>BLBF01000017.1:10319472-10331186 GCA_015471245.1 Laticauda colubrina | reverse complement strand
TCTCTCTCTCTCTCTCTCTCTCTCTCTCTCTCTCTCTCTCTCTCTCTCTCTCTCTCTCTCTCTCTCTCTCTCTCTCTGTCTCTCTGTCTCTCTGTCTCTCTCTCTCTTTTTCCTTTTGGAAATGCAGCATCCATTTGAAAATTGATAAAACTTTGTGAATTTTTAAAATGAAGTTTTATGTTCTCTTTATTAACTTGCCATTGTAAATTGTTAGTGTTCTCAAAAGGACAGCCAAGCTTTCTTTTAATGAGTGAGACACCTTATTTTAATATTATTAAATAAGATTATAAAAGGCATTGTTTAAAAAAAAAACACCCAGATCCAAATTTGCACAACTTTTATTGTTTTCTGGGGGATATCTCCAATGATAAAATGCCATTCTTTCCTCATTTTTATAAGCATGTATATGTTCCATGAATCAGAGGTTGGAATATGTCCCTGTGTGCAAATGCAAATGCACATCACAATTCAATATTCAATGAAGTATGTTGAAAACTTCTGGAATTGATAGTTCTAGATATGCTTACATCTGTGCAAGGCTGTGGTCACAGAGTTATTAAACTGGATGTGGATTCTCTATTCATTTCAGTGAATCATCTTTCTTTCTTGTAAAGAATTCTTGATCTGGAAGAATTTTTACCCATCAGAGCTCCTGTGTCCACAGCTGATTGCTTGATCAAGGATCAGTTTTTTTATTTATACATATGCGTTCTATGAAATTCTGCTTATTAATGGTATTGCAGTAGTGAGGGAAAATAGCTTTCTAGGTTTAGTTTGTCTGCCTGCTTTAATGATCAGTTAGATAGCAACATCCTGTATATGATTATCTAAATTGTCCCAATTTGGGTGAGTTTCTTAAATTATTTTAGTTTTAAAAAATGTGGGAATGAAAACTGCAATGAGCAGGTGTTCCATGCAGTAAAAACATGTAAATGTGGACTGCTTTTAAATATGGATTTTTATATATATTTTTTGTGCATTATAAAAAAGCAAGGCATATAATATTGCCAGCATAGCATCTCCAAAATTATGCTGTATAGCACATCTAAATTATGAAGGATGTGATACATTTTTTTTCCAATCACTCAAGGCCTTCAAGAGCTTGAGTTTAAAATCTTTGTGCAGTTTCAGGCATGTATAGAATCAAATAAATACAATCAAGCCTAACTAAAATAAGGCTTTGTTGTCCTTTATATTTAAAATATTATTGAATTGTCTTTCCATTTCTTTTTTTCTTATTTTGCACTGTGTGTAAATGCAATCTTGCTAGCACAAAATATTGTTGCAGATAGTTACTTCTGTTCTATCACTGTAAATGCTGTTGAGCTTTCTTCTGTTTTATGTTATCTTCATGGAATTTAGGAAAGCAGGTGTTTCTTTAAATTTATTGCGATATTATATATCTAGCGGCCTTTATATGCAAATAAAATTGCAAGATTTTTAAATATTTAATTGTTTGAGCATGTTTTTATGGTTTGGAAAAATTAAAGACTTGTTCTAATGGATGCACTCAGCACAACTCTACAAAATAATGCTATACCCAGCTCAGTACTCCTCAGGGCACTTGGATGCAGTATTCACTGAATCATATACATTGTTGAAAAGGAAAAAAAAAAACCAACCACCACTTCCTCCTCCTCCACTCTCTCCCATATTATAATAATTAATGTGCACCAAGCAGCCCATTGGGTAGACTAAATGGAACATTAGATTGGGCTTATATCAGAGGACTGTTTTTAACTTTCCAATTTCTTGCCCTGGCATAGAATCTTTTGTCTCAAGTTTACAGTAATCAAATCCATAAACTAGGGAATCACAAACACCAGCTGAATCTAAAGGCTAGGTCACACTGGCCAACGGATGCAAAACGTATGTAAAAATGACACAGCGGATGAGCAAATTTTCCATCCGTTGTTATCCGCTCTCAAAAGTGCCCCAAATTTGCATAAACAGAGCGGACAACAACGGAAAGGAACGGACGTGGGGAGGATGTAGCAGGGATGTAAAGCGGACGTTCATAGGAAGCCTAGCAGATGGAAGCGGATGACACATCCGCAGGGCTTCTGGGGAAGAACAGCGAAGCGGACGCATAGCAGAAGGAACGGATGCATAGTGGATGCTTAGCAGATGACGCGGATGCATCACAGACACCTATGGGATGCATAGCGGATGCCTAGCAGATGCAAAGCGTTCACTGCGCATGCGGGGAGAATGAATTGCGTAAGCTCCACAGATATAAAAGGATGCGCTCCCAAGCAGTCAGCATTCAGAGGAAAGACCTGCTGCCAGAGACATCTTGAGAGAACACCATGGGGAAGAAGAGGAAGCCTGTGCCTACTCCTGCCAGCCCTGGCAAGGAGGACAGAACCACCATCCCACCCCCTGGCACTGACTCTGAAGCTGCTGCTGCTGCTGCTGGTGCTGCTGCTGCTCCTGGTGTTGTTGCTGCTGCTGCTTCTCCTGCTGGTGCTGCTGCTGGTGTTGCTGGTGCTGCTGCTGGTGCTTCTCCTGCTGGTGCTGCTGCTGCTGCTGGTGCTTCTCCTGCTGCTGCTGCTTCTCCTGCTGCTGCTGCTGCTGTGGTGGACCAAGGCCCTCAAAGCCCTGCTGCTGAAAGCCCTGAAGCCTCTGCCAGAGGGAGGAAGAGGCAAGGCAAGGAGAAGGGGAATAGGAAACAGTACTCCATTTCCCAGGACCATGAAGACGAGGTGCTGGAATGGCTGAGGGAGAACGAGTACCTGTGGAGGAAGGGCCACAGACTCTATCGTGACACCAAGCGGAAGCAGGCAGCATGGAGAGAGAAGGCAGAGAGCCTGGGCTACACTTCAGATGTCCTCCTGGGGTGGTGGAAGCATATGCACACCTGGTATGGCAAGCTGCACCTGAAGAGATCCGGGCAGGCTGCTGTCAAGCTAACTGACTGGGAGACCTATGTCATGGCCAGGTGCAGCTTCCTGGAGGGTGAGATCCGCCACCGAGGAGCAGCCCCTCTGTCAACCCTCTCCCTCAGACAGCCCACAGAGAGCCACTCCTCTTCCAGCCAGGAGACAACTACCGTGTCCAGGCAGGTGTCTTTGGAGGGTCCCACGACAGAGACCCCCCCCACAGCTGCACTCCCCGTGCCAGAGGACGTGGAGGATCCCATGTCTCAGATGGAGCAAGAAGAGGCAATCACCAGAAACCAACCCACCCCCACCCCCAGCTCCACCTCCACAGAAAGCAGGCAGAGAGGCAGACCGGAGGGACAGAGCCACACTGTCGTTTTGGAGATCAGGGACACAATCAAAGCCAGCACAGATCTCCTCTCCCAGCTGGTCCACTTCGACATACCATCCTCCAACCAAAAGCCCTTCATCATGTACGTGAGCCAGACCCTCGTGGACATGCCCAAGGTCCAGTACCAGGCGATGAAGGAGAGGATCACAGCTCTTCTGCACCACCCTCCAGGCCCAGCTGAACCTGCTGCTACCCACTCCTGGTCTGATCCTCCACCCCAGCCGATGTCACAGCCCTTCCACGGATTTCAGCAGCCCCTCGCCGACCAAGCCTACCACTACCAGGACTTCCCACAGCAGAGGCAGCCCTTCCCAGTCCACACCCAGGTTCCTGGGATGCCATAGACGCCACAGACGCCTCAGCTGACCCTGCTGCAGACCAGACAGCCCCACTACACTCCTCCTTACTCCACCCCACAGCCAAGCCAGGCCTCAGAACATCTGTCATCAGTGTTGGGCCTCACATCCCAGGTCCTTGAGGAAGTGCCACTCAACCTCACAGGACTGAGTCAGCTCTCTGAGAGCTTCCTGCACACACCATCCCCTGTTGTACTCTCAGGGCCAGGCACCCCAATGGCGCCTCAGACCAGCACTCCAGCAACAGCCACCTCCACGGTCCCTGGCCCCTTTACATCTGAGACCGTGGGCATGCCTCAGAGTGACTGAAAAGAGTTCCAGAGACTGAGTTGTTATCTGTTCACCTTATCTTTGCTTAAAGACACTTTACTTGGGGCATTTTGCTTTTTAATAAAGTCATACAGTTTGTTATTAATAAAGATTATCTTTGCTTCACACACTTGGTTCATTTTTTTTACTTAATAAAGTGTTGGGGAAAACTGAAAAAAGGGTTAAGCCTTTGCATGCTTGTGGGATTGGTAAGGATAGCTGTGGGATGGATAGCTGTGGGATGGGTAAGGATAGCTGTGGGATGGATAGCTGTGGGATGGGTAAGGGTAGCTGTGGGATGGATAAGGATAGTTGTGGGATGGATAGCTGTGGGATGGATAAGGATAGTTGTGGGATAAATAAACCTCCAGTGCAAGCAAAGTGGGACTGTATGGTCCACCCTCCCAGCTGCCACACATATGCCCTTTATTATCAATAACAATTTATTCATTGATCCACACATTTCAACATAAACAAAACTCTTTATTAATGCCCTATTCATTGTAAGACCAGTCAACATACATGGCCCAATCTCAACAGTGTGATGAGACAGGCTGAAGGAAGCATCCATTAAGCATCTACCATCCTGTCTTGCCACTCCACTGCTCCAGTTGAGGAGTTGCACCAGTGTTTCAGGAGGTTGCGCTGCTTCTTCCCTTCACGTGAAGCTCTGTTGGGGCCTTGCACATGCACAGTATCTATCAGGTTTCGCCCTTGCCTCCATTTACCAGGCTCCATGTCCCCATTGCCTTGTTGGAGATCCACGAGCCTGTTCTGCAACACTGGGTAGTGGGTGCGCATGAGATTGTGCAGGATGCAGCAAGCTTCCATGATGCTCCACACGGTCTGTGGGCGATGCTGCATGGTGGTGAGAAGTACCTGGAACCTGTTGGCCAGGATGCCAAAGGTGTTTTCCACCACCCGTCTTGCCCTGGACAGCCTGTAGTTGAAGATCCTCTCTTCACGGGTGAGGTATCTAGAAGTTTAGGGCTTCATGAGGTAGGTTCTGAGGGAGAAGGCGTCATCACCCACGATGAAATAGGGCACATCTTGTGTGTCGTTGGGTAGGGGGTCTGGATACGGGAAACTCACGATGAGGTTGCATTCCAGCCCACCCTTGAGGTCACTGGCATTGTATATCTGGGCATCTGAAGCTGACCCGTTGCCTGAAGCATCGATGTACATGAACTTGTAGTCAGCATCAATATGGCAAAGAGGATGATGCTGAAGAAGCCATTGCAGTTGAAATAATTGGACCCCGAGTTGGGTGGAGCTTTGCAGGCCACGTGCTTCCCATCTATGGCTCCAATGGTGTGGGGAATGTTCCACCTCTGATACCACTGCTCTGCAACTTTCCTCCAGCCTTCTTCAGTGGTGGGGCACTGGAGGAGCTCCTCCACGTATTCTTCGATGATGGCCTGCACCACTTCTCTGACTACTTTGCTGATGCTGTTGTGTGGCACCCTCCAGGCATACTGCATGTTTCTGTATGTGGTCCAGAGGCCAGGTGGAGCAGAGTCAGTGCCACCTTCAGTCCAGGCTCCAGGCTGCGAGGGTAGTTGCTGTTTGCCTTGGTCAACCTGGGTCTCAGACACTCCACAACTTTGTCAAACATGGCTGGTGGCATCCTCATGAAGTGCTGGAATGCACGAGTGTCTTCATTCCTCAGCTCCACCATCAGCTTGTCATAGAGTCCAAACTCCTCTCTTCTCCCGATCCATCGTTGGACGCAGACAGTTCTTCCTTCTCTTTGCATAGAAAAAGTGAAACAGTCTGAAGAGGGCTTGGTTCTGGTGTTGAATGATGGCAGCTACCAAAAGGAGTGTGCGATGATCCATGGTGGAGATCAATGGATGCTGTTGAAGAGCAAGATGAAGGCTGAAGAGGTCTGCACACCAGGGCTGCTGGACTGAAAGTGAGATCCAGGTGATTTCCTCCCCCTTTTTATAGGAAATGTCGGTTTTCCGCTCGGTGTCCTTCCACATACTCTAGGCATCCTCCAGACATCCTAAATATCCGAGATATGTCCCATATACGAACATTTTGTCCGTTTTAATGCTTTATATCTGAGCTGCATCTGCTTTCATTCTTTCTATGTCCATGCTACTAATGCTGTGTGGACGTTCCGCGTACCTTTCGCTTCCTTCCTCTTTCTGCTTTCTGCTGGAGCGGATGTGAGTTGCGCGGATGCCCAGGGGATGCCGAGAGGATACATCAGATGTGTAACGGATGACAACGGACGTAGAACGTTTGTTGCCCATATGTGTCGCGGATGTAGATCGTACGTGGTGGAAAGTTCATCTGCTCAAGAAATTTTGTGCAGCTCAAAACTTTTTGAGCAGATGAAATAACAGTAGACGGATGTTTGACGGATAGAGCATATGAAAGACATACGCAGTGAGTACATAACGGATGCATCGCGTTTTCCAACGGATGGCAAGCTTTTTTGTCCGTTTTACATCCTCTTTGCATCTGTTGGTTCAGTGGGACAGGGACTTAAGATTGAAGCAAGGAAAATGAAAAAAATAAAGCCTTTTCTCAATAGTTATCCATACTCAGATTTTTGGTGTATCAGCTTGTCATTTAAAGAATCTAAGTAAGTTTTATTAATAATTAATCTATCTCAAACCATAAATGATAATTTATTAGATGACTGCTCGCTGAAAATAACTTGAATAGAATGAGGTTGAATGGGTAATCAGTTGCTCACTTGCTGCCTTTGATTTTAATGTTTTCCTTCTTATACATGTCTACAGTGACCATATGAAAAATATTTTGTATCGTCCTAAGTTCTTCTAAATTCTTAGCAAGAGAGAGGCATATTTTATTGAGATCCTTTTAAAAGCTTAATTTTGGTTGGAACATATTTTCAGTTTGGTTTCTGATCTTGTTACTTACTGGAAGTTTCATGAATTGTATGAAAAAGGATTTCCATTAGACAAACTACCTCCAGCAAAAAAAATTGCATGCAGTTTGCTAGGACTAGTGTAAAATCAACATTACGTACATTTTCAGAGGAAAAGATTCACAGACACAATCTGTTCATGGAAATCAAGGGTCATAAAAATAATATTGCAATATACTACAATAGATCCAGGATTATGACCCCATGCTACAATGTAAATAGCCTCTTGGGAAAAGTGAGCTTATCATGTGAATTGTTATCCCTTTTCATGAAATCTGCTTTTCATAAAGTGTGATTATGATAGGAAGCGTACGGTTACACCTCCCATTTCCAATTGACATAAGAAGGATTTAGAATAAACAAACAGACTTCTGTTTGGGATCCCCTTAAATACACCATGTTTTGCAAATGTGCTCACATCTTTTTTTTTTTTTTAAACAAATTTTATTAGTATTTAAAAACAATACACAAACAAACAAAACATAGAACCTAATAACATAAAATCTCTTTTCTAAAAACTGCTTATTAAATTTTAACAAAACAAATAAACATCTTATTTGAGTACAACATAATTCCAGATTATCACATATGCATATCCTATTTATTCTTTTTCCAACTTCTCCTTTTACCTAAATTTCTATATCTCTTTATTTATTGCACTTATACTTTCATCTATCTTGTTTACAATTTCATTATTTTCTTCTAATGTTCTTCCAAAATTTTATTAATTCTCAATACGCTAACTGAACAAACAAAACACAAAACATGAAAACATAAAACTTTTTTTTGGAAAATGGCTTAATCCTGGGTTAACATCTTTTTATACAGACATAAATCAAATTCATATTCACCTTATATACTATTTCATATCTCATTTATCATTCTAGATTTTCTATATGTTTTCTCCCCTCTTTTCACTCTCTTAATTCTATTTTATTTATTTCATCTCAATTTAAATCATTTTTCTTATATCTTTTGTCCGTTCTTTTTCAATTATCTATTTTTTCTTTTCTCTTTACTGCAAAATTTCTCTGTAATCACTGGTTGAAGTATGATGACTTTTTATCTTTCCCCTAGATTTAACACTTAAAATAATGTATAATTTCCATACTGATTCTATATAGTACATTTTAAAACAATAAAAGAAAATAATAATAATAATAAGCTTATAGTATAGTAAAAACAATGTTCCATAACTAATTAAACTCTATTAGACATTTTATACATTCCCTTTAATATATTGTTAATTCATATAATATTCCAATTTTCTAACTCTATTTCAAATATTATTAAACATTTTATACATTCCCTTTAAAATATTGTTAACTCATATAATATTCCAATTTTCTAACTCTATTTCAAATACAAATACTACAATACAATCCTGTGCACTTTTGCAGAATCTCTTCTTTAATTACATTTTACCCTTTGTCTCTAAAAAAAAACCTGCATTCTGTCTAGAGTAAGTTCTGCATTCAGTCTAGAGAAGATGGATTAATCCTTTCCTCCATTAAGTGCATTGATTGGTGCCCATAAATCCAATAACGGATCCATTTTCTACATGTCCCATAATAATAATTTGGTTATTCCAGGGATAGACAACCTGCTTTTTTCTAAATTATTAGATCAACTCCTTTTGGCTGAAGCATGGTATGAGTAAGGCGTTGTAGAGACTATAATCCAAAACACCTGGAGGATACAAGAGAGTCTATTGCTAGCCTACTGTATCTGACTTAAAAATAGGTGAAGCTGTACCTTTAGGGTTACCTTGTTGCTGTTCAACATTCAGTTGTCATGGCTGGATCTAATAGAACATTCTTATTGTTTTCTATCTTTGGAATGTTATATACACAGAACATTTTAAATAACCATTACTGCCAAAAGCGATTTGGCTGAGGCATCTAGAAACAGAAAGGATTATCTGTTTTGTTTGTTCTTTAGATGTTCTGTACATCTGTAGATGTTTCCATATGACTATACAAGAACCTCTGGTAGAAGAAGCGACCAGTGTTCAGTCTTTTCAAGTGATTGATTAACCATACAGTAGTCGATTGACCTTTTTAATTTGAGAGAGCAGCTTTCATCTAATCATCTTGAAAAGGTTGAAAGCAGTCAAGGCCTTTATCAAATGAGAGCTGCAGAAGAGGATGTTCCACCAAGTGATTGGTTCCTGAGTTTTCCTGTCTGGTGAACTCAAGAGACCCAGAGGTAAAGCATTTATTAGAGGAAGAGACTTTAAATCAATCTGATCTACTTCAGGGGTATTCTACCAGGATCATACCAAAACAGTGTTTTTAAGGCAGAATGATAAAATAATGAACAATTTGTTGTAAGTAATTGCATTGCATTTAAAATTGCCAAGAATTTTTTTCATAGTTTGCAAGTATTCATTGAAAAAATAATAGCTACATTATGCAACCTGCATGAAAGTGTTTTGTTTTGTTTTGGGATGCCTTTCATTCAATTTCTGACACCTGGTGACTGCTTGGTCTAGCCCCTGAAGTTTCCTTGGCAATATTTTGGTTGTGCCATTGCCTGCTTTCTAGAGTTGACAGTGGCTGGCCCAAGGTCATCCTGATTTATGACTCTGTGGGACTAGAACTCATGGTCTCCCAATTTCTAGCCTGACTAACTCACTTCAGTAACAAACATAATTGAATTTGCATGCCTGCAGATTACTCCAGCATTCTCTCAGACATTATATCAGATTTTATATATTTTTTTTGCCTAGCCAACTCTTTATTTTTTTGCTGTATTTTTAACCTTTTTGCCTGATTAATAGTTCTTGGGAACTCAGAAAGTTGCATGCTGTTTTGGGAACCTTCAGTCTGCCTAATAGAGATACTGCTTTAAACATGGATTTTGGATTATTTTAGTCCAAATTGCTTTCCAAACCTTTATTACATTTTCAGCATCACCTTCATGCAGTAGGGAATAAAATAAAATAGTCATGTAACCAGCACAGTTCCTAACTCTTCCCAAATTTATTCCAATGTCCCAAATCTGTTTTAATAATTATGTCTCTATTATGGTTAAAGGTATTCTTGTAGTAATAGTTTTGGAATTTTAAGAAGTTGCCTTTCATAAAACCTCAATATATTCCAATAATTATCACCAACATGTAATTTAGCCGATCATTATTTCATTTTAAGTATGACAAATTTCCCAAAACTCTAGGAAATTAAAGCTGGAGTAGCCAAGATGAATTCCTTTCAATAGCAAATTGCTTTGCTATTCAAGTCCTAACTTAAATTCAGGTTCCTCAACCTCAGCAAGTCTTCTGTATACAATCCCTACTGCTTATTTCTGATCATGTATGATTAAATTTAAAATCTATTACATTTAATTTCAATCAATTTGCAGCCACAATCAAAGAGCAATCCTGGGATGGGCCACTTTTTCATCAGTGATTGAAAACATCTGAAGTTATACCAAGTTTTCTTCATGAAGTGCCACCTGAATTCTTTAAAGTTTGCATATGCTATTAAGTGCATAAGTTACTGATGATCACATGCACTTCATCATTTCCCTGTCTTTCCTTCCACATGGCTTCATGACATCAGTGTCCAGAAAAAAATGAAATGATCTGGTTCTTGTTAAAATGCTAAAAACACTTATCCAATATCAGTTGACAGCAACAATTGCTTGGTAAGCCTCAGATTACAATCTCATAGATTAGGGTAAGCCTGTGAAGTTTATTGTTTATCTACATATGAAAGTTGATCTATGGCAGTCTATAGTTCATACTAAGTGGATTTTGTGCAAGAAATTCTATATGGAAATATAACAGATATTAAGATTACTTCTTGCCAAAATTTTCATTAATATAGCACTATATTCCCAGCTCGTCTCCTTGTATCACAAATAACCACAAAAAACAGAAAATTTCAAAGCACATAAGGCTAAAATTGTGTAGCTCAATAATTTAGTGGAAGCGTTCACACAGTTCTAACAAGCATCTCTCAGGAAAGAAAATATACTCAACAAAAATTAGATGGTGTTATGATTCCAACGTTGATCTTAATAGCTGAATAGCTTAATTGTTTAAACCTCTTAGTTGTCAATATAGGGAACAAAAGAAAAAAAGTCAAATCCTTTCCCTTCCCTCTCTCATTCGCCACTTCAAAGTTTTATTTGGGAACAATGTTGTTCTTTATAATTCAAATTCCACGGTACCTTATATTGTTGCATTTTCAGTTTGACCCAGTCAGCCAAAATTTTCTCTTCTTATCTTCCTCCTGCACATTCTTTTCCAGTTGAGTTCTTCTTTGAGATGGCCATTTCTGACCACCGCTGCAACTGCCTTTGGGAAAGGGAATAATGGCCAGCTGGGAAGGAGAGATGTGACTCTCCTCAACCCTCTGGCAGTCTCCCCACTCTTCACCACCTCTACGGGGTGGCTTAGCCCTGAAACCAGCCGGCTTGGGCACTCCAGCAGTGAGCACAGATCGAAAGTGCACATGATCACAGCCCAGGATAACTCAGTTTTCTATAACTGTTTTAAACTGTTCCACTGGCAATGATTCTTTAACAATTGGCAAATGAAATAGACCTTCTGGCCATTAGGCAATTTTCAGCTGATAAAACGCGTGTAACACTTTTTCCACAGAAAAAAAGGATCAAATTAAAGTACTTCTCAATAAGTACAGACTAGTTCTTGTTTTATTATTATTTTTTATATTGCATTCCTCTGAGTCACAATTATATACAGTGCACTCAATTGTATACCTTCACTTAATAGTTATTGTTGTAACTATGTATCATTTATGTGTTTGCAACTGTATATCAATGCAACTATGGATCATTCAGACATTTCAACATTGTATCATTTCACATGTAATCATTAAGCTTCTGTCTTCTCAGTGACCTTT
>BLBF01000017.1:10269455-10319462 GCA_015471245.1 Laticauda colubrina | reverse complement strand
CTCCCTATCATGAGACGCCCATCTGATGCGGGATAGCAGATACCGCAAGTTATATTCCTGTGATGCAGATGATTATCAGTATGATATTCAATATGAATTTGGGAGAAAACATACATGACCAAACCATCAATAAATCCCACTGTGCTGTGAATGTAGGTTGGAATGTTCTATAAATGTTCTGTTCTTTGACCAGGAGAACTTCAATAAAATCTTTAGAATATCTCAGTTATTGAACAGGAACATTAATGCATAATGGGGAATAAAATTTTTGTACTGGTATAAAATTTATATTCACATAAATAAAGATAAACTAGATTTAGAACAAAAAAAAATCTCACAGTCTATGCATGAATCATGGAAACAGTAGTCATAGAGGAGAAATGTAGTTGCTATTCTCGATTCACAATGACTATTGTAAGCAAACTATTGATTTCTATAACCACACACTTTCAATTGTACTTCATTGTTCCAGAAAAAAGAGATGGGCTATGTGTCCACTTGGCACTTAGGATTTTTGAAGTCATAAGCTGAATGGTAGAAACTCACATGAGCTCTACCTGTTTGTTGTAACTTTTCATACCATGTCCAAAACCTGGTTTTGAGATTCTCCAATACATGTTTTTCTCTTATTAAGTGACTGATTTGTAGTGACTGATTTGTAGGACTGGTGTAAATGAACTCACATGTGTCTATTACAACATTTTTTTCATTCTTGAATACATTATTACAATAACAGTGTTATTTTGGAATGAAACAATCGCCTGAGACATTTAACAGTAGACATTAGAGAATGAAGCTTATTGTGATGATGGCTATATACAAGCAACATAGCAAAATCAGATTGTTTTAATAAGGTTGAGTTTTAACTAACTATGATAAATAGCCAGAGCATAACCAGATGGAGTTTTTATTTTATTTCAAGACTACAGCATAGTCTAGAGAGTAAAAAGAGAGGGCAGAGGAGACAGATTTTAGTTTAGAGGAGATAGATTTTAGTTAGATTTTAACAGATTTTAGTTAGATTTTAACAGATTTTACTTAGAGGAGATAGGATTTTAGTTTTTTTTTTCCTCCCCATGACTCAAATGCATTTTAGTTTTGCTATATTAACATTCAAACAGTGCAGCCTGGTTTATGGACTCGTGAAACATAAAATATATAAATACCTTTCACATTTTTAAGATGTGTTATTTATTCATCAATATTTTCGTGGGATGCACATGCTTTATTGCTGAAAGCTTCATCCTACTTTTAATTTTTTAGACTCACTCTGAAAGGCTTTTAGGTACTATGTAATAAATTTCTTGCTTAAACTATGTCATGATAGATTTAACCCCCCATGTAAAGACATGCTTGAATGATGAGGGCAAGTAAGCACCATGTCTTTACCAATGATTTAAGATTGGTAGCTTTTATAGGGAATGAGAAGTAAAGCTGGCCTGGTGTCAGCAGCCATTACAAACTCTCCAAGATGTGTTTTCCCAACTCCAGTGGTATCCGAGAGATTGCTTCATAATGAGATTGCTATGAAAACGGACTTTTCTTAGGAAATGAGTTATGTATCCCAACAGCCCTAAGAGTATGTGGGTAACCAAAGCTGGGGCTTTCATTCAGCAATATGCTTTTACTGGTAGAATATTTACAGTTATAAAAGTTATAAAACAGTTTCTTATGAAGGTCACAGCATTATCTTGCAAAAGCCTAAACAACTCTTCCACTCGAATTCTTCACAGAAGTTTATCATGTTTATTATTGCTGGATGTATATTTACCAAAGATGGAAGTCCACCTTAGTGACTAAAGGCAATTCATATATTTTATAACACTTGGGGAAAATGGCATATGTAATCGCTTGGAAACAAGCTCTGGAAAGAACTTTTCTTCATTATTTTGTCCTTCTGGAGTTACTCTTCCATAGACTAGGAGATTTTAATGTTAGTACTGGCTGATCTTTCTGTTTTCTACTTTCAATGTATTTCTGTTCTGGCATATATTACAAGTATTTGTCATTTGATTTCATGCATGTGCATAGATGTTCTATTCAGACACAAAGAACAGCTTTTCAGTATGTGATATATAAAACCTTGGCATTTTAGTGATCTGTCAATAAACAGGAATATACTCAATGACAGGCAAAATAATAAGTAAAATAATCCAACAAATATGAATTATTTTAAGCCAAATTCCCATGAAAAAGATAAAGTTGTTGACATTTTTGGAAAAATTGCAATCTATCAGCAAAATTCTGCCACCACCTTAATATGTTTCCTCATGAAATACTGTCTTTTTATTTATTTCTTCTCAGTAACACAAACTGTTTCATGCACAAAAAAAATAAAATTTACTATTACTAATTATGATGAGAGTGACTCCGGCTGTTTCTCTCTACTAACAGGCAAAACTGTCTTTCTCTAAGTATCAACAGTGAAGGGTCGCATAAAATGGTTCATTCGGTATTGTTGAATTTCTATTGCTTATTGCCTCAGGTATTAAATACTGTCACCTTGATTAGGAAGGGAAACATTTACTGTTTTGCATTTCTTGATTATCAGAAGCCACTCTTCAACCAGTATAATAAAATGGAACTATTTGGCCATTATATTACAATTTCTCTTTCTCTCTACAACCTCTCTATCCCAACTCTTATATTTATCAGCCTGCAATGGGCCGGTAACATAAAATTCAAAAAGCCTTGCCCCAAAGCTCCAATTTTGTGACAGGAACCCGCACCCCAAATATGTGAAACTCTTGATTCCTCTACCATCCACGAGAGAAAAAAATAAACATGACAACACAAGGGAACAGGAATCTCTCCTCCAGACAAAGGAGCTTGATGCGGTTTTATACCTGGTGCCATGAAGGACTCCAGAAGCTGGGCTTGGGTGCTCCCGATAGACACGTAACGGGGGGCAGAGGGCGCATCCTTGGGCAGGACTGCAAACAAAACACCCGGGAGCTGGCAGGGTTGATGAGAGTGTTGAAAGCAGCGGCAGCGGCAAAGGGAGGGTTTTATTACCCTTTTTTGGAAGTCCCTTCAGGCACCACCTCTTCCCTTCCAGCACTGCCTCCAGCGCTGATTGGAAGTTCAACACTTCTGAATGAAGCACTTCTCTGGTTGCCACGCTTTGGTGATGGATGCAGGCAACCCTGCAGGTTTGCGCTGCTGGAGCAATGCTGGCACTTCAGGGATGAGCCACCTCTCCCCCACCCCCCACCCCCATGTTAGCGAGGTGTAACAAAGTTGTGCTCCCCTTTGCACAGGAGTTTGGCCAAGCTGTCTTCAAAATCGTCTCTCTTGAGGAGCACTTGACAGTTTGCAGATATCATGGCTGCCTGATAGCAGAGAGAAGTGGCATGGGAAACTTTGGCCGGGCTCTCTAGAAAAGAGAGTGGTCGGAGCCACTCTCTTTTCTAGAGAGCCCGGCCAAAGTTTCCCATGCCACTCGCGCTTCCAGGGCAGGAATTCAGCCAAGCTACCTACAAAATCCCAGCCCTGAATTGCACTTTGTGAGGGGCCCACCTCCAGCACCTCTTAGAGCCCCCCTGATGGCCCCCTTACTTCTTAGCAGCCCCCTAAATGGGGTATCACCTACTTTGGGAACCTCTGATTTAGATTAAGCCTGTAGTTCCTACCCAGACTCTGTCATGATGTCAGGCATCAGACCAGGACCACAGACTTTCTTGTCCAGACTAGGATGGACACACATGCACGCACGCACGCACACACACATGTTTCATGTGGATGTTAAACAAGATTGGGGAGAGGGACACATCTATAACACATAACAGAATGACCAAGGGCTTGACTCTGTTTCTATCCCATCAACTGGAACAGGCCAGTTGGAAAGCCACTGAAGAACAGTGCATCCCAGTTGCAACTGTTGCAGCTGGTACCAGAGGTGATATTTAGCAAGTTCTGGAGAATGGGTAGTGGCAAATGCCACCTCTGACTGGCCCCTCCCCCATCTATTCTCTGCCTGCTGAGTCCCAGATGATCGGCTGGGTCTTCTTTTGTTGCCCTGCACAGGAGAATGGAGCTGGAAAGCAGGTTAGTGGAGTGGGGATTTTGCAGTAACCTTCCCCTAGTAGTGGGGTGGGAATGGAGATTTTGCAATATCCTTCCTCTGCCACGCCCACCAAGCCATGCCCACCAAGCCATGTCCAGAGAACCGGTCATAAAAATATTCCCACCACTGGCTGGTACCCAGAAGACTGAGTGAGTCCAGAAGTATTTTACCAGAAGAGTTCTACATTCTTCTGTTCGCAACAGAATACCCTACAGCACCGGACTTGAGATTCGAGGCTTAGACAACCTTGAACTACACCAACTAAGATTGGACTTAAGCATTGTACATAAAATTATATGTTACAATGTCTTACCAGTTAATGAATATTTCAGCTTTAATCACAACAACACAAGAGCACACACCAGATGTTTACAAATGTAAACAGATGTTTACAAATGGTTTACAAATATAAACAAAATGTAAACAGATGTTTACAAATGGTTTACAAATGTAAACCATTCCAAACTCTATTTCAGGAAGTACGATTTCAGCAACAGAGTGGTCAATGTCTGGAACTCACTACTTGATTCTGTTGTCACCTGCTCAAATCCCCATTCCTTTACCCTCAAACTAACCTCTATTGACCTCACCTCATTCCTAAGAGGTCTGTAAGGACATGCAAAAGTGCACAATCATACCTACCATCCCTGTCCTATTGACCCCAATTATTAGTTCCTATTTCTTGTATTTAAACTTATGTCTTGTTTCTGTTGTATTGTAAGCTTTTGACAAATAAATAAATAAGATACCAGAATAAATCCTACTCAAACTTATCAAGAATAAACTATGCATTTTTATTCTCATACTCATATCTCAATCCTAACTGAAAAGGAGCGAGATTACCCATTTCATCTGAGGTTCCCTCTAACTTCAACTCAGCCAGTCTTTCAACTACTGTCTGTATTTTTTTTTTTTTAAAGGGGGGCGGGGGTTGTTAGAAAACAGTTGAAATAGCCTGGACAAGAGATGGTCAGGATGGGAGATGTGGTCAAGGATGCATTTTCTACACTCTATATTCAGCATCTCATTACCTCCTTGGCTACATTCATTAACCATGTATGGCAATGATATAATCAGTGGTGGGATTCAAATTTTTTACTGTATAGCATGGCTTGGTGGGCATGGCACCAAAGTAAAATCTCCAGCCAGAGGTGGAATTTGCCAGTTCTCCAAATTACTCAAAATTTCCTCTACCGATTCTCCAGAACTGGTCAGAACCTGCTGAATACCATCTCTGGATACATTCCACAGTTTCCATAGATTACATGCTGGGGATCATAGGGTACAAAACCCCCACTACTGATTGCTTATTATCTAATGAAATTTGCAAAAATGTGCTGCCCTTTAGAGCTTAGAACTTGTGAAGTGGATAGTAGATGATATGGATATGTAAGGTGTATGAGAATGTGTTGGTAGATCATTGGCAGCCTACCAGATGTTTCTAACTTTCATTCATTTAACTATAATAATTTACAGAAAAAAAATAAACAAATGGCTTTTTATACTAATTCCTTTTTTTCCTTAGCCTGCAACATATTTTGGAAAGAATCTCACTTCTGCTGAGGCTCAAATGTCTAGGAGATTGTTTCCAATGTATGGAAGGAAACTATTTATTTAGCAAATGTGGTTCTACAGAATAAAAAATGGGGAAGGGGAAGGGTGTGGCATATCACTTTAGGAAGTCTACCCTGATATTATAAAATGCCAGGAGATTCATGCAGAGAAAAGTCTGCTTCTCTGCCTCTCTATATCTATCCAGCCATCCATTCATTATCCATCTATATCTATTGAACCAACTTGCTAGTAATCAATCCACCAAATAATTTATATGCTTCTTTTTATTGATCCCACATCCAAAATCAATAAAAACATCCAAGATCAATTCCAAATATTTTATTTTTAATTTTTATTTGTTTTTATCCTGACTTTATTATTTTTATAAACAATTGAAGATGGCAAACATTCTTAATACTCATTCCTCTGCCTCTTTTCCCCACAACAACTCTATAAGATGAGTTGGGCTGAGAGAAAATGACTGGCCCAAAGTTGCTCAGTTGACTTTTTTGCCTAAGGTGGGAATAGACTCACAGTCTCCTGGTCTCTAGCTTGGTACCTTAACCACTATATCAAATTGGCTATCTGCCTTTATTACCACAAATATTGTTCTCATGTTCACATGACACTCTCCACTCTCCACATGAAGGTCATATGGAAAAATATATTTTCACTGTTTTCCAGATGATGTTGCTAAATGGTAATGGGATATGAGTTTCATAAATCAACTACAGCTGATCCAGAATGCAGCATCATAGATAGTAATGGGAATGTCTCAAGATATCCATGTACCATTAGCCACATTGATTTTCAATTGATTTCCGAGTACGATTCAAGGTGCTGGTAATTACCTCCAAAGCCCTTCATGGCATAGGACTTCATTAACTGAGGGACCATCTGTCACCCTAGAAGATCAAGCAGTATGAATGTACTCTGTGTCTCCAATTGAGCAATTCCATTTATTGTGACTCAACATTTGCCTCAGAATAACAAGAGTTGGGAGAGACCTTGGATGTCTTCTACTTCAACCCTCTGCTTAGGCAGGAGGCCCTATACAATATCAGACAAATTGTTGTCCAATCTTTTCTTAAAAACTTCTGGTGATGGAGATTTATTGGGACTCCCGTCCTCCAAGATAGCAATAGCAATAACAATAGCACATAGACTTATATACCACTTTATAGTGCTTTACAACCATCTCTAAACAATTTTACAGAGTCACTATATTGCCCCCAACAATCTGGGTCCACATTGGAAGAATGGAAGGCTGAGTCCAGAGGTGGTATTCAGCAGGTTCTGACCAGTTCTGGAGAACCAGTAGCAGAAATTTTGAATAGTTCAGAGACCCAGCAAATCCCACCTCTGACTGGGGTTTTTACAGTAGCCTTCCCCTGCCATGCCCACCAAGCCACACCCACAAAACCGGTAGTTTAAAAAAATTGAATCCCATCACTGACTGAGTCAACCTTAAGCCAGATGGTTCTAAACCTGATGATGTTTAGAAAGATATTAAAACTGGCCTGTTTTCCATATCTTCACTCCTTGAAGATAGGAGTGGCAATGGGCCCCTGTACAATTTTATCCATTAAATATCTTCTTTCTTTTGGATGCACACAATCTTTGTTTTCTTTTTTCTTAATGAGCTGCCCAGAGTTTTGTGTAATTTAGTAACCACTAAATTGAAGATATAAACAAATACATGAATGAAGGGTTGTCATTGATTCAAATTGCTGCTTTTGCAGGAGTCATGAGCTAGGAGAAATCCCAAACTGCACACCTGTTCCTTTATGGGGAAGTAAGCTAAAGGTACCAGTGGGCATGATTCCTGGAAAGTAAAAATAAAGGAATGCTTTTATACTTGCAAGACTCTGTTGTCATAATCTTACAATAAAAGTAGTAGCAGTACTACCTAGTACCACTAGCAGTACTAGTAGAAGCTTATATTTCTTGTCTAAGCTGCCTCAAAGGGCTGGCATCATACTTTCCAGAAAATTAGGTAGGTTTTTGGATCCCAAAGGTACTTTTTCAAGAGGCAACTGGACTTTCTGAGTTTTTTCTCTGAAGATGTTTCACTTCTCATCCAAGAAGCTTTTTCAGCTCTGACAGAATGGGGAAAATCTCACTTTTCTGAGATGTTTCCCATGTCCCTTTTCCTCCTGTGGGGTTTTTTTTTCAGGATGGTTGTTTAGTTTGAGATTCTTCCTTCCATCTCCCAAAGCTATTTCAACATACAAGTTACAACTTTCTCCTCAATTCATATAAATTGGAGTCTCCAAGATAGCAAGAGCAAATTTCATAGCAAACTCTCACAGCAAATTCCTAAACTAGGAAAGCAGAGTGAGATTAGAATTTAGCCCTGCCAGCCCTTTGCTAGGTCCCCAATATAGAAAATTCTTAAAAAGAAGAGATAAAGCTGATTATGTATAGTGTGCAATGGGAACAAAATTTAAGAAATAGTTCAGTTAGGGTTTTTTTCTATGAGGTGGTAAAACAATATGTGAAGTCTTTTAATAAATAATGAAGCAACTCATATTTCTTTTTGTTATTCTAGGTGTATATAGTATATTCTTGGAAGTATGGTAGTTGTTTTTGATGGTGTTTACTTGTGAAAAGATTAAGAAAACTTAAGAAGAAAGCCAAATTTTCTGGTCATACTGTACACCACTAAATATTATTTTCACTGGGGCAAGACTTACTGTTCTTTCTTTGGTCAACATATGGCTCACATCTGGCCTTGTGGAAAGATTGTGTTGCATTTTCCATTTTCCAGAGGTGATTGATTCAGGAAAATTTCTCAAGGCAGCTAGAAGCAGCCCTAATGGTGCCAATAATTTTGTGATCCACATTCATCACAAGAACCTCATTCAATTAATTTGGCAACCCTACACATGTGGACATATATAACCAACAAAGGGACCTACCCTCAATTCAATCCCCTTTTGGCACAGACAATTTGAACTCAGAGTTACTCCTATATGGTTAAACAATGCCACAACTCTGTGTAAAGAAAGAAGAATAATTAGTACTGATTATATCCTTGAGATATTTCCAATAAAGATGCTAAAGAATTTGACAGACTTTACTGTCTATATTTAGAATTCCTTGCCTTTAGCAGTTTCCTAAGAGAGCCAAAGGAAATGCTCTTCTATAAAAGCACATTATGTCTGACAGTCCTGCCAGACAAGCATTATACCATTCACTCGCAGTTTCTAAATAGCATGTACTGACAGAAAAAAAGAGTAAACTTCCACTCTGCTGCTTGAGAAATGACCACTTTGTTATGTGTTTAGTTTTTAGTAATATGATGTAGATATGAGAGTTTAAAATTGGACTGATTTTTAACAAGTTAAAATGTATGGTTTTTAATTCATGAATTGAACAGATCTGCTTTAAAATACATGCACATAATATGCAGTGAGACTCTGTGTTGAGTATCGCAGGTTGAGATGGCTGTAGAGGGTTCTAAATAGTAGCTCCCCAGAAGTTTCCATTTGTGCAAAATGAAGATCCTAACAGCTATGTAGCATTAAAGCCAAAATATCGGTAGCCCTCGACTTATAATTTAGTGACCATTCAAAGTTACAGAGGCACTGAAAAAAAAGTGACTTTTTAATGACACATATGACCATTGTAGCAAACCTGTGGTCACATGATTAAAATTTAGACACTTGTCAACTGGTTCATGTTTACGATGGATGTGGTGTCCCTGGGGTCATGTGATCACCTTTTGTGACCTTCTGACAAGCAAAGTCATAGGGAAGCCAGATTCACTTAATAACCTTGCTACTAACTTAACACTTGCAATATTCACTTAATAACAGTGACAACAAAGGTCATAAATTGGGGCAAAACTCACTTAACTGTCTTGCTTAGCAAGAGACTTTTTGGGTTCAGTTGCGGTTGGAAGTCAAGGACCAGCCATTCTGTAATTTTAATACTCAAACTCTTATTTCCAATAATATCTGGCTCAGGTAAAGCAATTGGCTTGGTTTATAACCCTAAGGCTAGAAAACCCTAAGGCTGCTGAAAGAGCAGTAGCTGGAAATCCTTGCTTGTGGAAAGCTTGCAGATAGAAAGTTAATGAACAAATGGTATATCCTTCACCAATGCAGAATAAGATTGCCATGGATACCTGATGATGGATTGGATGTAGGAAGTTCTCTATAGCATGCTCCTTTGCATTCCTCCAATGCTAGGACACCTACATAACATGTTCGTTAAGTCTGTCAGTGGGCTGCTAAAAGTAAATTCTAACAAGCTTCACCAGTCTAATGCAGGGGTGTCAAACTCGTGGCATCACATTGTTGTAATGTGATGTATCACAACTTTTTCCCCCTTCACTAAACCAGGGGTGGGCATGGCCAGCACGTGATACATTGGACCCATGTTTGACACCCTTGTTCTAATGCCATTGAGTAGGTGACAGCCTTGGAAGCCATATTTTACATGGAGGCTACCACATTTAGTGCCTGGGAATTTGGGAGGGGGGATTTCTTAGTCAGCAGAAGATTAGACTCAACAACATTCTTTCTTAGAAGTCAAGGACAAGTTACCCTGCACATAGGGAGAAGTGTCTAGAGTAATGTCTCCAGTTGGGATGATGTTTGATTGGACCATGTGATAGACTGATGGGTATAGGGGTTGGATCTTTGAATTTCTTTTGGGGAATGGAAAACCCAGAACTCTCCAATTCAGGTTTTCCCAGCTGTGCCAATATGACAGCTCTAATAAAAAGTAACTTTGAGAAAATGCCTGCCTTGAAGTTTATTGAGTTGGAGTTTGTTACTTGGAACGCTGACAGTAGGCTTTGAATGTTGGGTGTTGTCATCCTAGAAAATTTTGAAGCATATTGTCCCCAGAGTTTTAGGTGATTTAGATAGGGATAGAGATCTAAACTAACAGAATAAAAATATATAACTTCATGTGATTCCATCATCTATTGCTTCCATGACAATCTTGGTTGAAAGGAGAGTTGCAAAAGGAGAAAAGTAATGGGCTCCAATTTATGTTAATGCACAGGAGAACTTCCTGCTAAAATATGTCCTTAGTGGGTAGCCACATAATTGAGAACAGCATTTCTGGAGGCAGGGACAGTCAACTCACAGTGGTAATTTGGCTCTTTGCCAGTTTACAAACTCCTACAAGAGACATTTCAAATGGTTTCAGAGTTGGGGGAAAATGGCCATTCCCACTCTATATTATTAATCTCAGAACAACAAAGAGGAAACATGCTTGGGTCTTGGGGGGGTTAAACTGCATTTTGAGCTTTGCTATTGTGGTGGTGGAGGATTTGTTGCTGTTATTGTCTATCCTATGCTAAAGCAATTATTATCTGTGAAGGTCACAGAGAGTTCAGTAATACTGAAAACTTTCAGGACTAGCTATTAATGGCATAAATTGCTGAGCAGCCAAAAAAAGTTGGCCTTAAAGGGACACACACCAGCATGAATTTTCCACCAGAAAAGATTCCAGCTCTGGGTTCGACTTTAATTCCAAAGTCATTAACAGTAATTTGTCTTGCTGCTAAGAAACATTTTTGATGGTTCCTTGACTGCTATACATTCTCAGATGACCTCTTGTTCTCTTCCCAACACCACCCCCTTCCCATTAGCTTAAATTATACTCTTCTTATTGTCCCACTGAAGCAGTCTAGCTTTATTGGTATTTATTCATCTTAAATATGGTAATGTTAAATGCTGCTGCTTGGGTAGTTGCCTGTCCAGGGATACATTTGGTTCAGTGATAATCTTTGACTTATGGCCACAATTGAGCCTAAAATTTCTGTTGTTAAATGAGTTCCCCCCCTATTTATGACCTTTCTTGCCATAGTTGATAAGTGAATCAGTTGTTAAATTTAGTAAAATGGTTCTTAAGTGAACCTGGCTTCCCCACGGAGGTCACAAAAAATTATCACATTACCCTGGGACACTGCAACCATTATAAATATGAGTCAGTTGCCAAGCGTCTGAATTTTGGGGATGCTGCAATTGTCGTATGTGTGAAAACAGATCATAAGTCAGTTTTTTTCAGTGCTGTTATAACATCAAATGGTCACTAAATGAACTGTTATAAGTCAAGGAATACCTGTATCTTAAATATGGTAGTGTTAAATGCTGCTGGTTAGGTAGTTGTGTGAAAAGGAACAGCAAGAGCAATAGCATTTAGACTTATACACCACTCCACAGTGCTTTACAGCCCTCTCTAAGCAGTTTTACAGAATCAGCTTATTGCACCCAACAAAGTGGGTCTTCATTTTACCCACCTTGGAAGAATGGAAGGCTGAATTAACCTTGATAGGATTTGAACTGCCAAATTGAAGTCAGCTGGAAGTCAGCAGAAATTTGCTTGCAGTACAGCACTCTAACTACTGCGCCACCAAGGCTCAATATATTGCATTTGGTTCAGTGCAAAACAAGAGCCACTACAAATATCTGTTTTCTCCATTTTCATACAATCGTAGAGCTGGAAGGATCCTTTGAAGTCATTAAGTCCAAGGCCCCTCACACTGCAGGATTCACTGCATCATCCCCAATTGATGATTGTATCCAGCCTGTTTGAACTCCATTTCTTTCTCTCTCTCTGATTTTCTATTTTTGCCTCCTCCCATTTCCCTTTATTTTTCTACCCCATTATCAATTCCTTTCTTCTCCCTTTTTCCTTATTAACAGGAACAAAACCAAAGTTCAGCCTTCCCTATGAAGCAATATCCCAGATATCTTGTGAATTTAACTCTTAAATGCTACTTCACAACTTGGGAATTTCAGTCCAGCTTGTCTGAAGCCTGCAAATTAGGGGAGGGGGAGGCTGGTTTAGGACTGCAGAAATAACTTTTTTGACATACCACTTGGAAGGTTGTAAACTGCAGTCCAGTATTGAAAAGTTAGGGAATATTATCACCATCACTACAACTGTTTAATGAATTTATACACTGTCTCTAACTGCTAAAGCACTTTTAAATACTCTACAATAAATATAGCAATAGCACTTGGACTTATATACCACTTTACAGTGCTTTACAGCCCTCTGTAGGCAGTTTACAGAGTCAGAATATTTTTCCCAACAATCTGGGTTCTCCTTTTACCCATCTCAGAAGGATGGAAGGCTAAGTCAACCTTGAGCCTGGTGAGATTCGAACTGCCAAATTGCCAGCAGTCAGCAGAAGTAGCCTGCAGTACTGCACTACTCTAACCACTGTGCCACTTTGGCTCATAATATAGCACTAAATCACACTATAAAGTTATATTTAATGCAATATCAAATGACCTGTGTGTGTGCCCCTATTCCTGGTGACTAGCTGGACAAATCCTTGAAGGTTTTGTTTTGGATTTGTTTGGCAATGGTTTTTTAAAAGTAGTTTGCCATTGTGCTCTTCCAGAGAGAATGGCTGAAGTTCATCAGAATGGCCAAGTTCATCAGTTGGCTATTAATCTATAGTAATACAGAACTCACAGTCTTCCAGCTCCTAACCTAGTGTATTAACTACTATACCAAGCTGGTTCTCATCAAATAACAATACTAAAATGATAATTAGCAACTTATATACATTAGAAAAGTGGAGTATAAGGAAAAATAACATTCTTTCAAAATTCTCATATAGAAAGTGGAGCTAAATGGTCAACAAGTACTTAAAGTATAGTAGAATAGGACTTAGGACTTAAAAGGGGGAATGTACATTCCCCAGTGCCAAAGCTACCAAGGACAGGCATTCAGCAGCCCTTGGGGGCCTATAACAAGGGCTTCCCCAAATGATCTCAGTGACCATCCAAGTCTAAAATGGCAATATTGGATAACTCTCCTAATCCTAATTTGTTCAGGGCCTTCTATGTCTATGGATCAGAAGCTGTTTGGCAGCCTGTAGAAATGCCTCAATAGAGATGGGATGGAAATATAGCCTGCCTGTTCCTTTCTGCATTCACTGTAGCTTTGCATCACATGGCAGTTTTGCACATATAAACTGTAGCTGTGCTGTTTCTATCCACAAAACATTATCATTTATATACCAGCCAAAGCTATTTGCAGGAACTTCTAGTCTAGTTGAGTCTGTGATAAAGATACCCCTAAGAGCACTCATTAAAAGGTTTCTTTTCTTTCTGAAAGAACTGTCCTGTTCTACATCTCATTTAGGTAAATTCCCAATTGGAATCACCATAATGATCCTCAACTCAGAAAGCATTCAGACTCCTATGAACAATGGTATTTAAACTACTAATATATCTCAACAGGATTAACATAGAGCAGTGGTGTTAAACTCACACCATCATGGCAGCATCACATGACTTTTTCCCTTTCACTAAACCGGGCATGGGTATAGCCAGTGCATGACGCATCCAGCCCATGGGCCAGGTGTTTGACAGCCATATTCCCTCTCTTTCTTGCAAGAGATCATCTATCAGGACAACCAGGCCTGATTTTCCTTAAAACCTTATCTGAACATAAGAGATATTTCTTGAAAGGGATCACGAACATGGGATATTTCAAGTACATGTCGAACTAACAGCTACTGCACTCTTAAGCCCTTTCCTCCCTACAACCAAAAGCAAATATTTTTCAAGAGTGTGTGAACCCTGATTCCTTCAAAGCAGGCAATAACATTTCCTTACACAAAGATGCATCCACTACTCTCAGCTTCAGTCCCCTTGGATTAGGGTTAGGGTTAACCCTAAAGGACCTGTCACACTGACCGGCGGATGCAAAACGTTTGTAAAAAGGACACAGCGGATGAGAAAAATGTTCCATCCGTTGTTATCCGCTCTCAAAAGGGGCAAAAATTTGCATAACCAGAGCAGACAACACGGAAAGGAACGGACGGGGGGAGGACGTAGGGCGGATGGAAAGTGGATGCTCCATGGAAGCCTAGCGGATAGAAGCGGATGAGAGCGGATGTCACATCCGCAAGGCTTCCGGGGGAGCGCAGCAAAGCGGACGCAGAATGGAAAGAGTAGATGCAGAGTGGATGCCGAGCGGATGAAGCAGATGCAGAGCGGAAGCCGAGCGGATGAAGCAGATGCAGAGCGGAAGCCTAGTGGATGCCTAACAGAAGCCTAGCAGAAGTCTAGCGGATGCCTAGCATTCACTGCGCATGCGGGGAGGATGCATTGCATCAGCCCTGTGGATATAAAGGGAATCAGCTCCCAAGGAGGTCACCATTCAGAGGAAAGACCTACTTCCAGACAAAGCTCTCCAGCCAGCCAGCCAGCCAGCCAGCCAGCCAGCAACCCAACAACCATAGGAAAGAAACGGAAGCCTGTGCCATCTGCTGCCAGCCCTGGCAAGAGGGACAGGGCCACCATCCCACCCCCTGGCCCTGACTCTGCTTCTGCTGGGGCTTCTGCTGCCTGGGCTCGATCTCCTGGTGCTGGGGCTTCTGCTGATGCTGCTTCTGGAGGTGGTGCTTCTGCTGATCCTGCTTCTGGAGATGGTGCTTCTGCTGGTGCTTACACTGCTGATGCTGCTTCTGGTGGTGGTGCTTCTGGTGGTGGTGCTTCTGCTGTTGGTGCTTCTGCTGGTGCTTACTCTGCTGGCACTGCTCCTGCTCCTGGTGCTGGTGCTTCTGCTGGTGCTTACTCTGCTGGCACTTCTCCTGGTGCTTCTGCTGGTGCTTACTCTGCTGGCACTGCTCCTGGTCCTGCTGGTCCTGCTGGTGCTCCTGGTCCTGCTGGTGCTCCTGGTGCTCCTGGTCCTGCTGGTGCTCCTGGTTCTGCTGGTGCTGCTGGTGCTGCTGGTCCTGCTTTTGCTGCTACTGTTGTTGTTGCTGCTGTTGCTGGTGGTGGTGTGCAGGAGCAGCCCCTACAACCTCGAAGCCCCTCTGATGAGGGCCCATATGGCCCTGCTAAAGGGAGGAAGAGGCAGATACGTGAACGGGAGAGGAGGCAATACAACATAGAAGAAGAACATGAGGAGGAGGTGCTGGAGTGGCTGAGGGAGAACGAGTATCTATGGCAGAAGGGACACAGGCTCTATCGTGACACCAAAAGGAAGAAGGCTGCTTGGAGAGAGAAGGCAGAGAGCCTGGGCTACACTGCGGAGGTGCTCCTCGGCTGGTGGAAGCACATGCACACCTGGTACGGGAAGCTGCACCTCAAGAAATCTGGCCAGGCCACGGTCAAGCTGATGGACAGAGAGACCTCCATGATGGCCAAGTGCAGCTTCCTGGAGGGTGAGATCCACCACCGAGGAGCAGCCCCTCTGACAACCCTCTCTCTCAGGCAGCCCACAGAGAGCCAGTCCTCTTCTGGTCAAGGGTCAGCTCCTGTGTCCAGGCAGGTATCTGTGGAGCGAGCCACGACGGAGACCCCCCCGACAGCTGTACTACCCCTGGCGGAGCACATGGAGGACCCCTTGACACAGTGGGAGAAAGGAGACGGCACTTCCATCACAGCTCAACCCGCATCCACCCCCAGCTCCACCTCCACAGAAAGGCAGAGAGGCAAACCGGAGGGGCAGAGCCACACTGTCCTGCTGGAGATAAGAGACACCATCAGGAGCAGCGTAGAAATCCTCTCTCAGCTGGTACACACCGATGCCCCATCCTCCAACCGCAAGCCCTTCCTCACCTATGTCAACCAGACCCTCATGAACATGTCGGAACCCCAGTACCAGGTGGTGAAGGACAGGATCACTGATCTTATTCACAACCCTCCAGACCAAGATGAACTTGCTCCCACCCAGTCCAGGCCTGCTCCTCCACCCCAAGTGATGTCATTGCCCTTCCAAGGCTTTCCACAGGCCCTACCCTACCAAGGCTACGGCTACCAGGAGGTCCAGCAGCATAGGCAGCCCTTCCCAGTCCAGGCACAGGTACATTGGATGCCACCGGTGCCACTGATGCCATCAATGCCACCCACGCCACCGATGCCACCCATGCCACCGATGCCACCCACGCCACCGATGCCACCCAGCTGCAGACCAGACAGCCCCACTACACTGCTCCTTCCTCCACCCCACAGCCAAGCCCGGCCTCAGAACATCTGTCATCGGTATTGGGGCTGACACCCCATGTCATGGAGGAAGGGGCTGTCAACATCACGGGGCTGAGGCAGCTGTCTGAGAGCTTCCTCAACACACCGTCCCCTGTTGTCCTCTCGGGGCCAGGCACCCCAGTGGCGCTTCAGACCAGCACTCCAGCAGCAGCCACCTCCACAGCACCTGGACCCTTCACCCCTGAGACTGGGCACGCCTCCGAGTGACCAAGAAGAGTGCCAGAGACTGGGTGGCTACCTGTTGAGTTTATTTTTTGCTTTGGACACTTTTCTTGGGTCATTTTTCTTTTATAGCTTGTTATTAATAAAGATTATCTTTGCTTCACACGCTTGCTTCATTTATTTGATTGAATAAAGTCTTGGTGGAACCTTTAGAAATGGTTTAAGCCTTTGCATGCTTGTGGAATGGGTTCAGATAGCTGTGGGATGGGCAGAGATACCTTTGGGATGGGTAATAGCTGTGGGATGGGCAGGGATACCTTTGGAATGGGTAATAGCTGTGGGATGGGCAGGGATACCTTTGGGATGGATAATAGCTGTGGGATGGGCAGAGATACCTTTGGGATGGGTAATAGCTGTGGGACAGATAAACCTCCAGTGCAAGCATAGTGGGACTGTATGGTCCATCCTCCCTGCTGCCACATCTATGGCCCTTTATTATCAATAATAATGTAATCATTCATCCACACATGTCAACATAAACACAACTCTTTATTAAATGCCCTGTTCATTGTAGGCCCACCCAACATACAGGGCCCAATCTCATCAGTGTGATGAGACAGGCTGAAGGAAGCATCCATTAATCATCTATCATCCTGTCTTGCCACTCCACTGCTCCAGCTGGGGAGTTTCACCAGTGTCTCAGGAGGTTGCGCTGCTTCTTCCCTTCACGTGAAGCTCTGTTGGGGCCTTGCACATCCACAGTGTCTATCAGATTTCGCCCATGCCTCTATTCCCCAGGCTCCATGTCCCCATTACCTTGTTGGAGGTCCACGAACCTGTTCTGCAACACTGGGTAGTGGGTGCGCATGAGATTGTGCAGGATGCAGCAAGCTTCCACGACCTTCCTCATGGTCTGTGGGTGATGCTGCATGGTGGTGAGAAGTACCTGGAACCTGTTGGCCAGGATGCCAAAGGCGTTCTCCACCACCCACCTTGCCCTGGACAGCCTGTAGTTGAAGATCCTCTCTTCATAGGTGAGGAGTCTGGAAGTGTATAGCTTCGTGAGGTAGGTTCTGAGGGAGAAGGCGTCATCCCCCACGATGAAGTTGGCCACATCTTGTGTGTCGTTGGGCAGGGGGTGTGGATCTGGGAAGCCCATGAGGAGGTTGCCTTCCAGCCCCTCCTTGAGGTCACTGGCGTTGTATACCTGGGCATCTGAAGCTGACCCATTGCCTGAAGCATCAATGTACATGAACTTGTAGTCAGCATCGACCATGGCAAAGAGAATGATGCTGAAGAAGCCCTTGTATTTGAAATAAGTGGACCCCGACTTGGCTGGAGCTTTGCAGGCCACGTGCTTGCCATCTATGGCTCCAACAGTGTGGGGGAAGTTCCACCTCTGATACCACTGCTCTGCAACTTTCTTCCATCCTTCTTCAGTGGAGGGGCACTGGAGGAACTCCTCCAGGTATTCTTCGATGATGGCCTGCACCACTTCTCTGACCACAATGCTGATGGTGTTGTGTGGCACCCTCCAGCCGTACTGCATGCTCCTGTAGGTGGTCCTGAGGCCAGGTGGCGCAGAGTCAGTGCCACCTTGAGCCCGGGGTCAAGGCTGGGCCGGAAGTTGGTGCTCTGCTTGGTCAACCTGGGTCTCAGCCACTCCACAACTTCATCAAACATGGCTGGAGGCATCCTCATGAAGTTCTGAAATGCACGAGGGTCTTCGTTCCTCACCATCAGCTTGTTGTACCGTCTGTACTCTGCTCTTCTCCTGATCCATCTTCGGACCCAGACACTTCTTGGACGCCTCCTTTTCTTCCTGTAGAACAGTTGAAAGAGCCTGTAGATGGCTTTGCACTGTTGCAGAATGATGGTGGCTACCAAAAGGAGTGTGTTACGATCCATGGTGGACATCAATGGATGCTGTGGAAGAGCAAGAGCCAGATGAAGGCTGCAGAGGTCTGCACAGCAGAGCTGCTGGAGTGAAAGTGAGATACAGGTAAGTTGCTCCCCCTTTTTATAGGCAATATAGGTTTTCCACTATGTGTCCTTTTGCATCCTCTAGGCATCCTCTAGACATCCTTAATATCCGAGATAGGTCCCCTCTGCAAATGTTTTTTTCCGTTTTAAATGCTTTCTTTGCGAGCTGCATCTGCTTTCATCCTTTCTCCGTCTGTGCTACTAACGCTGCGCATCCGTTCCATGTCCCTTTCACTTCCTCCCTGTGTCCGTTTTCTGCTGGAGCGGATTTGAGTTGTGAGGATGCGCAGCGGATGCCTAGTGGATATAGCGGATGCATAACGGATGACAACAGATGTACAATGGATGTTCCCTGTATGCATTGCGGATGCAGAACGGACGTGTTGGATACATTTTCCACTCAAAAAGTTTTGAGCAGCTCAAAACTTTTTGAGCGGATGGAACCTCAGTCGACGGATGCTGGACGGATAGAAAGGATGAAAAACGGATGCAGTGAGTACAGAATGGATGAATCGCGTTAACCAACGGATGGCAAGTGTTTCTCTCCGTTTTACATCCTCTTTCCATCCGTTGGTGCAGTGTGACATGGGCTTAACCTTGAATGAGCCAATATGGATGGGAATCAAGGGATCACATGGTAGTCCAAATGGCTATAGACATCTTGGCAGTGTCTTAAGGCCTCACAGACTGAAAAAAATCCCATACAATTGGACAACATACCTTATATACCAGGTCAGTTTATTTGTTCATCGAGCCCAGTAATATCTATTCAGACTAGCAATGGGCTCTCCATGATCTCAGCAGGGAGGTGCTATTTTTTCCTTCATTTGTTACCATAGCCTCATTTTAACTGAGACCTTTTGCATGCTAAGCATGTGCTCTGTAATTGAGCTATGAACCTTTCCTCTTTGGAGCAGATTAATTTCATCTGTAAATGGATTTAAAAAAAATATGTTCAAAGAAATTGGCTAAAATGGTCTATGTTGTCCATAAAAGAACATTATATAGTGGATTAAGATTATTTCCTTTTCCATAAAGCTCTAAAAGGTATGTGGCCTGGAAACATGGTGGTTTGGTTTCTTTCTTATAGAACTTCAAAGATATTGCATTCAAATGGTGTTTTCAAATTTCTCCAATTTAGGTAGAAGACACTGGGGAGATGACCTTTTCCATTGTGAAAAGCCTATGAAAGTTGCTGTGTTGCCAACTGTGATATCATTCTCACATCAAAGCTTCACTTTAACTGCAGCCCAGAAGTTCAATTGTGTCTGTATGGACCCTCAGAAGCAGCTATGTGAGCTTTCCAAAGACACTCCTGCTTTAATATTTTAAGGAAGGGAGCTTTATTCATATTAATATACTTCACAAAACACCTTTTACTCACGGATGGGTTCAGGGATAGGATTCTACCCCTTATCTCACATGCACGCCATCCAACTTGACTGCATTGTGCCTTCATCTAATTTTTGGTAAGTTGCTATTTTTCCTTCCCCTCTGACGATCAGCTGTGCCGCACAATTTAGATTAGCTAGAAAGCAGGAAATCATCATCAGCAATCGGGCAGAGAACCCTTTGCTAAAATTTTTGAAGCCCATCCCTCCTTTACTGATAGATGTCTCTGAAGGTTTCTCACCCAGCCATTGACCATAGCTAGTTAAGTTTTAAAGGACACCTAGTTTCACTATACCTTTTTTATCAGGTTGTATTCTATGTGTCCAAGATCAAAGCTAAATTCTAACATCTCATTATGAATACCTCATTTATTATTCTTAAATATATTCAATAAAGATTTCCCTGGAACTGATGAATGAAACCACAGTTGGTTAAATCAGCAAGGAAGAAGATCCATTTGCAAGTAGCAATAAAAATGTATGCTCAATTCTGTTGGTAGCAACTAAATGTCATTAAAGATATTTGGAAATGCACATGGAAACTAGATTGTACACTATATTACAAATGATGTCATCTTACCTTAATTTTTTAAAGGCAATATGACAACTTTTACTCCAGTTTTATATATTATGCCAGTTTTTCTATATTGATATTTTGCATATTATGACTAATGGCTAAAACAAAGTACAGTATATTTGAACTTACTGCACTTTTTTTTCTTATATCTTTAATTGCACCCAAATAATTGCATGTGGTACCTATTGCTAAAATACATTTAATATTTATATTTTTCCATATTGTGTCTATATATAGCTATGACATAAATTCTTCAAGCTAGTTCTCTAAGAAATCACCAAATCTTCTCCTTTTGTTTATCTGCCCTTAAGATCTATTTTTAAATGAACAGGTTGTTTCAATTTATATAGATAATGTCTAACTCCAGACAATTCTGGGTGCTTAAGATCTTGAAATTTGCAGAGGTTTCATGCTATTGGTTTATTTAATCTGCTGTATTTTTATATTACTGTATTTCCTAAGTGTCCCTACTGCTCTTCCCCAAGATTGTGGACCACAAGAAAAGGCAGGGACGGTTCTGCCATCTAGCTAAATATATGATGGAGTGGAAAGTATGTTCTAACCACCTAACCCCCTTGTTTTCTTGCTTCATGTTCTTTCATCATGGAAAGGGGATAAAGAGTAGATTGAATAGCTACTAATGAACAGCAGGTGGGATGGCCAAGCATTCTGGTTTCTTGGCTCCCAGAAGGAAAGGAAAATCCCAGGAACAGATGTTTTTGCTACTGGGTAGCAACCTGCTCTTCAGATTCTGATTTTGTATATTAAACAGAAGCTGAGTGAGTAGTTTCCCCAAATCCAAAGCATCCTGAAGAGAAAGCGGTCTGGACCATCCCCAGAATCCCTGTGGAAAAAACAACCAGACTGCTCTCCAGGGATTTTACAGTTGTCATTCACCAGGTTGAATTGAATATCTTCCTCTTCCAGAGATTCAGGTAACAGGCAGGTGAGTGCAATGCCATCAGTACAATCCCTTTCTGCTGTTCCCATGCCTCAAGACTACAATAGCTATGTATTTGGCCTCTTCCTCCATTTTCCTCTTTTTTTCGCCAAAGAAAGTTTACAAAAAGGTGGCAAGAGAGTATATGCTGATGTTATTTCAGACATGGTTCTGTGTTGGGCCTGGTTAGGAAAGGGAAGAAGGTAATAGTTACATGGAGAAAAGGAGTCCAGGTAAGAAGGGAAGGACAAAAATTATTTCCTGAGCTGGTGCTTGAACATCAAATAGTGTATTATTTAGTGAAATCACTCTACTGATGATGGCAAGAATGAGTGATCAATCATCTTCCCATATAGTGTGTGTTTTGTGGCTCTCCTGAGCAGTCAGTCTGCAGTTTTTCTTTCTCTCACTAGCACAGAAACCAATGCTCAATTTTGAGTGAAAGGCTTCCTGGGAAAAGCTGTAGCAAACTCTTGCACTGTTATTCCTGAGTGCACTGTGCCTACAAAAACAATTTCTGTGAAGAATGTTGGCTTGCATATTAGGTGCTAGGAAGAAGGATCTTTAACTTTCAGCTCTGCTAAAATATGTAATTAGCTTGGGGTACTTTGATGTTTGAAAGTGAAACCACAGTTTTGACATTTCAATCCCATTGCAACATCATATTAAGGATTCTCATTAATGAAGCAAATGACAACAAAGTAATATAACCATCAAGAAGGACCCATTGCCACATTTTCTTTCAGCTCATATGAAGTGCAAATATTAGGCAACATGGAAGTGGTTATGAAAGAATTCTAGTTTGAGTTTGTTTTTCAGACGCTGTCAACCATTTGCACACTTTTTATTCAGTATTTGAGAGTGACAGCAGGAGTGATGTAATATCACTATGGAGGGCTATTAATTAATTCTTTATTGGCCAAGTGTGATTGGACACACAAAGAATTTGTCTTGGTGCATATGCTCTCAGTGTACATAAAAAGAAGAAAATACATTTGTCAAGAATCATAAAGTACAACACTTAATGATAGTCACAGGATACAAATAAGCAATCAAATCATACTAGGAAACAGTCAATATAAATCGTAAGGATACAAGCAACAAAGTTACAGTCATACAGTCACAAGTAGGAGGAAATAGGTGATAGGAGTGATGAGAAGATTAATAGTAATAGTAATGCAGACTTTGTAAATAATTGGACAGTGTTGAGGAATTATTTGTTTAGCAGAGTGATGGCATTTGGGAAAAAACTGTTCTTGTGTCTAGTTGTTCTGGTGTGCAGTGCTCTATAGTGTCATTTTGAGGGTAGGAGTTGAAACAGTTTATGTCCAGGATGTGAGGGGTCTGTAAATATTTTAATTACCCTCTTTTTGACTCATGCAGTATCCAGGTCCTCAATGGAAGGCAGGTTGGTAGTAATAGTTTTCTGCAGCCTTAATTATCCTCTGCAGAAAAAACAATTATTACCAACTTTAGTATATGATAGCAGTGTTCCAATATTTGAGGGGCTGCCACAGAAAGGAGATCTATTTTCCAATCTATTTACCAAAGTACCTGAAGGCCAGTCAAGGAATAATGGATGGAAACTGAATAAGGAGATATTCAACCTGGAAATAAGGATAAATTTTCTGATGGCAAGAACAACCAACCAATGGAACAGCTTGCCCTCAGAAGCTGTGGGAGCTTTATCACTGGAAACTTTCAAGAAGAGACTGGACTGCCATCTGTCAAAAATGGTGTAGAGTCTGCTGTGGGGGGGGGGGTTGGACTAGATGACCTACAAGTCCCTTCCAACTCTGTTGATCTATATTTTCTTATCTGGAGAGGAAGGAAGAAACTGCTTCAGTCACTCGTTCCTTGGGCTCTGCTGAGGTCATCAGCTTCACCTTCAAAGAGTCATCTTCAATTTGCCATACTTTTCCCAGAAGTCCAGAAGCATGGTATGGCTAGTGTTGTAACTATTAATATCTGGTCCAAAACATAAAAAAAAATCTCCTGGAATATTTCAAATGTTAAAGCTTTTGGATCTTCTTGTAAATTCCCCTACTAACTGAAAATTAGAGGCAAAGTTTACACTCTCCTCCTTTTTTCCTTTCTGAATGGAAACTTAAGTTCCCTCTAGTGTCCAATTTGTGAAGTTATAATGTCACAAATCTCTGTTATGATTTAAGATAGACAAAACAATTTGGTTCTCACAAAAACCTGTTTATTTTATATAATTATTTCCAAATTTTATAATTAAAATCTCAAAATTCCAAATTTGTCTGAAACCCTTATTTTATTGATAGCTTTATTGAATCAAAATCTTATTTACCTTTTTGCAGTTTATTTCCAATTCTTTTAAGTTCTTAAAGGAATTGTTATTAATTAATTATTAAGAAAAAAATATGGTTACTTTTTCTTTGGTTCAAGAATGAAGGTAAACTCACCAGATGGCTTTTCAAACATGCCATTCTGGATATTTCATAAACAGACACATACATACATACATACATACATACATACATACATACATACATACTAATACAAACATACATACATACATACTAGTACATACATACATACATACATACATACATAAATACATACATACACAAGCAAGCAAATTTCCCAAAGTGATTAATTAAAAAGTAAATTAGCAAACTCAGTACCCTTTAAAAAGTTCTGCTGTAATTGTCAGTATGATTTATTATTACCTTTATTATCAGAGTACAACATGTGTACAATGAGATTGGCTGAACCTCCCTTCATGCACCCCACCCCAACACATACAACTCATAGCGAGGACAGAAATCTAACCTAGACCCAGATCTTATTACTCTATGTGATCTTGTTGGACAACACGCCGGCCCTGCAAGTCTATCATACTATGTTGACATCAAGTCATTTTCCATTCAGAAATGTGACAGCCCATAGGTAGAAACTGTTCTTCAGCCTGTTGGTACAGCTGGCTGTACTTCTACATCTCCTACCCGATGGTAGGAGAGTGAAGAAGACCGGGGTGTGAATCATCCCTGAGGATTTCCCTCATTCTTCCAAGGCCCTAGCAATGTCATATAATAGTATCAACGAACAGCCCACGATGTTTTGTGCAGTGCTCACCACCCTATGTAGTGTCCTTCTATCCGTGGCTGTCAAGCCAGCATACTATACCATAATGCAATATGCGTGGTCCAATAATCTGCTGGCACTCAAACCTGTGGAAGACCTCTATGGTCTTCTTGCAAGTAGCAGCCACCCAGAGGAAGTGTGAGTAATCTCCCACTTTTTCTTATCTGGAAGTTTTTAAGAACTGGTGTACTTGCCCAAGTCTTCAGTCTTTGCTGCGATCATCATCTCCCCTCTTTTGGTGACATGCATGGCTCCTTGGGGAGTCCAAATGTTTAGCATTATTTGAATGGCTGGATTCAGTGGTGGGATTCAAATTTTTTTACAACTGGTTCTGTGGGTATGGCTTGGTGGGAGTGGCAGGGGAACGAGACTGTAAATTCTTCAGTCAGAGGTGGTATTTGCTAGTTCTCCAAACTACTCAAAATTCCCTCTATTAGTTCTCCAAAATGGATCAGAACCTACTGAATACCACCTCTGGCTGGAATCAAGGATACACTTTGGAGGGAGGATTAAACATATGCATTAATGCTAGCATTAACACCATGCACTTTGGGAGGTAAAGGGCCTGTCACATAGGCCGACGGATGCAAAACGTATGTAAAAAGGACACAGCGGACGAGAAAATGTTCCATCCATTGTTATCCGCTCTCAAAAGTGCTCCAAATTTGCATAAGCAGAGCGGACAACAAAGGAAAGGAACGGATGTGGGGAGGATGTAGTGGGGATGTAAAGCGGATGCTCCATGGAAGCCTAGCAGATGGAAGCGGATGGAAGCGGATGGCACATCCGCAGGGCTTCCAGGGGAGCATAGCAAAGCAGACACGCAACGGAAGGAACGGATGCAGAACGGATGCCTAGCGGATGAAGCGAATACATCATGGAAGCCTAGCAGATGCCTAGCGGATGCCTAGCAGATACAAAGCATTCACTGCGCATGCGGGGAGGATGCATTGCGTCAGCCCCGCGGATATAAAGAGATGCAGCTCGCAAGCAGGTCACCATTCAGAGGAAAGACCTGCTGCCAGACACAGCTCCAGCCAACAACCATGGGGAAGAAGAGGAAGCCTGTGCCATCTGCTGCCAGCCCTGGCAAGAAGGACAGGGCCACCATCCCACTCCCTGGCACTGACTCTGCTTCTGCTGGGGCTTCTGCTGCTCGGGCTGACTCTTCTTGTGCTTGGGCTTCTGCTGGCGCTGCTCCTGGTGGTGGGGCTTCTGCTGGGGCTTACTCTACTGGTGCTGCTCCTGGTGCTGGGGCTTCTGCTGGGGCTTACTCTGCTGGCGCTGCTCCTGGTGCTGGTGCTTCTGCTGGTGCTTACTCTGCTGGCACTTCTCCTGGTGCTGGTGCTTCTGCTGGTGCTTACTCTGCCGGTGCTGCTTCTGGTCCTGCTGGTGCTCCTGGTCCTGCTGGTCCTGCTGGTGCTGCTGGTCCTGCTGGTGCTCCTGGTCCTGCTGGTTCTGCTGGTGGTTGCTCTGCTGCTGCTGATCCTGGTGCTGCTGGTGCTGCTGGTGCTGCTGGTCCTGCTGGTCCTGCTTTTGCTGCTACTGTTGTTGTTGCTGCAGGTGGTGGTGGTGGTGTGGTGGAGCAGCCCCTACAACCTCGAAGCCCCTCTGATGAGGGCCCAGATGGCCCTGCCAGAGGGAGGAAGAAGCATACGCGAGAACGGGAGAGGAGGCAATACTCCATCAAAGAGGAACATGAGGATGAGGTGCTCGAATGGCTGAGGGAGAACGAGTATCTATGGCGGAAGGGACACAGGCTCTATCGAGACACCAAAAGGAAGCAGGCTGCTTGGAGAGAGAAGGCGGAGAGCCTGGGCTACACTTTGGAGGTCCTCCTCGGCTGGTGGAAGCACATGCACACATGTACAGGAAGCTGCACCTCAAGAAATCTGGCCAGGCCACGGTCAAGCTGATGGACAGGGAGACTTACGTGATGGCCAAGTGCAGCTTCCTGGAGGGTGAGATCCACCACCGAGGAGCAGCCCCTCTGACAACCCTCTCTCTCAGGCAGCCTGCTGAGAGCCAGTCCTCTTCTGGCCAAGAGACAGCTCCTGTGTCCAGGCAGGTATCTGTGGGGCGTCCCACGACGGAGACCCCCCCCCCGACAGCTGCACTCCCCGTGGCGGAACCTCTGACACAGTGGGAGCAAGGAGAGGGCACTTCCATCAGAGCCCAACCCACATCCACCCCCAGCTCCACCTCCACAGAAAGCAGGCAGAGAGCCAGACTGGAGGGGCAGAGCCACACAGTCCTGCTGGAGATCAGGGACACCATCAAAAGAAGCGTAGATCTCCTCTCTCAGCTGGTACACACCGACAAACCATACTCAAACCGCAAGCCCTTCCTCACCTATGTCAACCAGACCCTCATGGATATGTCCGAATCACAGTACCAGGTGATAAAGGAGAGGATCACCAGGCTCCTGCACAACCCTCCAGGCCCAGCTGAACCTGTTCCGACCCAGTCCAGATCTGCTCCTCCACCCCAGGTGATGTCACAGCCCTTCCAAGGCTTTCCACAGACCCTCACCTACCAAGGCTACGGCTACCAGGAGCACAGCTATGGCTTCCAGCTGCACAGGCAGCCCTACCCAGTCCAGCCACAGGTTCATCGTATGCCACCGATGCCACCAATGCCACCGACGCCACCGATGCCACCGATGCCACCGATGCCACCAATGCCACCCATGCCACAGATGCCACCCACGCCTCACCTCGCTCACCTGCAGACCAGACAACCCCACTACACTCCTCCTTCCTCCAACCCACAGCCAAGCCTGGCCTCAGGACATCTGTCATCAGTCTTCGGACTGACACCCCAGTCAGGGAGGAAGGCGCCCTCAACATCACAGGACTGAGCCAGCTCTCTGAGAGCTTCCTCCACACACCATCCTTTGTTGTCCTCTTGGGGCCAGGCACCCCAATGGCTCCTCAGACCAGCACTCCAGCAGCAGCCACCTCCACAGCACCTGGACCCTTCACCCCTGAGACTATGGGCATACCTCAGAGTGACTGAGAAGAGTGCCAGAGACTGGGTTGCTACCTGTTGACTTTATCTTTTCTTGGGACACTTTACTTGGGTCATTTTGCTTTTACAGTTTGTTATTAATAAAGATTATCTTTCCTTCACACACTTGCTACAGTTCTTTTAGTCAATAAAGTCTTGGTGGAAACTTTTAGAAATGGTTTAAGCCTTTGCATGCTTGTGGGATGGGAAAGGATAGCAGTGGGATGGGCAGGGATTCCTGTGGGATGGGTAATAGCTGTGGGATGGGCAGAGATACCTGTGGGATGGGCAGAGATACCTGTGGGATGATTAATAGCTGTGGGATAGATAAACCTCCAGTGCAAGCATAGTGGGACTGTATGGTCCACCCTCCCAGGTGCCACACCTATGGCCCTTTATTATCAATAATAAATAGGTGTCCTTTTGCATCCTCTAGGCATCCTCTAGACATCCTAAATATCCAAGATACGTCCCCTATATGAATGTTTTTTCCATTTTAATGCTTTGTATGCAAGCTGATCCGCTTTCATCCTTTCTACGTCCATGCTACTAATGCTGCGTGTCCGTTCCGCGTCCGTTTTGCTTCCTCCCTGTGTCCGTTTTCCGCTGGACTGGATGCGAGTTGTGTGGATGTGCAGCGGATGCCTAGTGGATATAGCGGACACGTAACGGATGATGACAGACGTCTAACAGATGTTCCCTATATGCGTAGCGGATGTATAACGGACGCGTTGGATACTTTTTCTGCTCAAAAAGTTTTGTGCAGCTCAAAACTTTTTGAGCGGATGGAATCACACTAGAGAGATGTTGGACGGATACAAAGTATGAAAAACGGACGCAGTGGGTACAGAACGGATGCATCGCGTTAACCAACAGATGGCAAGTGTTTCTCACCATTTTACATCCTCTTTCCATCTGTTGGTGCTTTGTGACAGAGGCTTAAAAGCCATATTAAAGTCTTATAGATCAGGGATGTCAAACTCGCGATGACACGTTGTTGTCATGTAATATATCACAACTTTGTTTGCTAAACTGGGGGTGGGCATGGGCAACATGATGCATCCAGCCTGCAGGCCATGAGTTTGACACCACTGTTGTAGTTCATAACATTATTATGGAAATTGCGTACTATACTTGATTTGCACTATGACACGAGTTGCAATTTTGGGGCTTACTTTCACTTTCAAAAGAAAAAAAATCAAAACCATGGATTTTGAGGATGCAACGCTGCAGCTTCATGAGTCTCAAAAAGGAGGTTGAAGCACTTTAATGGCCGAAGGATAAATTTGGGCCCCTAATTAATTGCAGCAGAATTCCTAATTGAATACAGAGGGGAAAAAGACAATCAGACTAATCACAGGGATTTCAAGGAAGGCATGGCTAGAGTTATCATTTATTTTCACATGTTATAAATTTGTTATCTTTTAAGCTGTAGTTCTAAGTTATTCAGTGCTGAGATCTATTGACTGTTGGCATGCAAGTGGAGGGTTTTCCTATTCTGATTATTAGAATATTAAAGCAAGTAAGTTTTCAAAATATATTGCCAAACGTTTAGAGGAAAAAGTGATGGGTGAGAAAATGGTTTACATTCTCTTCTTGCTTCCATCCACAAATATTTCTGACATTCTGGTGTCAGTGTAGAACCTAGAATCTAGGTTCAGTGTAGAACCTAGACAAGATTTTTACATATGATGTGGGGTTTTCTCTGTCTGTTTTTCAGATAGAGACTACAGCTTGTGGTGAAAAGTAACTACACAATCATATGTGTATTTACTTAGAAGTGGTTCCAGTGCTTTTGATGGGCTTTATTATTATAGTAAGCTTGAGGTTATGTATACTACCTGTAACTACACAAGGAGTCTGTGGTCATGATGTGTGGAGCATAGAAATTCCAAACGAAGTGTATAATTATATCTTTCACTGAGGAATTTCAAGCCACCAGTGTTTGTAGTTTTGTTATTTAATTATTTAAAAGCTGCGGTGTATCAATGGAATGGGATACAATCAATAAAAATATTGAAAAATCCAACAATTTATAAGATCAGATTAATATCATTAAGGTAAAAATCTTGGGGCAGCTGTATCCTCATTCAGTACTATCTAGGATTCCAGAATGGAGGATAACTTGAGTCTCACATGCAAGGAAGTTTTGTTCAGTTCCTAGATCAGGGATATCAAAATGGCTGCCCATGGGCTAGATGCATCATATTCTAAGATGGAAGTTTGTGGTTGATATTAAATACAAATGTATTTTCAGTAAGACTGCACTCATCCACAATTAAATTAATTCATCTACAATTAAAGTGTTCAGAGCTGGAGGATAATAACAAGTCCCGATTAAGCAAAGGTGGGTATATTATTGTATTAGAAATCTGCTTTTCTGGTTTTGCCTGCAGCAACTGTGATACCATGGCTGATGTATGTGTTCACCTTTAAAAATACCTAATACCTGATTATCTGCTCATGAAATAATTGGGTGCGAATTCTTATGTATTAAGATGGATGGTACAGACAATCTGGGTATCCTGCTGTTCTACTGGTTGGTATTACAAATGGGACAGATAAGATTGGCTGCCTTGTAGAACTCCACAAGGCAAACAGACTGATTAAGAAGTCTGTCCCAGTCACCTTATGGTTCTGATGGCACTTAAGGGTTTACCTGAGTGACTGGTTAGCCTCTCGCATCCGGGGGTGACTCAGGCACTTGTCATGATTTCTCCCAGTGGTGTCCCTCTGTTTGCTGATCTCAGATTCCTTGGTACATGGAGGATATATGGGAGGCACCTGTTGCACCAAAAGACAAAAATAAAAAGTGAATCTGATCATTTATTTTATTTATTTGTTTATTATTTATTTATTTTTGTCAAGCGATTATAAGATAACAGATATAAGTATAAACATAGTTATGAATACATGGATACATATAAGAAAGAAAAAAAAAGAAACAATAGGACAGGGATGGTAGGCACGTTGGTGTGCTTATGCACGCCCCCTACAGACCTCTTAGGAAAGGGGTGGGGTCAATAGTAGACAGCCTAAAGCTCATATCACACTGAACCAACGGATGCAGAAAGAATGTAAAACGGAGAAAAAAGCTTGCCATCCGTGGGAAAACGCGATGTACTCACTGCCTCCGTTTTGCTTCCTCTCTATCCGTCCAGCATCCGTTTATTGCCATTTCATCCACTGCGAAAGTTTTGGGCAGCCCAAAACTTTTGCGCGGAAAATGTATCCAGTTCATCCGTTACGCATCCATTACGCATCTGCTATATCTGCTAGGCATCCGCTGCGCATCCGCGCAACTCGCATCCACTTGGACGCAGGGAGGAAGTGGAACGGACGCGGAACGGATGCAGAACGGATGCAGAACGGATGCAGCACGGAAACAAAGCGTTTAAAATGGAAAAAACGTTCGCAGAGGGGACCTATCTCGGATATTAAGGATGTCTAGAGGATGCCTAGAAGATGCCTAGAGGATGCCTAGCGGAAAACCTATATTTCCTATAAAAAGGGGGAGCAACTCATCTGCATCTCACTTTCAGAACAGCAGCCCAGCGGTGCACAATCCTGATGGTGTTGGATGGCACCATCCAGCCATACTGCATGCTCCTGTAGGTGGTCCCTGAGGCCAGGTGGCGCAGAGTGAGTGCCACCTTGAGCCCAGGTTCCAGGCTGGGGTGGAAGCTGGGGCTCTGCTTGGTCAACCTGGGTGTCAGCCGCTGCACAAGTTCGTCAAACATGGCTGGAGGCATCCTCATGAAGTTCTGGAACGCCCGAGTGTCCGGTATATCTGCTAGGCATCCGCTGTGCATCCGCATAACTCGCATCCGCTCCAGCGGAAAACGGACACAGGGAGGAAGCGAAACGGATGCGGAACGGACACGCAGCGTTAGTAGCATGGACGTAGAAAGGATGAAAGCGGATGCAGCTTGCATACAAAGTATTAAAATGGAAAAAAATGTTCGTATATGGGATGTATCTCGGATGTTTAGGATGTCTGCAGGATGCCTAGAGGATGCAAAAGGACACCTAGCGGAAAAATGATATTTCCTATAAAAAGGGGGAGAAATCACCTGGATCTCACTTTCAGTCCAGCAGCCCTGCTGTGCAGACATCTTCAGCCTTCATCTTGCTCTTGCTCTTCCACAGCATCCAGTCATCTCCACCATGGATCATCACACACTCCTTTTGGTAGCCACCATCATTCTACAACAGTGCAAAGCCATCTACAGGCTCTTTCACGTGTTCTACGAGAAGAAAAGGAGGCATCCAAGAAGTGTCTGGGTCCGAAGATGGATCGGGAGAAGAGCCGAGTACGGACCGTATAACAAGCTGATGGTGGAGCCGAGGAACGAAGACACTCGTGCATTCAAGAACTTCATGAGGATGCCACCAGCCATGTTTGACAAAGTTGTGGAGCAGCTGAGACCCAGGTTGACCAAGGCAAACACCAACCTCCAGCCCAACCTGGACCCTGGGCTGAAGGTGGCACTGACTCTGCGACACCTGGCCTCAGGGACCATGTACAGGAGCATGCAGTATGCCTGGAGGGTGCCACACAACACCATCAGCATTGTGGTCAGAGAAGTGGTGCAGGCCATCATCGAAGAATATGTGGAGGAGCTCCTCCAGTGCCCCTCCACTGAAGAAGGCTGGAAGAAAGATGCAGAGCAGTGGTATCAGAAGTGGAACTTCCCCCACACCGTTGGAGCCATAGATGGCAAATCCATGGCCTGCAAGGGCTTCTTCAGCATCCTCCTCTTTGCCATGGTCGATGCTGACTACAAGTTCATGTACATCGATGCTTCAGGCAACAAGTCAGCTTCAGATAGCCAGGTATACAACACCAGTCAACTCAAGGAGGAGCTGGAACGCAACCTCATCATGGGTTTTCCAGATCCAGACCCCCTGCCCAATGACACACAAGATGTGCCCTACTACATTGTGGGGGATGACGCCTTCTCCCTCAGAACCTACCTCATGAACCCCTACACTTCCAGATGCCTCACCAGTGAAGCGAGGATCTTCAACTATAGGCTGTCCAGGGCAAGGCGGGTGGTGGAGAACGCTTTTGGCATCCTGGCCAACAGGTTCCAGGTACTTCTCACCACCATGCAGCATCGCCCACAGACCGTGAGGAGGATCGTGGAAGCTTGCTGCATCCTGCACAATCTCATGCGCACCCGCTACCCAGTCTTGCAGAAGAGGCTTGTGGACCTCCAACAAGGCAATGGGGACATGGAGCCTGGTGAATGGAGGCAAGGGCAAAACCTGATAGATATTGTGGATGTGCAAGGCCCCAACAGAGCTTCACGTGAAGGGAAGAAGCAGTGCAACTTCCTGAAACACTGGTGCAACTCCCCAGCTGGAGCGGTGGAATGGCAAGACAGGATGGTAGATGATAAATGGATGCTTCCTTCAGCCTGTCTCATAACACTGATGAGATTGTGCCACGTATGTTGAGTGGGCCTACAATGAACAGGGCATTTAATAAAGAGTTGTGTTTATGTTGACATGTGTGGATGAATGATTACATTATTATTGATAATAAAGGGCCATAGGTGTGGCACCTGGGAGGGTGGACCATACAGTCCCACTATGCTTGCACTGGAGGTTTATCTATCCCACTGCTATCCTAACCCATCCCATAGCTATTACCCATCCCACAGGTATCCTAACCCATCCCAAAGCTATCCTTACCCATCCCACAAGCATGCAAAGGCTTAAACCATTTCTAAAAGTTTCCACCAAGAGTTTATTAAAAAAAAAGAAATGAAGCAAGTGTGTGAATCATAAATAGACTTTATTAACAACAAGCTATAAGACAAAAATGAGTCTCTGGCACTCCTTGGTCACTCAGTCTCAGGAGTGAAGGGTCCAGGTGCTGTGGAGGTGGCTGGTGCTGGAGTGCTTGTCATCAGCTCCTCCAGAAGCAGAAGCAGCAGAAGCCCCAGCCCCAGGAGAGCGAGCCCGTGCTGCAGAAGCCCCAGCAGAACCAGAGTGAAGGCCAGGGGGCAGGATGGTAGCCCTGTCCCTCTTGCAAGGGCTGGCAGCAGATGGCTGAGGCTTGCTGTGCTTCCGCATGGTTGTGGGGTTGCTGGCTGGCAGGGAGGCTGGCAGGAACCAAGGCTGGCAGGAAGGCTGGCAGGGAGGCAGGCACCAAGGCAGGCACCAAGGCTGGCAGGGAGGCAGGCACCAAGGCTTGCAGGCAGGCACCAAGGCTGGCAGGAAGGCTGGCACCAAGGCAGGCACCAAGGCTGGCACAAAGGCAGGCACCAAGGCTGGCAGGAAGGCTGGCAGGCAGGCAGGCACCAAGGCTGGCAGGCAGACATGAACTAAGGCTGGCAGGGAGGCAGGCAGCAAGGCTGGCAGACAGACCGGCTGGCAGCAAGGCTTGCAGGCAGGCTGGCAGCAAGGCTGGCAGTAAGGCTGGCAGCAAGGCTGGCAGGCAGGCTGGCAGGCAGGCTGGCACCAAGGCTGGCACCAAGGCTGGCACCAAGGCTTGCAGGCAGACATGCAGGCAGGGCAGTCAAGGCAGCCAATCCGTCTGGCAGCAGGTCTTTCCTCTGAATGGCAACCTGCTTCCGAGCTGCTTCTATTATATCTGCGGGGCTGACGCATTGCATCCTCCCCGCATGCGCAATTAACGCCAGGCATCCATTAGGCTTCCGCTGTGCATCCGCTGTGCATCCGCTGTGCATCCGCTGTGCATCCGCTGTATCCATTCCGCGTCCGCTTTGCTGAGGCCTCCCGGAAGCCTAGCGGATGTGCCATCCGCTCCCATCCGCTTCCATCCGCTAGGCTTCCGTTCTGCATCCACTTTGCATCTGCCCTGCGTCCTCCCCGCGTCCATATTATCCGCTCCGGTTATGCAAATTTTAGCCCCTTTTGAGAGCAGATAACAACGGAAGGAACATTTTGCTCGTCCGTTGTGTCCTTTTTGCATCCATTGGGCAGTGTTACATGGGCTTAAGGTTGAAGTTTTTGGGGTTTGGGGAAGAAACCAGAGTCAAGTAGAGTATTCCAGACATTGATCACTCTGTTTCTGAAGTCGTATTGTTGCAGCAAATCTTGCTTCCAAATCAGGACACAAGACCAAGAAAGGTTGGAGAGTATAGGTTTTTATTTGTGCAGAAAGATTCAGAGCATTACCATGGCAAATTCTGAACCCCTGGCTCTTCCTGAGGCGTCACTTTTATACATTTCATAACCTCAGCCTAGCCTGGGGTGTTTCTTATGTTAAACTATACCAAAAAGGAGAAGTACATTTTTGTCATTTTCCAGACCCATCCTTATTCACTGAAACATGCTTACTTCCAGTTCCTTAGTTCAGCAATTTTGTGGTTTTGCACAATATTTCTATAAGAAGCAAGGTAAGGGGTCAGAGGATTTCTGGTAAATGCATATTTTGTTTTTGACCTTCCAAGCTGCTTCAGTATTTCCTGTCCTACCCTAATATGAGCTGAAATTTGAGCCTACATTATCACAATTGTATGAGGGATGGTATGAGGGACACCATTGCTTCTTTATTACCTCAATCAGTGGGTTTAGGGTAGCCAATTGCCTTTTGAGGAAAGAGAACTGCTAGATTTCCACTGTTACCTCTTAATGATTGGCATTGCCTCTGAAGGAACAGGTCCTACTCAATTCCCAGTCATTATTAGATAGTTGTAGCCTTATCAGGAATGTGAAGACCTCAGGCCCTCATCATGACTTGCCTGAATTACTTTTGTGCCTCGGGCACAAAAATGAGGTATTTTAAAGAGCATTTGAGTTGTGAATACTGCTATTTATTTCTTTATCGAGTTTTAATTTTTAAAATTTATTTTTGAAGGGTTTGTTAATGTATTTTGTTATTTCAATTCAAACCTTTATTGTCCATGTACCACATATGTACAATGAGATTGGCCAAGTCTCCCTTAGTGCACCCTTAGTGCACCCACCCAACATAAAGCAGCTCACAGTGAAAGACAGAAAATCCCTAACCCAATGAATCCTAAGAACAAACACACCTATTGCACCAATGTGAATATATTGCATGTTGCATATTGCAGCCCTGCAAGTCAATCATACTTCATTGTTATGAGGTTATTTTGCATTCAGGAGTCTAAAAGCCCATGGATAAAAACTGTTTTTCAGCCCTTATTTATTTATTTGTGTGTCTTTCAAGTTTTTGTTTTTATTTTTTGAATATTATATACCATGGATGTTTTAAAATATTGGATGAATTTGTAAGCTGTTGAAAATTATTTGTGACAGATAATAAATCTAATAAAGAAAATGCATGTTGCACCAAATTGTGTCACTCAGAGCAGATACTTTTTAGCAGATTCTCCTATGCCTGGGATTAAAATGTATGCATTTCAATGCCTTCCATCAACTCCTTATGGCCATGATGGTGAACCTATGGCATGCGTGCCGGAAATAGTACGCAGAGCCATCTCTGCTGGCACATGAGCTGTCGCCCCAGTTCAGTTCCACTGTGCATGTGCACGCACCTCCCACCAGCCAGCTGATTGCTGGGTATCTGCCATGCATGCGTGGGGAGCAGGGCACATGTGGGTGTGGAAGAACGCAGGGGGGGTCACACGCGCATGCGCAGGGGTGTGGGGGGAGCATGGGGGTTACACATGCATGGGCAGGGGTGGGTCACAAGTACATTGCATTATGGGTGCAGGCACGTATATGCGCGTGCGCATGCGCTTTCAGCACATGATGACAAAAAGGTTAGCCATCACTGCCTTAAGATGTAAAAAAGAATGTAATAAATTCTTCATAGTTACCGATCAGTTGAAAAAAGCAGATAACCCATATCATCACTTTAAGTTTGCTGAAAAAATTTAGAAGTGTAAAAAATCTTTAACATAAAACAAAAAGGAACAAAGCCTATTTATGAAACATTCATAAAGAACAACAAAAGTTCAATGAAAGGGTAAAAAAACCCTGAAAATATCCTCCCCAATCATACATCCATGAAACAACATCCAATAAGCAGCAATTGGTACCTAATCACCACCATAAGCCACAGATAATCACCTGCTTATCAAAGAAGAAACAACCCAAATTAATATCTATATCTTATCCAAACTTATATAAAGCAAGTAAAATAAATCATAGTATATAAACAGCCAATGGAGCTTACTTCTCCAAAGCATGAATGATTTCACCTATTTGGTCAATAAAGCATCTTCAAGCTCAAGGAACATCAAGAAAACAACCATAATGGCTACAAATTGTAGAATAAATCTCTTATTTACTAAGTTCAAAGCATGTTGTTCTAGGAATTCTTTTTCCTCTTTCCACACTTTCTGTTACTGCTCACAAAAGAAAGGGAAACCTTTTAGGAAGATGAAGCATGATACAAATGAAGTCGTGGGTTAACTCTGCTGGGATGCCAAATTTAATGATATTTGAACAAAATATGTATTTCAATATTACAGGTTTATATTTATAAACTGTAGGATTGGGATAATTCCTGGATGACAATAGGATTTGAGAAAGGAACTTAATAAATATCGGGCTGTTTCTATTAAACATTCCAGGAAAGCACCACTATATTTAAAAATAAGGCTTCCATTAATTTAAGCGTGGTTGTAATTCAGTGAGTGATTCGAATCTTCATATGACTTTTCAAAATTTTGGAGTCCCTTCTGCTTTTTAATGCCTCTAGAGTTGAGACAAGACACAATATTGGTCTTACATATTAGCATACTTGAAATACCCTGTTCTGATTGGTCCACTAATACTCAAAGATGATTGGTGCTTTTAAGCGATGGTGATTGGTCAACAATTGCTGGCCCGAGATTGACCCGCCTAACAGCGGGAGATTCAAGGAGCAGTCATTGGCTGTGAGCCGTGAGCAGCTTCTATAAAATAGGCTGCCGTGGCTCTGCAGTCAGACTGATTCCAGGAACCAAATAAAGAGCTGAAAATCACGCTGGTCTCCAGTCTCCTTTTTCCCATGATCTAACACTGGTGACGAAGGTGGGATTCTGAGACAAGGAGACCAGTTGAGCACCTGGCAATGGGAACTGAGCAAGACGAAATGGCCAGAACCAACTCACCACCCGCACCGTTCAATTCAGCAACAGAGGACTAGGAATCATACATTGACAGATTCCTCATGTTCCTTGAGAGCAATGACCTACAGAGAATCTCCGACATCAGAAAAAGAGCCGTGTTCCTGATACACTGTGGGCCCACAGTATTCAAGATGGCCAAAGCATTGGCCAAGCCTGAGGACGTAAAGCAGATGGCCTGGCCAGATTTGGAAAAAATACTGAAGGCTCATTATATACTGACCATATCCAGACTTATTCAGAGACATGAATTTTACAAATGACACCAGAGAGAAGGTGAGAGCATTGGAGATTTTGTAGTGGCTCTAAGGGATATTAGGGTGGCATGTGAGTTCCTCAACATGGATGAAGCCATGAGGGACTGCGTGGTCCTAGGCCTGAGAGACCTCACCTTGCAGAGCTGGCTGCTAACCTGACCAAATATCACAGTCACTGAGGCCATTGCTGAAGCCATCACTGAAGTGGCAGCCAAAGCCACCTAAAAATAAGCAGACATGATGTGGTAAATGAATACGGAAAACCAAAAAACACCGGCAGAGACAAGCCAACTCTGAGAGAAGAAACCAGAGGGCAACCACAAGACCACCACGCACCACGAAGACATCGAGTCTGTGTCCGAAACCGATGATGAGGAAGAGGAAATGCACAGACTCCAATAGGAATGAAAGAGACGTGATAGGAGAGAACGTAAGTTGGGGTTCCAGTTCCCCAGGTGCGGAGGAGACCAACCCCCTTCCGAGTGCCATTTTCTAGACGTGGTTTGCCGGCACTGTGAGAGACGGGGACACATAGCAAGGGTCTGCCAGAACCGAAAGAGCTACAGCCCCAGACAAAGAGACAGCACCCCCTCCAGAATGAAAGAAAGACAGGCAGGGGGCCGTTGGAGCCGAGAAAACAGAAGCAAATGGCCCAATAAAATTTACAGAAAGGAAGAGACACACCGGACTATAACCATTGGGCACTCAAGCGCAACAGATGTCCGGAAGGTACATGTGAAAGTCAACATTGAAGGCCATCCATGCGAGATGGAAGTGGACTCTGGCTCATACCTGTCTATGGTATCATGGAACACATTTAAGAGACTGATACTGAGCATACAAAGAACGGATCTGGAGAGCCAAAAATTGACCCTCAAAGACTACCAAGGGAACAGGATCCCCGTAGTCAGACTTGGACACTTCCAAGTTAAATTCAAGAAGCACACAGAAATTCTGCCATTAACCCTCATAGACCGGGATCACCCAAGCCTACTGGGACTCGAATGGTTTGAGCCCCTGGGAATTGGAGTGACCAGAATCAACAGCATCACCGAAACAGACTGGGAGGAGAGCCTGATGAGGGATTTCCAGGACGTGTTCGATGGAAAACTAGGCAAGTACCGAGGGTCCCCCATCTCATTTCATTTGTATCCGACCATAGCCCCAGTCAGATTAAAGGCAAGACGAGTTCCTTTCACATTAAAACCGAAGATCAATGAGCAATTGAATAAACTCATCGCACAGGGGGTTTTGGAACCAATAGACCACGCAAAGTGGGAAACCCCAATTGTGACCCCAATTAAGCCAGATGGGTCTGTGAGAATCTGCAGGGACTACAAGACCACCCTAAACCACGCAGTAGAACAAAGTGCATACCCCGTTCCTGTAGTGCAACATCTGTTACATTCGTTGGGGGGAGGCAAGGTCTTCGCAAAGCTCAACCTTGCACAAGTGTACCAACAATTGCCAGTGGACCCTGAAACAGCAGAGACACAAAGAATCGTGACTCACAGGGGGGCATTCAGATGCAAAAGACTGCAATTTGGAGTCAGCGTGGCCCCAGGGGTATTCCAAAGCATGATGGAGCATTTGCCACAAGGGATAAAAGGTGTGGTCCCATACTTCGATGACATGCTGGTATCAGCCAGTGACAAGAACCAACTGGAAAGCCGCCTCAGGGAAGTCTTACAAAGATTTCAAGAGGTGGGACTCAAAGTTAAAAAAGAAAAATGCCAGCTAGCCACTTCTAAAGTCGAATTCCTGGGGTATCTAATAAATGAAGATGGCATCCACCCCAGGGATCAGAAAATCAAAGCGATAAAAGAAGCTCCCAGGCCCAAAAACAAAACAGACTTACAAGCATTTTTGGGACTCATTAATTTCTATAATGTGTTTCTGCCCATGATTGGCTCGTGATTGGCCCGTGATTGGCCCGCCTAACAGCGGGAGATTCAAGGAGCCGTCATTGGCCGCGAGCTGCGAGCAGTCTCTATAAAATAGAGGTTCTATTTTGTGAAGCTGTGAAGCTGCGGCTCCACAGTCAGACTGATTCTAGGAACCAAATAAAGAGCTGAAAGTCACGCTGGTCTCCAGTCTCCTTTTTCCCACAATCTAACAATTGGCATTCTGGCACAACTGCTGCACAAACACAAAGCATGAAAAATTTGTTTTGGAAGTTGTGACATTGGACTTCTGTCAGTCTTGGAGAGCCAGGACATGTTACTTTTCTCTAGAAATGTCTACCTCACCTCACTTTCCATTGCCTAAATCCCAGATTCTCAAATTAAACAAACAGTTTTATCAACAAAACCCATCTTAACCTTTCAAATCAATTTTTAGTCAGGTTCATCACTCCTGTAAAAAACTGTCTGGAATGTTTTTGCTTGTTTACAAAAGCAGCACATATCAAATTCTGGTCTCAGCCCACCTCAGAGTTTTGAAGTTCAGCCTACTCATTTCTTTCTTTTTCTGCCCTGTCCTGCACAACACATTTTACTGTAATCTATGACCAGGTTGTAGTTGTTGAGAAAAGTGTTTCTGTTCTATCATTGTTGCAGCTTCCAAAGAGAATTAGATTCAAGAGAATGACGTCTTGACTGCCAAGCAGTTCTTATATTTAACCCTCAGGCATGAGTTCTTCAGTGATATTTCTATGACATACCTGGAGTGGTTATATTTCTTCTCTCTCTGTTTAGTCACAGCCCTCTCCAGCCCAAACTAAAATAGTAACACAAGAATGACTAGAAGGAGTGTCATTTCTATATGCATAATAACATATGAAATGTGGCACAGTGATTAATTCAAAATTAAGAGAAACAATAAATAACAATCAATTGTGGAAACTTGCTCTGGGGGAAGAGAGATTCTAAATAAACCACAAATCCCAAAATGCTAAAGTTTCAGAAAAGATCCCTGGGGCTTGGCTGGACATAGTGGACTTTCCTCTCTGCCATAAATACAGGTAGCCCTCAACTTACAGTACTTCATTTAGTGACTGTTTGAAGTTATAATGGGACTGAAAAAAAAGTTACTTATGGCCGTTTTTCACCCAACAGTTGCAGCATTCCCATGGTCATGTGATCAAAATTCGGTCACTTGGCAACTGACTCATATTTATGATGGTTGCAGTCTCACAGGGTCTTGGGATCCCCTTTTGCAACCTTCTGACAAGCAAGGTCAATGGGAAAGCCAGATTCACTTAACAACCATGTGCTACTAATTTAATGATTGCAGTGATTCACTTAGCAACTGTGGCAAGAAAGGTTGTAAAATGAGACAAAATTCACTTTGCAACTATCTTGCTGATAAAAAAATTGGGCTCAATTGTGGTTATAAATGGAGGACTATTTGTTTATGGAAAGAAACACATTTTCCTGTATTTTTTGAAGGGGAACCAATGATAATTGTAATGTAGGAGGAACCACATCAGACACATACATGTGAGGCCAAATATGGAGTTTCCAGATATTTTTTGAGGGTTTTTGTTTGTCTTAACAATAGGCCTATTATAGAGCTTTTATTACTGTAAAAGAGTTTTCAACTGTTTTTGAACTCAAAATGGTCTATTATTTTTTTGGGAAAACATGATGAAAGAGGGGCTCTGTGATTTGCGGAAAGAATAAGTCAGCACCTTCCCTTCCTTTAAGGAAAATTGCAAATGCAAAGGGATTTTAAAAATAATGTTGATATTTCAGGAACAAATAATACTTCATTTGTGCCAGAAGTAATCTGGAATAATGTCCCATTAATGCAGACAATATCGTGGAATGGATTATGTTAATGTATAGCTGTGCGCCTTCTGTTCTTTCATACATCATTAGCATACATCATTTATTGTGAACAGGTTTTAAAACTGAAGACAAACTCATTCAAATCATAAAATATTCTGCAAATTCTGATCACTAATGGGATGGCTCACTAGAATGGAGACAGGAAAAATTAGGCATAGCTTGTACATTTTGGAGAAAAACAGTAAAACAATTAAAACATTATCCCCAACACTGATAGTACTATTGTAGGCATATATCAATAATCTTCATATGGCAGTGCATTGGAGGGAGCTGGTTGTGGTCTTTAGTTAGATAGGCCTGGGAGCAAATAATTTGCAACTAATATTATTGGTGGTGCATAGTATTGATTTTGAAGGATACACATATGATATCAACATTGTGAAGAATTAAGTACTTTGCTTCCTCCTCAGTTTCCTTTTCCATTCCCTTTACTTTCTGAATTTTTATCCAAGTATTCTACATCTTTAATAAGAGAAGGCCTATGTGGTTGTTAAAAGCTGACACTGATTTCATGGCTCACACTCAATACTTCAAAAAAGTATTGTATATTTTCCAGTTCCAAACCAGAGAAAATATCACATTCATCCAACTCAAAATGGTAATGTTTAAGGAAATACTGCATTGGCTGCAAAAATCCAGTTGGCTATCAGTTGGAAATAGTGAACTAGAATTTCTGACTCTCTTTGCTGTCATTAAGCGATCATCTGAATGTTTGCAGCCCAGATATGATATCCGGAAAATTGAAGTCACATGACATATAGATTGAGAAGAAAGCAAGTATCATAGTGTCTCATTACTTGTTTTTATACCTGCAAAAGCATACTGAAGGTACAATAAACAGCAAATGTCAAGTGCTCCATAATGCCTTACATTTAGGGCATCAATAAAACAAAACAAAACAAAACTGCAGAATGAAAGTCCTATGCAGCTACAGAACTTTTGGGATGGGGTGCTAAAACCACTGCATAAATCTGCAAGGGCTAAATTCATAGATGTATTTCATCACTTTCTAATAGCATTCAAGAGATGACAGAGATACAGAAAGCCACAGCAAAAAGAATCCATACATTCTACCTAAGCTAGACATGTTGCTTTTCAGAAGTGTCTGTTCACACCTTCAACAAGTATCATGATGATATTATGTAATTAGATGCTACAACCAGGGGTAGGCTTCAAAAGTTTTAGCAAAGGGTTCTCTGCCTCATTGTTGGGTAGGTGTGCTCATGGTGGGCATGGCCTAGTCAGCCTCCTGCACCCCAGGCTCTGGAGGCTTTCCTCGAACCTCCACGAGGGCAAAAACAGCTTCCACGGGCTCCAAAGGCTCTCTGGAAGCTGGAAACAGGTCCAATTCTGGCCTTCCTGAACTTCTGGAAGGCCCGTTTTTCACCCTTCCTGAGCCTCTCTATATGCCCTGCACTTACCTACATCCAAAACAGGCCGCATAGGGATGCTTGGGAGGGGCAGGATGGGTTGGAGGGGCCAGCCAGGAGTGGGATTTGGGGGTTCTCTGAACTTCACAGAATCTTAGCTAGGGGCTCTCTCGAACCCGTGAACCCCCAGCAGCCTACCTCTGGCTAATCTCAGAACTACAGTTTCCCAAAGGTTGCTAAACTCTATTTGCCAGGTAGCATGGACAATTTTTTTAGGGATTTAATAAGCTGGAGTCAGCATCTGAACAGCAAAGGGTTACCCATGCTTACCAGTTTTAATCAGATCAGACTGAAATATGCAGCTCATTCAATGTTATTTTATTTTTTAAGTTAGATGGTAGTAATAATTGCAGATGAAACTATTTGGAAAGAGCCCAAAATAAACTAGGCACATGACAGCATGTCTGCATTTTTCACATCAAGGACTTTATAAGAAGGGATCAGATTCAAATCTGTCATCCAGCTGAAATGTGTGCCTGTAAAGAATTACTTTCCTTTATTGCTTGCAAGGATACTGTCAAGATAAATAAAGATCACAAACTTCAACTCTGAAAAAGCAAAGGTCATTCTACTGAAGGATGTCTATCAAGACTTAGATGGTTCTTAATCTGATAAGTCAACTCCCTAGAAAAACAGAAATAAACAGACAAAAATGTACACACAATCAGTCTATCAAAAAACAATGTTAGTTATTTCTATTCAGTCGAACCCAGAGATTGAAATCATCTTGCGGAAGGGGCTCTCTCTCTTACCAGTATAAAGGAAAAAGTCTGCTGCTAAGACTAGTTTAAATTGAAACCAGTTAATCAGGAGTTTTAAAATGAGTAGGAACAGATGATGAATCTCCAGAGGCAAACCAGACCCAAATTAGTAAAACTTTAAAGAGTCTTTCTTTTTATGTTCCAGTATGATACCAACCAGCTCCTGTTTCAAGCTTCCTTGTGTTTCTTAGTCTTATCTGGATAGTTTGGGGTGATGTCAGCTGCCCAGTCTACAATCTCTGATATAATTTATTTTGTTCTCAGTGACCTAGAATTGCCTGGCATTTGTATGCTTTCTGGTTTCATTTTTATCTTACAAGTGAACCATGCATGCCAAAATATTTCAAGCACTCTTTCTTAATCTGTCTGGTTTCTTTTCTTCTTACTTTTAAAGTCAAACATTTTAAAATCCTGTAAACTATCCATTTACATTAAAAAAAAAAACCTCCTTTCCTGTATGGCCATACTATTACTGGCATTGGTATGTTGTACTTATATATTGATTTGTAGGTTTTTTGGGATTACATGTGGTGGATTTGTACCAGAATGAAGTTCTTGAATAAGATTCAGTGGGGGACTTGAAACAAAAAACTGTCTCTATGTGAACTGAAATTATTCCCCTCAAGTGGAAAGATACCAAGAGATTAGGATTGGCTAAGCCTTGTTAGAAGTTACAAAAATGTATGGGGACTGTAACATTTTGGAATCATTACAAAGAATGAAGTATCAAGCTTGATTTGGTTTCTTCTGGAGAATCTAAATCTGTTAGACTTTGAGTTGAACTGCATATTGCAATAACAATAGCACTTAGACTTTTATATCACTTTATAGTACTTTACAGTCCTCCCTAAGTGGTTTACAGAGTCAGCATATTGCCCCCAACAATTTGGGTCCTCATTTTACCTGCCTCAGAAGGATGGAAGGCTGAGTCAACCTGCCAAATTGCAGTAGGAGTAGCTTGCAGTACTGCACTCTAACTACTGCACCACTAAGGCTCCTATGCTCAGTTCAGGGACTTATATGAGAAGCAGAAAGGAAGTTTTAAAAGGTCATTTTTAAAATCCCAGGATTAGGGGATTTGAGAATGCTTGAGATACAAATTTTCTCTATTTGTTCAATTGTTTCTAAATTTTGGAGATTGCCCAGAGAAGTCCTTGTATTTTTCTTGGCAAGAATTTTTAGAATTTCCATTTGGCTTCATAGGGTTGAGAGAAAGTAACTTGGCCAAGGTCACCCAGCTGACTTTGTGCCCAAGGTAGGACTAGAACTCACACTCTCCCAGTTTCCAGTCTGGTGCCTTATCCATGAAACCAAGTTGGCTCTCAAAACACCTTTATCATGTTTTTATCTTAAAAAATACATTTAAACATTGGCCTTTAAGCTAAGGAAAGCTGAATTCTGGTCTTTTGTCAGAGAGTGAACTCAAAAACAGATCTTGTGTGTGTTGAAGTAAACTTTGCATTAGCATTTAAGTAAGGAGAAACAAGTTTAAAGCACCTCATTGTGGATGTATGAGATCTCCTTCGGCATACCAAAGACAGGAAAAGAAGTCGAGTCCTGTCTATGTGAAAGCAGGAAATCATTTCATTTACTCATCTCATCTTAGTAATCAGGTGGTCAATTTCAATAGATGTAAGTTGGCACCCACATCTGTTGATTTTCATTTATGGTATGTTTAAATAATGAGTATATTTTACTAATTCAAACTGAAAGCAGATGACCAATTGTTGATTACGGTATTATCAGAAAGGATTTCCCCCCTTCAAGGGTCATTAACTTTAAAATGGGAGTGTTGTTTTCAATTCACCAAGAGGCAGGAAACACTTTTTGTCTATTAATCTTCTTTTCTGGAGGGAGGAAGCCTTAAATTCAGGGTAATCTTCCTTTTTGGGTAAGTATAGTTGCATTAATATTACTAGTGAACTGATAACAGAGTTTCTTTTGTCAAAGAGCAAAAAATGTTTTGTTGTTTTTATACTTACTAAAAAAAAATCCACACAAACAGCAACACAAAATGTATTCAAATGAGCACTCTCTTTTAAAAAGTGGTATCTAAAATGAACTCCCCAATATTTGAAATGTAATAAAGAAATACATTATTTTTCTGGATTTTAACCCAATCCACATACAGATGCACATATATTGGCTACATTAATCAAACTTTATGCATTGAGAACCATTTGTAAACTTTTCCTAGTGTTGCACAAAGGTAGTTTTAACTTTTTTTCTTACTGACTGGGTCTTCCTAGCATGGTGTGAGTCCAGAGAGCAGATGTTTCCCAAACCAAAATAATCCTGCACTTCAGTACTTTGTTGTTACTGCCAAAGCTACCATCTGTGGGAAGATCAGGAGGACTCTGGCTGTTCGTATTATTTCCACCCAGCTTTGATTCTAATTATTATTTCCACCCAGCTTTGCTTCTAATTCCAGCTGCTTAATTCTAACATGCCTAGTTTTCTCTCATTGTGGAGGAGAACACCATGCAAAAGCAGGAATGCACCAAAGCAGGCCATGCCTGCCAGCCTTGAGTATCAAATCTTTCTTGAGGCTCCCTTAGGGACTATTAAATTACTGTCAGTTTCCAACTGGGACCACAACACCTTCCATAGTGCCTAATCAAGCAGTGTGCATTATTCTCACACTTTGAGAACACAACCCTTCTTCTGCCAAGTTTAAAAAAAGAGCAACTGTAATATGTATGTATTGGGATAGGACAGATTGTTATTTATGTTGAAGTTACTTCAGTGCAAGTCTGTTTGAAAGACTTTCATGATAGGATTATTGGCCAAAAAGCAGAAGAAAGACCAAGTGGTCAACATACATTACCCATCATTTTTCCAAGAGAAATAATTGTGCAATAGATATAGGAATTCAGTTTGGCAGGTCACATTGAGTTTTTACTCTAACAACTCACAATTCTTATAGGGTTTCAGTATTCTGACAGCAGAAAAGTAAAAACAAAAATAACTCTTGGGAGGCAAACTAGCAAGGAGTATAGACACATTACAGTTTATTAGCACAACAATGTCCACTCTTCATGTATATGCTAATGAGGGAAGGCATAGTCCACTGGAAAGCAAATTATGGAATCCAGTCTACAGTATTTTCTTCCCCTTGACACAATGCAGGTGTATCCACAGTATTCTCTTCCTGATCCTAGGACTTCACTATTCTATGATCAAGACTCTTGCACAAATAACCAGGGTGATATGTTTCCTTCAGATGAAACTGTAGTGTGGACAACGATCACAAGAACTAACGGGGCTGCAAGTACATGAAAATAATTATTTTACGATAGAAATACTGCAAGTAGGGTATATGACATATATAGGCAAGGAAGCTGAACAGTGTATGAATATGGTCACCTTTCAGTGACAAATCTCATTTTAATTTCCCTCTTCATCATTTAATTCCCATGTCTTGGAAGTTTTGCTGGCACAAATCAATTTGGATAGAAAGAGGAAACCTAGTAAGATTTAAATCAATGCATTTCTCTACAGAGAAAAAAAATCTCAGTTAGAGTCCTAGCCTCAATCTTATGGTTATCTCTCATTATGAACACTCCTTTCTTGATATTTTTTCATACACAAAAAACAAGAGTTCCTAGTTGTACAGTTAGTGCTAAAGGAAAGCAAAGTACAGTTATAGATCAATAGGATACCAGTTATTCAATATACAAGGGTCTAATCCTGGCTATCAGAAGAGGGAGAAAAAATAACCACTGGTGTTAAATATGGGATTATGACTGATTTTATGACATGAACATAAGGCCCTTACATCCAGCACTTCTTTTCTAATGTAATGTAACATAACGTAACATAACAGTACTATTTGATGTGAATAATTTATGGGGTCCACACAAGGAAAGTACACCCTAGATATAAATAGTCTCAGTCCCTCTCTCTCTCTCTCTCTCTCTCTCTCTCTCTCTCTCTCTCTCTCTCTCTCTCTCTCTCTCTCTCTCTCACACACACACACACACACACACACACACACACACACACACCCATGTAATAGTAGCAGATGTATAATTAACACAAGGCCGAAACATATAATTACAATTTTACAATGTTCATGATCCATGGCTACCTTTGCCATGGTTTGCACAATCAATTTTCAGGCTTTCTGAGCTGCATGCTAACCACAAAGTTTAAGTCTGTGCAAGTCAAGTCAACAAGTTAATTTAGGATTGTCCAATTCATGGTACAGTGAGTTATGGCAAATACAACCAAAACTAACTGGTTAGGAATTTATGAAGTACTTCAATATATTTGGAAAGAGCTTAGTATGGGAAGGCAGACTTGGACAATCGATAGAAATAATTTGCCTGTATAAAGGATGATGGCTATGGTAAATTACATGTTTAACTCACCTCTATCTAGAGCGAAAGCACTATTAATTAAGCTGTTAATGAAGTGTGTCCCCAAATTTAGATCACTGCAAATATGTAGTGCTACCATGGGATTTAGAAATTGGGATGAAATAATTAATACAGCTTCTGTCTGAACATTTTTGAGCAGTGACAATACAATTCCTTCATAAATACAGAAATCTTGAGAACCAGAAGGCAGAGACACTTGGCATTCAGACTTCTTCAATCTTAAAAGAGATTTCTTGCATTTTGGTGCATCATTTTGCCTTTTTTTGCCCCCTAATTAATTGGAGATCAATAGAATTTTTCTATTCAGGGGGGTGGGTCAGGATTTCCTCCCCTCCTATGTTAACAGGAATAAATGAGTTATTGCAGTAGCAAAAAAAGGTTATTATTGACAAGTCAGTTTCCATATTGCAAGATCTAATTTATCATTTGTTGATAATAATCTATTTTGTCTATAAGTAGTCCTTGACTTACACCCATTCATTTAGTGACTGTTTGAAGTTAACAATGACATTGAAAAAAGGTGACATATAACAGATCTTAACCCTTAGGACTGTTGCAACATCTCCACAATCATGTGATCAAAATTCAGATGCTTGACAACTGGTATGTATTGATGATGGATGCAGCATCTTCAGATCATGCAACCACCATTTGCAATCTTCTTAGCTGGCTTCTGACAAGCAAAGTTAATGTGGGAAGCCAGATTCACCCAGCAATCACATGATATTTTTAAATGCAGTCCCAAAGGTGCTTTTTTTCAAGTGGCCACTGGACTTTCTTCCATTCCCCACCATCCAGTCAGAGCTAAAAGAAGCTTCAGGGATGAGAAGCGAAACAATTTCAAAGAAAAACCAGAAAGTCCAGTTGCTTCTTGAAAAAAAGCACCTTTGAGACAACCATGACCTGGATGACTGAGAATCTCCACAGACATTTAAATGCAGTGATTCATTTAACAACCATGGCAAAAGAGGAAAAACTCACTTAATTCTCACCTTTCATAGCAATAGAAATTCTGGTCCCCATTTTGGTCATAAGGCAATGACCATGACTATATCATAGCTGTATGACATCTCCTTTCCACCAAGTCATGATCTTAAGCAATTATTAAGAATGGCCCATTTTTGTCTCTTTTGTTTGTGTTAATCACATGGACAGTTTTAGTTCTGCTTTCTGCTGCCCTTTATAACTCAACAGAAAGCATGCATTCATCCATAGTCCCAAAGGTGCTTTTTCAAAAGGCAATTGGACTTGGTTTTTCCTTGAAGATGTTTCACTTCTCATCCAAGAAGCTTCCTCAGTTCAGAACTGAAGAATGTTCATGGACAGGAAGTGAAATATCTTCAAGGAAAAACAAAGTCCAGTTGCCTTCTGAAAAATCGCTTTTGGAACAATGATCCATGATCTGGATGACTGGGAATTTCATGTAACTTTATATAAGTTATTCATCCAAAGGTTTATACTAATGTACCTGTTTTTCTCAATGTGATATCTGTCTGTCTGTCTGTCTGTCTGTCTGTCTGTCTGTCTGTCTGTCT
>BLBF01000017.1:10208529-10269445 GCA_015471245.1 Laticauda colubrina | reverse complement strand
TCTGTCTGTCTGTCTGTCTGTCTGTCTGTCTGTCTGTCTGTCTGTCTGTCTGTCTGTCTGTCTGTCTATCTATCTATCTATCTATCTATCTATCTATCTATCTATCTATCTATCTATCTACCTGCAATACCACATGGACATTTTACATATGTGCATATATGTACTTGTACTTCCAGAATTTACATGAACAGTTTATGTTTATGAAACATAAACTGTTTCAACTCCTACCCTCAAAATGACACTATAGAGTACTGCACACCAGAACAACTAGACATAAGAACAGTTTTCCCCCAAACGCCAGCACTCTGCTAAACAAATATCTCCCTCAGCACTGTCCAACTATTTCCAAAGTTTTCATCACTATTACCGATACTATTAATCTTTTCATCATTTCTTATCACCCATCCCTTCCCACTTGTGACTGTATGATTGTAACTTTGTCGCTTGTACCTTATGATTTATATTGACTGTTTCCTAGTGTGATTTGATTGCTTAATGTACCCTATGACAATTATTAAGTGTTGTACTTGATGATTCTTGACTCTTATGAATGTATCTTTTCTTTTATGTACACTGAGAGCATTTGCGCCAAGACAAATTCCTTGTGTATCCTATCACACTTGGCCAATAAAGAATTCTGTTCTGTTCTGTTCTGTTCTGTTCTGTTCTGTTCTGTTCTGTTCTGTTCTGTTCTGTTCTATTCTACTCTACTCTATTCTATTCTTCCCATTAACTGCTTCATATTTCTGTGCTTCTGTTGAGCTGCAAACTGAATTACAATATTTCAAAGCCTGCCTATTAAAACACATTTAATCTACAGTTAAGTGTTTTAGGTTCCCATATATACTAGAAAAATTATTTGTGCAAATATTTTCATGCAATTGATTTTTCATCCATCTGTAGTTTGCAGTTATCAGACTTTCTCTTGTAACTTCCATGTTCTCCTTCAGGAAGCTTACTAATCCCCCTACTTTCTCCCCCTAACTTTTTAAAACGTTAGCAAAAACCCTCTTTTTCAGGGATGAGACTGCAGTCAATTTAGTTGTTAATGCTGATATTATAGCTGAGTTTTTTGCGTTTGCAATTGAGTTAACTGTTTTTGTTGTCTTGGATATTTGATTGTTTTTGCATCTGGGTGTTTTGTGAATTACTTGCCTACTATCCAAGAGCAGAAGATAAAATATAAATGAAATAATGCTAATCAGTGCAAAAATGTGATCCCTTCCTTGTTCAGTCCCTGATGAACAAGAATGTAAAATGGTCTATTTTTGCCATCAGTGTATTTTAAAAGGTAGATCTATTGTAATTATTCTTCACTTTAATACAGCAGTTCTCTTTCCTCCATTCTGAAGCAGAACTTCCATTATTTGCATCATTTTTACTGTATCTAACTTAATGATTTGGACTGACCACTTCCTCACCTTGAGAATGTTTTTCTTCATAGTCACAAGGATCTGTCATCATTCTTGCCCTCAATCATTCCTTTCTTGTAAACTACTAAGCAATTTGATGCAATTAGTTCTTCTCATCATTTTTTATTTCATATGGGAACAGAAACTATCCAAGTAATAAAAAAGGACCGGTACACACACACACACACACACACACACAAGCACACACACACAAAAGAGGGAGAAAGAGAATGAAAGTATATTTTCAAATAAGAATTATATCCAATTTCTCTAATTCCAAATGCCTATACTGTAGCTATCCTTCTCTTTGAAATGAGAAGCAAGAGGATTTGTGAAGGTTTGGGACATCTACATTTCACAATGCAGCAGTGAAACAGGGTAGCAGAGAGTGGCTGAGAAGAAAATAGTTTGCATTGATGCTTCAAGACACCATTACCCTTGTGCTTGTGATGATCTCAATCCAGAGCTGGGACTTCCACATGCCCATTGAAGACACAAATCACAAAACAGTACTCTGAGTAGTTATTGGCTTTTGTAGTTCCTAAAAAGGAGCTGAATACATGTACATCAGGTGGGATGAGATAACATCATGATGGCAGAGTCTTTCTCCAACATAAATGTACCTATTACAACATAAAGAAACTCTTGTCATTCAATCTTTTGAAGCACAGCTGCAGTGGATGGTAAGTGGGATATCTATGCCCATCTTCCCAGAACCTTACTTCCCATCCCATGGGCTAATTTGGTAAAAAAAAGAGTGAATTTTTAAATTCATTCTTATGTTATGAACGAAGGCAAATATATGTGTCCCAGGATAATATTGCAAGATCCAATTTTAGGTGGCCACTGGGTGCCTGGTCTGACCCAGATTGGATCCTGCATCATTCTTGTGTATCTGTATTTGGAGAAAAATAAGAGAAAAATTAACAGACACCTAGTAGCTTTCCTAAAGCAAACAGAACTTAAGTCTGGAATCTCCAATTCTAATTCTCTGGAATCTCAGTCTATTTTCATGAAATTGTTTATTATCCAGTTTTAACAATCTGTAGAGAATAATTATTCACCTAATAGTATATACATGTTACAATTCCATTGACAGCTCTGGTATTTTAATTGTTGGATTTGGACAAGGTCAATTGTTATTCTGTAGTTCAGCAGCTGTTTTTGATGTTGGAAATGTACCTGCTTTCTTCTTGAAAACTAGTGGTAGTTAATGGGGAGTGGCTGAAATGAGAACATTTCAAGTTTTTACACATATAAGTCCTTGCCCTTCTCTCACCCTGATTCTCAGTATCTTTTGAGAAACTAAATTGTACATAAAACACATACATTTGCTTTATCAGTCAGCTGGAAGCATTTCAGATTCCTATTATGTTTACTGTCTCTTCTGCTTGAAAACTCATTTATGATAATAAAAGTTAGTGCCTTGCATTACTGTCTCCCTTCTGGCTTTCGAATATTGGTGTTTTAACTTCACCAGGAGATTTAGAAGCTTCATGAGAAAGAAAAACAGTATTTTATAATAATAAAAAAATACCCATTCTAAAGAAAACAATTGTGATCGAAAAAGCTTGTCAGCCATATCTCAGCAACTTACTCTGAATCAGATATTGTTCAACACAAATTAAATGCATTTTGGGGACAATATCATAAATTAAGACAACTTGCAATTTATTCATAAACAGTGTTTTATGGTAAACCTCTGATCTCTGAGCTCTTAGCAGTTGAAAGTCAATATTATCACTCAAAGTGTCAAAGTTATATATTGCACTTGACTACTTGTTTAACCTGTTCAGACACATTATCATTAAGCATATGTTTAAGTGCCATAAGTGTTAGAAAAGCATTAGTTTTGGCTTTTCCAGGTAAAGTCTGTTCAAATGATCTGTGAAATATGGGCAACCACAGTTTAACCTGGAATGCAGTCTGTGGTGAGCAAATTAAGTGAAGTTTTATTCATTCAGTTGCCATGCTACTGGTCTACTCACTCTAAGAAGATTTAGAGTATAATGAGCCATAATGTTCTAGTCCTGTGGTATGGATACTTACTGTGACAGTACCTTTTCACCATAAGCAAACTACACTGCTCAAAAAAATAACGGGAACACTTAAACAACACAGTGTAACTCCAAGTCAATCACATTTCTGTGAAATCAAACTCTCCAATTAGGTAGCAACACTGATTGACAATCAATTTCACATGCTGTTGTGCAAATGAAATAGACAATAGGTGGAAAGCAGAGGCAGTTAGCAAGACATCCCCAATAAAGGAGTGGTTCTGCAGGTGGTGACCACAGACCACTTCTCAGTTCCTATGCTTTCTGGCTGATGGTTTGGTCACTTTTGAATGTTGGCAGTGCTTTAACTCTAGTGGTAGCATGAGACTGAGTCTACAACACAAGTGGCTCAGGTAGTGCAGCTAATCCAGGATGGCACATCAACATGAGCTGTGGCAAGGTTTGCTGTGTCTGTCAGCGCAGTGTCCAGAGCATGGAGGCACTACCAGGACACAGGCCAGTACATCAGGAGATGTGGAGGAGGCCATTAGAGGGCAACAACCCAGCATCAGGACTGCTACTTCCGCCTTTGTGCAAGGAGGGACAGAAGGACCACTCCCAGAGCCCTGCAAAATGACCTTCAGTGGGCAACAAATGTGCATGTGGCTGCTCAAACCGTCAGAAAGAGAATCCATGAGGATGGTATGAGGGCCCGACGTCCACAGGTGGGGGTTGTGCTTACAGCCCAACACCGTGCAGGACATTTGGCATTTGGCAGAGAACACCAAGATTGGTAAATTCGCCACTGGCACCCTGTAATCTTCACAGATGAAAAAAGGTTCACACTAAACATGTGTGACAAATGTGACAGGGTCTGGAGATGCCATGGAGAATGTTCTGCTGCCTGCAACATCCTCCAGCACGACCAGTTTGGCAGTGGGTCAGTAATGGTGTGGGGTGGCATTTCTTTAGGGGGCCACACAGCCCTCCATGTGCTCACCAGAGGTAGCCTGACTGCCATTAGGTACCGAGATAAGATCCTCAGACTCCTTGTGAGACCATATGTGGGTGCGGTTGACCCTGGGTTCCTCCTAAAGCATGACAATGCTAGACCTCATGTGGCTGGAGTCCGTCAGCAGTTCCTGCAAGACAAAAGCATTGATGCTATGGACTGGCCTGCCCATTCCCTAGACCTGAATCCAATTGAGCACATCTGGGACATCATGTCTTGCTCCATCCAGCAATGCCACATTGCACCACACACTGTCCAGGAGTTGGGGGATGCTTTAGTCCAGGTGTGGGAGGAGATCCATCAGGAGACCATCTGCCACCTCATCAGGAGCATGCCCAGGCATTGTAGAGAGGTCATACAGGAACATGGAGGCCACACACACAATTGAACCTCATTTTGACTTGTTTTAAGGACATCAAAGTTGGATCAGCCTGTGGAGTTTTTTTTCCACTTTAATTTTAAGTGTAACTCCAAATCCAAACCTCCATGGGTTGCTAAATTTGATTTCCATTGATAAATTGTGTGTGATTGTGTTGTCAGCACATTCAACTATGTAAAGTCCATGTCCCACTGTACCAACGGATGCAAAGAGGATGTAAAATGGACAAAAAAGCTTGCCATCCGTTGGAAACGCGATGCATCTGTGGTGTACTCATTGCATACGTGTTTCATACACTCTATCCATTGAGCATCCATCCACTGAGATTTCATCCGTGCAAGAAGTTTTGAGCTGCACAAAACTTTTTGAGCAGATGAACTTTCCACCTTGTACAATGTACATCCGCGACATATACAGGCAACAAACGTTCTATGTCCGTTATCATCCGTTAAACGTACGCTGTATCCTCTTGGCATCCTCTGGCCATCCCCTCAACTCACATCCGCTGCAGCTGAAAACAGAAAGAGGGAGGAAACAAAAGGTGCACGGAACGTCCACATAGCATTAGTAGCATGGAAATAGAAAGGATGTAAGCGGATGCATCTCATATATAAAGCATTAAAACAGACAAAACGTTTGTATATGGGATGTATCTCAGATATTTAGGATGTCTGCAGTATGCCAAGACTATGTGGAAGGACACCTAGCGGACAACTGATATTTCCTATAAAAAGGGAGAGGGAATCACCTGGATCTCAGTATGAGTCCAGCAGCCATGGTATACAGACCTCTTCACCCTTGGTCTTGGTCTTCCACATCATCCATTGTTCTCCACCATGTATCATCACACAGTCCTTGTAGCTGCGATCATTCAACACCAGAACCAAACCCTGTTCAGACTGTTTCACCTTTTCTACACAAGGAGAATAAGGAGACATTCAAGAGCTGTGTAGGTCTGAGGATGGATCAGGAGAAGAATGGAGTTTGGTACTGTATGACAAGCTGATGGTGGAACCGAGAAATGAAGACCCTTGTGCATTCCAGCACTTCATGAGGATGCGACCAGCCAAGTTTGATGAAATTGTAGAGCATCTGAGACCCAGGTTGACCAAGCCGAGCACCAACTTCTGTCCCAACCTGGACCCTGGACTGAAGGTGGCACTGACTCTGCACCACCTGGCCTCTGGAACCACATACAGAAACATGCAGTATGCATGGAGGATGCCAGACAACACCATCAGCAAAGTGGTCAGAGAAGTGGTGCAGGCCATCATCTAAGAATATGTGGAGGAGCTCCTCCATTGTCCCACCACTGAAGAAGGCTGGAGAAAAGTTGCAGAACACTGGTATCAGAGGTGGAACATTCCCCACACCGTTGGAGCCATAGATGGGAAGCACGTGGCCTGCAAAGCTCCAGCCAACTCAGGGTCCACTTATTACAACTACAAGGGCTTCTTCAGTATCATCCTCTTTCCAATGGTTGATGCTGACTACAAGTTCATGTACATTGATGCTTCAGGCAACAAGTCAGCTTCAGATAGCCAGGTATACAACGCCAGTCACCTCAAGGATTGGCTGGAATGCAACCTCCTCATGGGTTTTCCAGATCCAGACCCCCTACCCAATGACACAGAAGATGTGCCCTACTTCATCGTGGGGGATGACGCCTTCTCCCTCAGAACCTACCTCATGAAGCCCTACACTTCAAGATACCTCACCCGTGAAGAGAGGATCTTCAACTACAGGCTGTCCAGGGCAAGACGTGTGCTGGAGAATGCCTTTGGCATCCTGGCCAACAGGTTCCAGGTACTTCTCACCACCATGCAGCATCACCCAGAGACTGTGAGGAGCATTGTGGAAGCTTGCTGCATCCTGCACAATCTCATGCGCAACTGCTACCCAGTGCTGCAGAAAAGACTTATGGACTGTCAACAAGGGAATGGGGACATGGAGCCTGGGGAATGGAGGCAAGGGCGAAACCTGATCGACACTGTGGATGTACAAGGCCCCAACAGAGCTTCACGTGAAGGGAAGAAGCAGCGCAACCTACTGAGACACTGGTGCAATTCCCCAGTTGGAGCAGTGGAGTGGCAAGACAGGATGATAGATGGTTAATGGATGCTTCCTTGAGCCTGTCTCATAACACTGATGAGATTGTGCCATGTATGTTGAGTGGCCCTACAATGAATAGGGCATTAATAAAGACCTTTGTTTATTTTGAAATGTGTTGATCAATGAATAAATTGTTATTGATAAAAAAAAGGCCATATATGTGGCAGCTGGGAGGTTGGACCATACAGTCCCACTATGCTTGCACTGGAGGTTTATCTATCCCACAACTATCCTTACCTATCCCACAACTATCCTTACCCATCCCACAAGCATGCAAAGGATTAACCATTTTTTCAAAGTTTTCACCAATGTTTTATTAAGTAAAAAAAATGAACCAAGTGTGTGAAGCAAAGATAACCTTTATTAATAACTGTCTTAAGTAAACTGTATGACTTTATTTAAAAAGCTAAATGAACCAAGTAAAGTGTCTTTAAGCAAAGATAAAGTGAACAAGTAACAACTCAGTCTCTGGCACTATTCTCAGTCACTCTGAGGCATGTCCATGGTCTCAGCTGTTAAGCGGGCAGGGACTGTGAAGGTGGCTGTGGCTGGACTGCTGGTCTGAGGCACCATTGGGGTGCATGGTCCCGAGAGTACAACAGGGGATGGTGTGTTCAGGAAGCTCTCAGAGAGCTGACTCAGTCCCATGAGGTTGAGAGGCCCTTCATCAAGTACCTGGGATGTCAGGCACAAGACTGATGACAGATTGTCCATTGACGGGCTTGGCTGTGGGGTGGAGGAAGGAGGAGTATAGTGGGGCTGTCTGGTTTGCAGCTGGGTGAGGTGTGGCATCTGGCGTGCGATGAACCTGGGCCTGGACTGGGAAGTTCTGCTTGTGCTGTGGGAAGTCCTGGTAGCCATAGCCTTGGTAGGTGAGGGGCTGTTGAAAGTTGTGGCAAGGCGGTGACATCACCTGGGATGGAGGAGCAGACCTGGACTGGGTTGGAGCAGGTTCAGCTGGGCCTTGAGGGTTGTGAAGAAGTGCTGTGATCTTTTGCTTCATTACCTGGTATTGGGCCTCGGGAAGGTCCATGAGGGTCTGGCTCACGTAGGTGATGAAGGGCTTCCAGTCCAAGGATGGTATATCGCTGTGGACCAGCTGAGAGAAAAGTTCTGTGCTGGTCTTGATTGTGTCCCTGATCTCCAACAGGACAGTGTGGCTCTGGCCCTCCAGTCTGCCTCTCTGCCTGCATCCTGTGGAGCTGGGGGTGGGGGTGGGGTGGTCTCTGGTGGCTCCATTTGTGACAGGGGATCCTCCAAGTCCTCCGGCATGGGGAGTGCAGCTGTCGGGGGGGTCTCTGCCGTGGAGCCCTCTGAAGACACCTGCCTGGACAGGGCAGCTGTCTCCTGGCTGGAAGAGGACTGGCTGTCTGTGGGCTGTCTGAGGGATAGGGTTGTCAGAGCGGCTGCTCCTCGGTGGTGGACCTCACCCTCCAGGAAGCTGCACTTGGCCATGATGTACATCTCCCGGTCAGTGAGCTTGATAGCGGCCTGCCCAGATTTCATGAGGTGTAGCTTGCCATACCAGGTGTGCATGTGCTTCCACCATCCCAGGAGTACATCTGCAGTGTAGCCCAGGCTCTCTGCCTTGTCCCTCCAAGCTGCCTGCTTCTTCTTGGTGTTGCAATAGAGTCTGTGGCCCTTTCTCCACAGGTACTCGTTCTCCCTCAGCCATTCCAGCACCTCCTCCTCATGGTCCTCGGAAACGGTGTACCATTTCCTCTCTCCCTTCTCCTTCTCTTGCCTCTTCCTCCCTCTGGCAGGGGCTTCAGTAGCAGGGCCTTCAGGGGCTTGAGCAGCAGGGCTTTGAGGGCCTTGGGGCTGGTCCACCAAAGCAGCAGCAGCAGTAGCAGCAGCACCAGTAGCAGCAGGAGAAGCACCAGAAGCACCAGCACCAGCACCAGCACCAGCACCAGCAGGAGAAGCACTAGCAGCACCAGCATCACCAGCAGCTTCAGAGTCAGTGCCAGGGGGTGGGATGCTGGTTCTGTCCTTCTTGCCAGGGCTGGCAGGAGTAGGTACAAGCTTTCTCTTCTTCCCTGACTGATGAACCATGGTGTTATTTGAAGATGTCTGTGGCAGCACGTCTTTCCTCTGAATGCTGAGTGCGTGCGAGCTGCATCCTTTTATATCCTCGGAGCTGATGCAATTCATAGTCCCTGCATGCGCAGTGACCGCTCTTCATCCAATATACATCCGCTATGTATCCGCTTTGCTTCCTATAGGCGTCTGTGATGCATCCGCGTCATCCGCTATGCATCCTTCCCCTTTCTGCTATGTGTCCGCTTCACTATTCTCCCCCAGAACCCCTGCAGATGTGTCATCCGCTTCCATCCTCTTCCATCCGCTAGGCTTCCTATGAACATCCATTTAACATCCCCGCTATGTACTACCCCCATCCCTTCCTTTCTGTTCTTTTCCGTTCTGTTTATGCAAATTTGGGGCACTTTTTGAAGTGGATAACAAGGGATGGATCCACCCCTGAAATTTTGCTCGTCCTTTTTGCATATGTTTTGCATCTGTCAGCCAGTGGGACCTAGCCTTAATGAACAAAGTATTTAAAAAGAATATTTCATTCATTCAGATCTTGGAGCACCTTTCAGTAGCTTTACTCTGAAATCTGACATTGTGATTGTTAAGCCTGGGTTCCCCAACCAGGGTTAGGTAGACAAGCTAAACAGAATGTGCAGCGTTAGTCAGATAGGCACACAGATAAATGAGTGAGCTAAGCTTGTATGTTTATTAACATACAGTAAAAATAACAGATACGCTTGTGCTATCAAGAATATATTTTATTCCAGTATAAGTTTATAGCATAGTCAAAAACAGTCCAATATTCATTTACCATGTAGTCAGTCCATTCAGGGATATTCAGTTAGCAAAGTCCATGTAGAATATCCTATGTCAGTTCACATAAATCAGTCCGTTGTTGTCTCTCCCGTTCGAGCAATGCAGTCTTGCTTCCAAGCAGTAATCAGGGATCATCAAAGCCAGAGAGAGCGAGCAAGCTGTAGTCTTGCTACTTTTATAGTATTTACATAACCACTCCCACAGTTGCTATTTCACAGTTAAAGCTGCATACACTAACTATGATTCATAGTTATTATTTCACCTAAAACAGTTAGGGTGAACAATGTTATCCCTAACAGTGATGATCTATAAAAGTAGATGCCCAGTTCCAGTCTTTTAGAGATTCCATACTGACTAATAGCATCAGTATGTATACTACATACATGCCTTTCTATTCCTCTCCTGGTTCTCTATGGTCACAGAACACAACTGAGATAAACAAATAGTGGCCCCATAGTCCTATCATCTCATCACCCCTCAGCCCTATCACCATACAGCAGGGGTATCAAACTCAAAGCCTGCAGGCTGCAGCCGGGGATGCCCTGTGGGTATGCCCTGGAAACAGGGAAGGACCAGCCTGTGGTGCCTCTGAAAGTGAAAACAGAGTTCCATTTTTGCTGGCAGAGGGTTGCAGGAGACCATTCCAGCCAAAAACAGAGCTCAAGGATCCATTTTCACTGACAGAGCACTCAGGCCACCACAGGTGCTGCCCAGACACAAATGATGTTAACCTGGCCATACTCCCTGGTCGTGGCTCCCCCACCCGCAAAATCAAACACAACCCTGATGTGACTCTCAATGAAATTGTGTTTGACATCCCTGCCATACAGTATAGTCCCTACAGTTTTCCACAACTTGCTACTAAAATTATTATCAGGACAAGATAATTAAACACATTCCTATACTGTTCTTCATGTGTGGAATGTCTCAAGGCTCAACACTGTCTTTATCTTAGATATGAAACCACTGGATAAGGTCATGCAGTGGTTTGGGGAAATAAATATCATCAGGAACCCAGCTCTACATTTCAATCCCAAGCTGCATATCAATGTATTGATTCAATGTCAATTGTATCATTATTGGATTATTCTAATGCAATCTACATGTTGGTTCCCTTGAAGACTAGCCAGAAATTGCAGCTGGTTCAAGATGCATCAGCACAAGCAGTAACTGGCACATTTTGCTATGCCCATTTATCACCACTGCTATGCGAGCTGCACTGCCTGCCAATTAAATTCTATAAAGTCCTGTATGGCATTGGCCTGGATATCTGAGGGATTGCTGGTCTTCTATCATTTCTGCCTGTTTGGAACATTGTGACTGAGTTGGTGTGTTCCAGGTCTCTGCATTAAACATTGGCTTCTTGTGGGACCATGGGAGTGTGCTTTCTCAATTGTGGCACCCCAACCTCTGCAACCGAGAGGAGGATTGTGTTCCATCCTTCTATGTTGGTAAAATGAGGACCCAGATTGTTGGGGGGGGGTGTAATATACTGACTGTATAAACCACTTAGACATTGCTGTAAAGCACGGTGAAGTGATATATAAGATATGCACTATTGCTATTGCATACAGTTCTCCTACAGTTCCAAAAAACTCAGAAAACCTGGCCTTTCTCCCAGGGCTGGGGTGAATGTATTATTGTTTGTCTGAGTCCACATTTTTTTTTGTTAGAGTTATGTTGTTAGTAAGACAGTAGCAAATTTCAGGCGTAAGATAATTTAGCTTGGAACCATTTTGCATAACTTGATTATTAACTGCTGCTTTGTTTATAAAGGCATCAGCAGAGTTTCCTTCCTCCTTCCTCCTCTTCCTCTTCTCAACTTCACCTGAAATCCAAGTAAAGAACTGTCAATAGAGAATATTTAGAGATCTATGAGAAGGCCGCAGAGTATTTTATGGCAGATTTGAAATAGCTATCTGGATTTTAAGAGAGAGAGGCCAAGAGAGAGAATGTAATTTCAAAATCCTTAGCTTGTTTTTAATTTATAGTTCTTGAGGAAAAAAAGAGTGGACAGCCCAATCATTTATATGCCAGGGTAAAAGCAATACATCTATATAAAAGTACAGTGATATATTTCTGTTGCTAGTTTAATGTGTTGCTCTGTGCCCCGTGTGTTCTGATTCATTGAAGAGCAGCAATCATGTAGACAGGAACTGTTCTTCAGTTCCCATCAGCGACAACTAAAGGCCAATTCAAGGTTGCAGATGGGTCATGAATCTAACATAGTCACTGATAGAACAATTTTCCTTCCACATCACACTGACTGTAGGGCACACCTGGCATATCCAGCTGCAGGAACCTCTGTTTTCTTGATCTTTGCTTTTCCTTTGTCTTCTCCATCCATTTCCCTACTGTTAATGCAAAGTGGTCATGCAAAAACAAGGTAGGTTTAATCTGATCTTCCTCTGTTAGGGATGTAAAACATTTAAAACTTTTCTTCTATCTTTAACAAACTATCATACTGGCTAACATTAGGATTTATCTCAAAGTGGAGCACATTGTTCAATCATGAGAGCACAGAAGCAGGATGGACCATTTCTGGTCAGGTGGCTACTTGATAAAATATCTCAGTGCAAGGACATATGAAATAGTTGGACTGAATATGAAATGGAAATATGGTTGGATGCTGGGATATGGAACTTACAGCCCTCTAGGTGCTGAATTTCTGCTCCTATCAATCCTAACTATCTTAGCTAATGACAAGATTATAGGGCTGAAATCCAGAGAATGGATATTGTGGAGTGGCAGAATAACCTGAGGCAAACATGGAGCGAACTTCAGCTTTTTACTTTATTGTAACAATAAAGGGTTGCCGTGGCTGCCATGCTATCAAGGTAGCCAGCTGGCGGACAACAGCTGATGCCGTTTGACAGCTCCCTTTTATAGCCAGCTGTCAAATGGCAACAGCCAATAGGAACGGTCCGCGTTCCCACTGGAAACGCAGACCAGAGTGAAGACTTCACCTCAGTCTTTTCTGAATGCCACACCCCTTTCCCCCAGAATGGAGCATGCATAGTCCTTCAGATAACTCAGGCGCTTGCGCAGGCGGCCAGATCTTCTAAGTCCTGATGAAGCTGCTGCTGGAAGGAACTTTTCCGCTTGCTGGGCAACTTCTGGTGCTGATGAAACTGGTGTTTCAGCTTCAGGTGTTTCTGGGTGAGGGACAGATGACTATTCAGGTAGGCTTGTGTTCCTGTCAGATCCATGGGAAGTTTCTATGGTCGCTGGAGGTTTCTCTGTTACAGGAACGTCTTGAGGGCCATCTGCAGACGCACTCCAATGCCTTCTAAGCTGATCAACATGGCGGCGCCAGATGCGTCCATCTTGCAGTTGGACTCTGTAAGACCTAGGACTGGTTACTGCCACAATTTGCCCAGGCATCCACAAAGGGTGTCCCGCATAGTTCTGGGCATAGACCTGGTCATTCTCAGCGAACTCCCTTGCCTGGCTTTTTGACCTTAGGGGTGTGACTAGGGCATAATGCGGATGGAGTCTGTCTAGGGTGGTCCTCAGACATCTACCCATCAGAAGTTCAGCCGAAGACCTATTAGTGGTGGCACAGGGAGTTGTGTGCTGGGTCAGGAGATACTTAGCGAGCCTAGAGTGGCAATCTATAGGCCCAAACCTTGCCAGGGCCTCCTTAACTGATCTGACTGCCCTTTTTGCCAGGCCATTACTGGCAGGATGAAAAGGAGCTGTAAGTCCATGCCTTATCCCTAGGTTGGCTAGGAAGATCTCAAACTCACAGGAAGTAAACTGGGAACCATTATCAGACACGATGGTGTCAGGGAGGCCATGGGTAGCGAATATCCTTGATAGAACCTTAGTGATAGCTTCTGAAGTTGTGTAGGTCATCTAGGTCAGCTCCACCCATTTAGAAAAAGAATCAACCATCACCAGGAATGGACGCCCATGACCGGGGCCAGCCAGATTAATATACACCAGGGACCATGGGGCCATAGAATCTTCCCACCTGCCTAGAGTGGATGTGGGTGGAGCAGGTCTGGTAGCTTGGCATGGCTGACAAGCATTCACCCAACTTGTAATCTGAGGATCCATGCCTGGCCACCATACATAACTGCGAGCCAGGGCCTACATCCTGACATTGCCAGGATGGCCCTCATGCAGGACCTTTAAAACTGAGTCTTGCAACTTGGAAGGGATAACTACCCTAGTTCCCCAAAGTAAACAGCCTTGCAAAGAAGATAGTTCTTGCTGGCGAGTTTAAAAAGGCATGAATTTGGGGCATAAGCAATTGCCGGCCACCCCCTTCCCACCCAGTCAAGAACTTGGGCGATTACCTCATCCCTGGAAGAGTGGGCAGCAATATCAAGGGCAGTGATGGGGAGGTTGAGATCATTGATATGGAAAACAGCATTAGTTGGTGCAGGATCTTCCACAGGAACAGGTAGGGGGCAGCGACTAAGAGCATCAGTGTGTCATAGACTCTTGCCAGGTCGATGAATCAGTGTATAGGAATAGCCAGAAATAGCAGCCAGAAATAAAATCCACCTTGTCATCCTTGGAGACAAAATCTGAGGAGTTTGTCTTTCGCCTGACAGAAGACCTAACAGAGGCTTGTGATCCGTAATCAGCTCGAAATAGTGTCCATATAGAAATTCATGGAATTTTTTGACAGAAGCAACTGCAGCCAAAGCCTCCTTGTCAATTTGGCTGTAGTTGCGCTCAGCTGGGGAAAAAGTTCTGGAGAAAAAGGCAATGGGCACCTCAGAACCGTTAGGTAGTCTATGACTTAAAACAGCACCTATGCCAAAAGGAGAAGCATCTGCTGCTAAAACTAAAGGTAAACGTCTATTAAATTGGATCAGGACAGCATTGGATGTAAGTAATGATTTGACAGCATGGAAGGCATGGACTTCCCTAGGTCCCCAGTGCCAGGGGGACTGTTTATACAAGAGTCTGTGCAGAGGATCCACAACAGAAGCTTTATGTGGCAAAAACGAAGCGTAAAAGTTAAGAAGTCCTAAAAAGGCCTGGAGCTGAGCTTTGTTAGTTGGCGTGGGTGCCTCGTGAATAGCCCTTACTTTGGATTCGATTGGATGAATGCCAGAGGCATCAATTCTGTATCCCAAAAATTCTACCTGTGGGGTGGCAATAGTGCACTTTGTCTTTCTTTAACTTAAGACCATGCTTTCTGAAATGATCAAGGACTGCTCTGACTTTTTGCAGTAACTGAGGCTTGTCAAGGTCAGAAATTAAAATATCATCAAAATACGGAATTTTGGTAATCCTTCAAGAAGGCTTTCCATTAAGGATTGGAAAATTCCTGGGGCCACACTTATGCCAAATTGGAGGTGTCTACATTTGAAAGTGCCCCTGTGCGTTACAATAGTCTATAGTTCAGCGGCTGTGTCATCAGCAGAGAACTGTTGATAGGCCTGTGACTTGTCTAATTTTGCAAAAATGGTTCCTGGCTCAAAGGAATGTAGTAGGTGCTGGATAACAGGGACTGGATAAGAGCTGATTTATAAATATTTATTCAATGACATCTTGTAATCCGCATGGATTCTTACGCTACCCTCTTTCTTTAGGGGTGCCACTATTGGGGTTTCCCATTTTGCGAAGTCCACAGGCTCTAATACGCCCTGTTTAATTAATTTGTCAAGCTCCATGTCTAATTTGGGGAAGATTGCAAAAGGTACCCTTCGAGGCTTTAAACGATATTGCCTGAGGGTCCAAGTTGAAAGATATTGGGGTTCCTGAATAACAGCCCAGCCCCTCACTGAACACATCAGCATAGTCATTAAACAAGGTATCCACTTCCGCATTTGTAATAGAGTGGATTCTGCTTAAATGGAGGCCAAAGGCAGGGAACCAGTCTAACCCCAACAGGCTAGGGAGGACACCATCCACTACTACTAAAGGCAAGTGACCTTTAAAATTTTGAAATTGTACAAAAAACTTGCCTTTTCCGATGACTGGGGTGTTTCTGCCTTGGTAGTCACGTAGAGTTAACTGGCAGCCATGAAGCTTCTTCTTAGTCATTCTGGGAAGTAGTTGTTTCAAGGTGGTCGATGAGATGATGGACAGTGCTGAGCCTGTGTTAACCTCATCCTGCAAAGTTTTCCTTCTATAGAAACAAAAACACTGATTTTGTTGGAGACTTTGTTAGTCAGCTTGTCTTGATAGCAGGTAAAACAGTCTTCAGCTTGTTTTTGAAATGTTGGGTTGTCTGAGGTTTTTGAGCAAAAGTCTTTCCTGCTTGACAGATTCTGGCTAAATGACCCTTCCTTTGGCATTTTAGACAAATGGCATTCCTGAACTTGCAGGATGCCCTGAGGTGGTTTCCTCCACAACTTAGACAAAGGGGCTGGGACCATGGAGGTGGACTGGGGGTTGGCCTGTTCTCCCCTTGACTGGTTCTTTGCTGCCTGAGGCAATTTACATTATTAGCCTCTTCATAGCCTTCTTCTGAGGAGGCTTCATCGTAATGGATGGCTGAGGTGCTCTGGCTAATTGGATTTCCCTGAATTTCTGCTGCCGAAAGTGCTGATAGCTCAGCAACTTGAGACTCTTCAATTGCTAATTTAAGGGTTAAATCCCCTTTAGCCAATGAACGCCTTTGTAGCCTTAAATCCCTGACTCCACAATCTAGTTGGTCTAATAACATGTCTTCCAAATAGTCTAAACCCACAATGCAAGGCAGCTGTTCGTAGGGCAGCCATATACCCACTCATAGTCTCTCCCTCAGCCTGAATTCGTCTCCTAAAAGCATGACGACTGGCAATTTGGGATGGCTTAGAGGAATAGTGATTGAAAAGAATTTCCTGCAATACTTCCCATGGAGCAGTCTCAATTGAACGTGGAGCCAATAATGCCATAGCAGTGTCAAATATTGTGGTTCCACAAAAACTTAAAAAATAGGACTTTTTCCTATGGTCGGAAATATCAGCAAGGTCTATGGCATCAAGGAAACAGTCAAATCGGCTTCTGTAGGACTCCCATGTTTCCGCTGTCAGTCTGAAAGGCGGGAATGCAAGGTTCGAAGTCATCTTGACTCAGCGGTGCTGGATCTTCCAAGGAAAGTTGAAATTTCTGCTCATGAATAGTGACAATAGCTTTTAAAGTGACATTCAGCTTGTTAGGGACTTTGTCTCTTTTTTGTAGTGACTTTGCTCAGCGATTCTTTGCCCGGTTGCCTCTTATAGGTATCCTGCTCTCGTCGCCAGTGTTGTGGAGCAGCGGAATATCCTGAGGCAAGCAGGGAGCGAACTTCAGCTATTTACTTTATTGTAACAATAAAGGGTTGCCACGGCTGCTGTGCTATCAAGGCAGCCAGCTGGCGGACAACAGCTGATGCCATTTGACAACTCCCTTTTATAGCTGGCTGTCAAATGGCATCAGCCAATAGGAATGGTCCGCGTTCCTGCTGGAAATGCGGACCGGAGTGAAGACTTTAGCTCAGTCTTTTCCGAACGCAACAATGGACATGTTCCTTATTCTTTATCTAAGCTTACAGAGTCAATGGTTTCCTTAGCAGTCATGACTTCTTTAGAACATTACAGAAGCTAAAAAACAACTTCTTCCTTTGGCTTGCGGATATACTATTTCTGTTATAGTTTATTCCATAGCAACAACTGTTAACATATGTTTTCATCCAATGCTGGACATGTATCTAAATGAAGAATTGGAGAAACTACATGGTAGAATCACCAGGGAGTCATCTCTCAGTGTAGTTGTATTTGTTATTATTATTTATTTTATAAAAAATATCCATTTGATCTGATACTAAAGCATCCTAAACTTTGAAAAGTTTTTACAAGATAAGAACATACAAAATCAAAACATACAAAAATAAGCAAATATCATATTCAAAAATGATAAGCCAAGTTGTCAAAATATTATTTAATCTAGCACCCGTCATGTTAAAAATAAGCTTTAAAAACCTGCATGTGTGTGTGTATACACACACTTACACTCCATATGTATGATAACTTATTTCCATGACTTGGGAAACAAGGATAGGATGAGAAGAATCCAATTATATCAGTAGAAAGTAATTTTTAAGATACTAATTGCTGTGTTAGTATCTAGTAAGATGCTTCCGCATCTTATATTTGTGTACATACAGTTTTAAGCCCATGTCACACTGCACCAACGGATGGAAAGAGGATATAAAATGGAAAGAAACACTTGAAATCCGTTGGTTAACGCGATTCATCCGTTTTGTACTCACTGCCTCCGTTTTTCATCCTCTCTATCCGTTCAGCATCCGCCAACTGAGGTTCCATCCGCTCAAAAAGTTTTGAGCTGCTCAAAACTTTTTGAGCTGCTCAAAACTTTTTGAGCTGAAAATGTATCCAACGTGTCCATTCTGCATCCACAATGCATACGGGGAACATCCGTTGTACATCCGTTGTCATCCATTACGCATCCACTATATCCGCTAGGCATCCGCTACGCATCCGCACAACTTAAGTCTGCGAAAAGTGGACACAGGAAGGAAGAGAAACGGATGTGGAATGGAAATGCAGCATTAGTAGCACGGACGGAGAAAGGATGAAAGCAGATGCAGCTCGCATACAAAGCATTTAAAATGGAAAAAACGTTCGCAGAGGGGACCTATCTCAGATATTAAGGATGTCTAGAGGATGCCTAGAGGATGCAAAAGGACACATAGTGGAAAACCTATATTGCCTATAAAAAGGGGGAGCAACTCACCTGGATCTCACTTTCAGTCCAGCAGCCCCACTGTGCAGACCTCTGCAGCCTTCATCTGGCTCTTGCTCTTCCACAGCATCCATTGATCTCCACCATGGATCGTAACACACTCCTTTTGGTAGCCACCATCGTTCTGCAACAGTGCGAAGCCATCTACAGGCTCTTTCAACTGTTCTTCGGGAAGAAAAGGAGGCGGCCAAGAAGTGACTGGGTCCGAAGATGGATCGGGAGAAGAGCAGAGTACGGACTATACAACAAGCTGATGGTGGAGCTGAGGAACGAAGACCCTCGTGCATTTCAGAACTTCATGAGGATGCCTGCAGCCATGTTTGATGAAGTTGTGGAACGGCTGAGACCCAGATTGACCAAGGCAAACACCAACTTCCGGCCCAGCCTGCACCCTGGGCTCAAGGTGGCACTGACTCTGCACCACCTGGCTTCAGGGACCACCTACAGGAGCATGCAGTATGGCTGGAGGATGCCACACAACACCATCAGCATTGTGGTCAGAGAAGTGGTGCAGGCCATCATCGAAGAATACCTGAAGGAGCTCCTCCAGTGCCCCTCCACTGAAGAAGGCTGGAAGAAAGTTGCAGAGCAGTGGTATCAGAAGTGGAACGTCCCCCAAACTGTTGGAGCCATCGATGGGAAGCACATGGCCTGCAAAGCGCCAGCCAACTCAGGGTCCACTTATTTCAACTCCAAGGGCTTCTTCAGCATCGTCCTCTTCGCCATGGTCGATGCTGACTACAAATTCATGCACATCGATGCTTCAGGCTACGGCTCACCTTCAGATGCCCAGGTATACAACGCCAGTCACCTCAAGGAGGGGCTGGAAAGCAACCTCATCATGGGCTTCCCAGATCCAGACCCCTGCCCAATGACACACAAGATTTGCCCTACTTCATCGGGGGGGATGACGCCTTCTCCCTCAGAACCTACCTCATGAAGCCATATACTTCCAGACTCCTGACCTGTGAAGAGAGGATTTTCAACTACAGACTGTCCAGGGCAAGGCGGGTGGTGGAGAACGCCTTTGGCATCCTGGCCAACAGGTTCCAGGTACTTCTCACCACCATGCAGCATCGCCCAGAGACCGTGAGGAGGATCGTGGAAGCTTGCTGCATCCTGCACAATCTCATGCGCACCCGCTATCCAGTCTTGCAGAACAGGCTCGTGGACCATCATCAAGGCAATGGGGACATGGAGCCTGGGGAATGGAGGCAAGGGCGAAACCTGATCGACACTCAGGATGTGCAAGGCCACAACAGAGCCTCACGGGAAGGGAAGAAGCAGCGCAACCTCCTGAAACACTGGTGCAACTCCCCAGCTGGAGCAGTGGAGTGGCAAGACAGGATGGTAGATGCTTAATGGATGCTTCCTTCAGCCTGTCTCATTACACGGATGAGATTGGGCCATGTATGTTGGGTGGGCCTACAATGAACAGGGCGTTTAATAAAGTGTTGTGTTTGTGTTCAAATGTGTGGATCAATGCTTCCATTGTTATTGATAAAAAAGGGCCATAGGAGTGGCACCTGGGAGGGTAGACCATACAGTCCCACTATGCTTGCACTGGAGGTTTATCTATCCCACAGCTATTCGCCATCCCAAAGGTATACCTACTCATTCCACAGGTATCCCTTCCCACCCCACTGCTATCTTAACCCATCCCACAAGCATTCAAAGGCTTAAGCCATTTCTAAAAGTTTCCACCAAGACTTTTTAAAAAAAAACAAATGAAGCAAGTGTGTGAATGAAAGATAAACTTTATTGAACAACAAGCTGTAAAAAAAAAATGACCCAAGTCAAGTGTCCAAATAAAGTCCACAGGTAGCCAGCTACCCAGTCTCTGGCACTCTTCTTGGTCACTTGGAGGTGTGCCCAATCTCAGGGGTGAAGGGTCCAGGTGCTGTGGTGGTGGGTGGTGCTGGAGTGCCTGGCCCCAAGAGGACAACAGGGGACGGTGTGTTGAGAAAGCTCTCGGACAGCTGGCTCAGCCCCATGATGCTGAGAGGTCCTTCCTCCATGCCATGGGGTGTCAACCCCAGTACTGATGACAAATGTACTGAGGCCGGGCTTGGCTTTGGGGTGGAGGAAGGAGTAGTGTAATGGGGCTGTCTGGTCTGCAGCTGGGTGAGGACTGGCATGGGTGGCATCATTGGTGTGGGTGGCATCACTGTCATCGGTGGCATCATTGGCGTGGGAGGCATCACTGTCATCGGTGGCATCATTGTCGTGGGTGGCATCGGTGGCATCAGTGAAACAGGTGGCAATGGTGTCGCCCGATGACTCTGTGCCTGGACTGGGAAGGGCTGCTGCCTGTGCTGCTGAACCTCCTGGTAGCCATAGCCCTGGTAGGTGAGGGCCTGTGGGAAGCCTTGGAATGGGAGGGACATCACCTGGGGTGGAGGAGCAGACCTGGACTGGGTTGGAGCAGGTTCCTCTGTGTCTGGAGGGTTGTGAAGCAGCTTGGTGATCCAGTCCTTCACCAGCTGGTACTGTGGATCCGCCATTTCCTTGAGGGTCTGGTTGACATATGTGAGGAAGGGCTTGCGGTTGGAGGATGAGGAGTCGGTGTGTACCAGCTGAGAGAGGAGATCTATGCTGGTGCGGATGGTGTTCCTGATCTCCAGCAGGACAGTGTGGCTCTGCCCCTCCTGCTATCCAGCTCTCTGCCTTTCTGCCGAGGTGGAGCTGGGGGTGGTGGATGCGGCTAGGACTGTGGTGGACTCGATGTCTCCTTTCTTCCACCGCACCAGGGAGTCCTCTACGCACTCCACCACGCTTACCACACCTGTCTGCGGGTTCTCCGCCATGGCACGCTCCACAGAAACCTGCCTGGAGACAGGGACTGACTCTCGGCCAGAAGAGGACTGGCTCTCAGCAGGCTGCCGGAGAGAGAGGCTCATGAGAGGGGCTGCTGGTGCTCCTCAGTGGCGGACCTCACCCTCCAGGAAGCTGCACCTGGCCATGACGTAGGTCTCTCTGTCTGTCAGCTTCACAGTGGCCTGGCCAGATTTCTTCAGTTGCAGCTTCCCGTCACCAGGTGTCCATGTGCTTCCACCAGCCGAGGAGCACCTCCGAAGTGTAACCCATACTCTCTGCCCTCTCTCTCCAAGCAGCCTGCTTCCGCTTGGTGTCCCTGTACGGCCGGTGTCCCTTCCGCCACAGATAGTCGTTCTCTCTCAGCCACTCCAGCACCTCATCCTCGTGCACCTCTTCAATATAGTATTGCCTCCTCTCCCATTGTCGCATACGCCTCTTCCTCCCTTTGGCTGGACCAGATGGGCCCTCATCAGAGGGGCTCCCAGGTAGTAGGGGCTGCTCCTCCACACCAGCAGCAGCAGCAGCAGCACCAGCAGAATCATCATCATCATCATCATCATCATCATCATCATCATCATCATCATCCTCACCAGCAGGATCATAATCATCATCATCATCATCATCATCAGCAGCAGCAGCAGCAGCAGGATTATCATCAGCAGCAGCAGCCATAGCAGCGGTGGCAGCAGGATCAGCAGCAGCAGCAGGACCAGCAGGACCAGGATCAGCAGCAGTAGAGTAAGTACCAGCACGGCCAGCAAGTCCAGGAGCACGAGCAGGACCAGGAGCACGAGCAGGACGAGCAGGATGAGCAAGACCAGGAGCACGAGCAGGATGAGCAAGTCCAGGAGCACGAGCAGGTCGAGCAGGACCAGCAGGACCAGGAGCAGCTTCAACAGAGTAAGCCCCAGCAGAAGCCCCAGCACCAGCAGAAGCACCACCACCAGGAGCAGCTTCAGCAGAAGCCCAGCAGAAGCAGAGTCAGGGGCAGGGGGCGGGAGGTTTGCCCTGTCCCTCTTGCCAGGGATGGCGGCAGGTTGCTGAGGCTTTCGCTTCCTCCCCATGGTTGTGGGGTTGCTGGCTGGCAGGAAGCCTGGCAGGAAGGCAGGCACGAAGGCTGGCAGGCAGGCACCAAGGCTGGCAGGAAGCCTGGCAGGAAGCCTGGCAGGAAGCCTGGCAGGAAGCCTGGCAGAAAGCCTGGCAGGAAGGCAGGCAGGCAGGCAGGCACCAAGGCTGGCTGGAAGGCAGGCTGGCAGCAAGGCTGGCAGGCAGGCATGCAGGCAGGGCAGTCAAGGAACTTGAAGTGTCCAGCAGCAGGTCTTTCCTCGGAATGCTGGCCACGTGCGAGCTGCTTCCCTTTATATCCGGGGGGCTTATGTAATGCTTCCCCCCCGCATGCGCAATTAATGCTCGGCATCCGTTCCGCTTCCGCTGTGCATCCGTTAGGCTTCCACTATGCATCCGCTTTATCCGCTGTGCATCCGCTGTGCATCCGCTTCATCCGTTCGGCGTCCATTCTGCATCCACTGTATCCGTTCCGCGTCCACTTCACTGAGGCCCCCCGGAAGCCCTGCGGTTGCGCCATCCGCTCTCATCCGCTTCCATCTGCTGGGCTTCCGTTCCGCATCCACTTTGCATCCGCCCTGCATCCTCCCCGCGTCCGTGTTATCCACTCCGGTTATGCAAATTTTTGCCCCTTTTAAGAGCAGATAACAACGGATGGAACATTTTGCTCATCCGCTGTGTCCTTTTTGCATCCGTTGGCCAGTGTGACATGGGCTTTAGGTTTGAAATTGTGAAATTCAACTCCTGAATTATACTGAATTGTACCTAATACACCAATTTCAATGTAAATTTAACTACATTTTTGGATTAGATTCTGTATAATTATTTTAATGTCTTGTCAGTTCTGGTTTTATGTGTTTTTAATGAAAGTAATAAAATTAAACATGTTATGCAATGAATAGAATGAATACACACAGAAATAATATTAATACAGTATATAAAATGGAACTTTTATCGATGAGCTGGAGAGATCCCAATCTTAATGAACTAGTGAGCACATCTAAATTTTTGAGAACATGTTAGGCACACTCTCAAAAGTTGGATGCCATAAGAGTGTACTGGGAATACAGGAAAGAACAGAATAACAGCTTTTTATTTATTGCATGTATGTCCTGTCCTCCAGAATCTCAAGGTGGCAAACATTGCAGTCCTTTCTGCTATTATTTTTGCCACAAAAACAACCTGTGGATTAGGTTGAGCATGGAGAGAATAATTCCCCAAGGTCATTCATTATATTTTCATGGCCAAGGTGACACTCAAGAAACCTAACTTGGGTTTCCCAAGGGTGATCCAGTATCATAACAATATTCAACATTGCCTGTCTCTCTGCTAAGATGGAATCTACAACTTGAAATCAATAGACAAGGGAGTGACTCTTTGTCTTTGAAAATAGTTATAGCCTCTTGAATCACCAGAAGATGAACACATGAACATACTCACTGCTTCAGCCTTTAGCTTCCCAAGCTCTTCTCTAACACTTCAGCTGCTCTTTGCCTTTCTATGGGCAGGCTGATGCTCACTCAAACCCAGTTTGAAGCTGACCATTCTTTTCTAAGAACTTTCTGTGGTTTATATGAGCCTTTGAGATGCAATTAGAGATAGGGTCTGTACTTGAGACTAGGGATTTGTTTTTAGGCATGTTAGCTTTCATTTTTATTTAAATTAAAATAAGGGTGGTTTTTTTTTAATGGTCAGAGCTAGCAATGGGCACCAAGTACCTCCAGGCATACTGGCATCCACAAATACATCCTGGGAAGCTTGAGATTAATGATTGTATTTCTAATTTTTATAAATTGGGTGCCAATTCTTAAGGTTGTAATACATATCTTTTTGTAGCAGAGCTGCCCCTCCCCAAGTTGTCTAATAATTAATAATCGGCTGCATTGTGTCTATCAACATAAATCATAGCGTGCCTTTTTCAGAGGATAACTTCCATGCCTTTGAGAGCCATTAACAGAAAAATGTCCTAAATTAGCTTTCACAATCTACAGCTGCAATTCCAGATTATACCCATTGCCGGTATTTCCTAGGAGAATCATCTCAGACCTGGTATCCTTAGGATACATAGGGTGGGAATGATGCCAAATCATCCTGCAATATGTGGACATTTATGTTGGGAAAGGCTGATTTACAATTCTGAATGTAAAACCTTATCCAGTGGAAATGCCTGAAGCCTTGTTTTAATCTAAGTTGTTTTCTTTTGTTTCTATCCAGTTGTTATGTTGCCATTTCTATCCTCTTTTGTTTCTTGTTGATTTTATTGTCTGGTTTTCATCCTTTAAATTATTTGTAAATTGCTCAGGGCCTCTGAAAGTTGGGTGCCAATAAATCATCACCACCATCATCATAACCACTATTACCATCTCACAGCTTTGTATAACTCCATGGTCAATTGGATAAAAGGAACAGCTCTACAGCAGTGTGATTTGCTGAGGAATTCTGGGAGTTGAAGTCCACACATTTTCAAGTGGCTAAGGTTGAGAAATACAAAGGGGGTGGGTGGGCGATGTCCACCTTCCTTTGCTAAATTAGGGATGGGCATGGCCAGCGCATGATGCATGGTTCATGGGCTGGGACATCCCTGGACAAGACTGTGAGGCCTTGCACCTATCAGACATGTTGCAGTATTCTATTGTGATATGATAACTGAACAAGGCTGTAGAAATATGGAGGGGTTTGTTCCAAGTTTCTTTGCTTAAGCTCCCCTCTCTACAGTAACCTGACACACATATAGAAGGTCAGACATTTTCTTTCTACCTTAGATCTGGGAACTGAGATTAAGGAGAAACCTTCCTGAGGACAAGTGAGACTTTCCAGTGCAATTTCTCCAGTTGTTCTATTGTGAGACGAACGACTCGAGACCCAGTGATACTTCAGCTCTTTTATTTTTCTCTCTGTGACTGCTCTATAGAGGAGCCACAACAGCCTCTTTTATAGCAGCTGCTCGCGGCTTGCACCCAATGACGGCTCTTTAAAATTCCTGCCGTCAGGCGGACCAATCAAAATGAACTATTCAAATATTCAAATATATAACACCCCTCCCCACTTGGTCCAGTCCAACCAATCAGGCTTCCCTAGGTTATGTAGTCATGTAAATAGGCGGGGCTCTTATGGGTTCTACTGGACCTGCGCAATTCAGTAGTGGTGTTGTCTTTTGACTGTTCAGATGGGTTTGCTGTTTCTCCCATCCTTCTCTGTGGAACCTCCTGGAAGGTAGAGTCAGCTATGCCACTCCCGCCTGGTCTATTCAGGTTAGTTGAGACCACTCGGCTGCTCCCGCCAGGAGTGGCTTTATGTTGATTTTCCGCTGCCGGTTCCCTTCTCCCGAAGTCATTTTCAGGTATATGATTGCAATTTCTTAGCGGTTCTGCTAGTGGTGTTGGTTGGTGAATTGTTGTTAGGGTTTGTTTTATTATTTCTCATGTTTGTGGAGGGCCTCCCCCCTCCCCTCTCATTTGTGTTTGAGGGGTCTCCCCCCCGGTTTGGTTATTCTTTTGGTTTAATGTTTGATGTGGTTCGTGTGTGTGTGTTCTTCTCCTTCATCCCTTGGGTTGTTAGTGTTCTTCAATAGTGTTCTTGATCTAAGTTGGACTATGTGTCTCCTCCAGTTTTTCCCATCCTCTATCTCTACTCTGTATGACCGGGGTCCTGTTATCTGGTTTATTTTAGCTGGTATCCATAGTGGGTCCCCCGTGAGGTTTTTTGCATAGACCAGGTCACCTATTCCAAAGGTACGATACTTACTGGAGGAGTCTGTTGGCTTTTCAGGATTGTATGTGGGGTGTAGTTTGTCTAGGTGAGACCTTAGTTTTCTGCCCATTAATAATTCTGCTGGGCTTTTATTAGTTGTGGTGTTTGGAGTAATGTGCTGTATTGTTAATAGTTTATATATTTTTTCCTGTATATCTCCAGGTCCTAAATTTTGAGGTGTATCCTTAGTATAATGAACCATGCGTTCCACCCACCCATTCGTAGCCGGCCGACCTGGCGCTGTTAGGGCATGCCTTCTTCCTTGTTCAACGAGGAACCTTTTGAATGTCAGTGCAGTGAATTGTGGCCCGTTGTCAGATACCACTAGGTCCGGTAACCCATGTGTTGTAAAAAGTTTCCTTAGTTGTCTGATTACAGCTTCTGTTGTGATTGAGTGCATGACGCTTACCTCTAACCAATTGGAGTAAGCGTCTACCGCTATCAGAATGTGTGTCCTTTCATTGGTTCTGCGAAATCAATGTGTATCATCGACCATGGCCCCCTAGGTGTTTTCCAGTCGAGGACAGGTGCAGCAGGAGGTGTAGGTCTAGATTCTTGGCATTGTTTGCATGTTGCCACCCATTTCCCAATATCCTTATCCATCCCTGGCCACCATACATAACTCCTGGCCAGGGACTTCCTTACGATACCTGGGTGTCCTTCATGCAATATGTCAAGTACTTTTTCCCTCAGTATGTCTGGTATGATCACCCTATCCCCCCACAGTACACATCCTTTTAAATTAGATAGTTCAGTCTGTCTGATACACAATGGTTTGACAGTTTCGTCATTTCCCATCTCCGGCCACCCTTTACCTATCCAATTTAAAATCCGCACCAGAATTCTGTCTTTTGCGGTTTCTTTTGCAATGTCTGTGGCTGTTATGGGTAGATTTTCCCACGTCTCGATTTGCAGGGTTGATGTGGTTGGTGCAGGATCATCTTCTAACTCAGGTAGGGGGGAATGGCGCAGGGCGTCAGCGTGTGTTATGTTTTTCCCTGGCCAGTGGATTAAATCGTAGCTGTATGCAGCAAGGAACTCAGACCATCTCGTCATTTACAGTGACAGTATGTTGTGTGTAGCTTTGTTTCCTACTAGTATTGCTAAAAGAGGTTTATGATCTGTAATCAGTGAAAAAGTTCTGCCATAAATGTATTTGTGGAAACCATTTGACTCCTGTTATTATGGCCAACGCTGCTCTGTCCAATTGGCTGTAATTTCTTTCCGCTTTTGATAGGGTTTTGGAGTAGAATGCGATCGGTGCTTCTCTTCCATCAGGTAATATGTGGCTGAGTATGGCCCCGATGCTGAACAGTGTCGCATCGCAGGTTAATGTTAGTGGTAGGGTTTCGTTGTATTGGATGAGTACAGAGTCTGATGTGAGTAAGTCTTTGATTCCCTGGAATGCGGTTTCTTCTCATCGTCCCCAGGTCCAGGTAGCTTTTTTATCCAGCAGTCTGTGTAACGGTTCCACTGTCATTGTCTTCTGTGGCAAAAAAAGACACTGTAAAAGTTAATAAGTCCCAAAAAGGCTTGTAACTCTGTTTTATTTTTGGGTCTGGGAGCTTCTTTGATTGCTCTGATTTTCTTTTCCGTGGGGTGGATTCCTTCTTTATCTATGAGGTATCCCAGGAACTCAACCTTATCGGTGGCTAGTTGGCACTTCTCTCTTTTCACTTTGAGTCCCGCCTCTTTAAATCTTTGTAAGACTTCCCTCAGGTGGCCTTCCAGTTGTTTTTTGTTCTTGGCGGCTAACAATTCGTCATCGAAATATGATACCACCCCCTTGATTCCTTGTAATAGGCACTCCATCAAACTTTGGAATACCCCTGGGGCCACGCTAACTCCAAATTATAGTCTTTTGCATTTGAATGCCCCCCTGTGAGTCACAATAGTTTGTGCTTCCACTGTTTCTGGGTCAACTGGCAATTGTTGGTACACTTGTGCAAGGTTGAGCTTCACGAAAATTTTTCCTCCCTCCAATGAATGTAAAAGGTGTTGTACCACCGGGACGGGTTATGCACTTTGTTGTAGCACATGGTTGAGGGTGGCCTTATAGACTCCGCAGAAACGCACAGACCCATCTGGTTTAATAGGGGTCACAATTAGAATTACCCACCTTGCGTGGTCTGTTGGCTCTAATACCTCCTGTGCAATGAGTTTATCCAATTGTTCATTGATTTTTGGTTTTAACGCGAAGGGGACTCATCTCATCTTTAGCCTAATTGGGGCTACATTTGGGTTCAAATTAAAGGCCCTGTCACACTGGCTGATGGATGCAAAATGTTTGTAAAAAGGACACAGCGGACGAGAAGAATGTTCCATCCGTTGTTATCCGCTCTCAAAAGGGGCAAAAATTTGCATAACCAGAGTGGATAACACGTAAGGGAACAGACAGGGGGAGGACACAGGGCGGATGGAAAGCAGATGCGGAATGGAAGCCTATTGGATGGAAGCGGATGACAGCGGATAGGTCCCCTCTGCGAACGTTTTTTCCGTTTTTATGCTTTGTTTGCGAGCTGCATCTGCTTTCATTCTTTCTCCGTCCGTGCTACTAATGCTGCATGTCCGTTCCATGTCCGTTCCGCTTCCTCCCTGTGTCCGTTTACCACTGGAGTGGATTTGAGTTGCGCGGATGTGCAGTGGATGCCTAGCGGATATAGCAGATGCGTAACGGATGACAACGGATGCAGAACGGATGTCCCTCGTATGCCTAGCGGATGCAGAACAGACGCGTTGGATACATTTTCCACTCAAAAGTTTTGAGCAGCTCAAAACTCTTTGAGCGGATGAAATGTCAATAGACGGATGCTGGACGGATAGAGAGGATGAAAAACGGAGGCAGTGAGTACAGAACGGATGCATCGCGTTAACCAACGGATGGTAAGTGTTTCTCTCCGTTTTACATCCTCTTTCCATCCGTTGGTGCAGTGTGACATGGGCTTAAATGAGATAGAGGACCCTCGGTACTTGCCTAGTTCTCCATTGAAGACGTCCTGGAATTCTCTCATCAGGTTCTCTTCCCAGTCCGTCTCAGTGACGTTGTTGATCCCGGTCACTCCGATTCCTAGTGGTGCAAACCATTCGAGTCCCAGTAGGTGGGGGCAATCCTGGTCTACTATGGTCAGTGGAAGGACTTTCTTATATTTTTTGAAGTTGACTTGGAAATGTCCGAGCCTGACTATGGGGATCCTGTTCCCTTGGTAGTCTTTTAGTGTAAGTTTTTGTACTTCTAGTTCCTTCCTTTCCATATCTGGTATCAAGCTTTTTAGGGTGTTCCACGATATCATGGATAGGTACGAACCAGAATCCACCTCCATCTCGCAAGGTTGGCCTTCTATGGTGACTTGTACACGCACCTTCTATGCATTTGTTGCACTCGAGTGTCCAATAATTATTGTCTGGTATGTTTCCTCTTTTCTCTTAGCTTCGTTGAAACTCTTGTTCCTGTTTTCTCGGCTCCAACAGCTCCCTGTCTGCCTCTCTCTCACTCTGGGGGGAGGGTACTTCCTCTTCTTCTAGGGCTGTAGTTATTTCTGTTTCAGCAGACCCTAGCAATGTGTCCCTATCTTTCACAATGCCTGCAGACAGCATCAAGGAAATGGCACTCAGAACATGGGTGGTCGCCTCCGCACCCAGCACAGCGGAAATCTGACTTCCTTTCTCTTCGCTCCCATCTGTTTTTTTTCCGACTGGAGTCTATGTATCTCTTCATCTTCTTCGTCGGTTTTGGACATGGATTCGATGTCCTCATGGTGTGTTGTGGTGGCAGTTTTTTGAGTGCCCTCTAGCTTCTTATCTTGGTTTTGGCTAGGTTTTCTCAGAGTTTCCGGGATTGCCCTATTCATCTGCCACATTTTGGCTGCTGATCTTTGCGTTGCTTCAGCTGCGGTGGCTTCAGTGATAGCCTCAGTTACTGTTATGTTGGGTCTGGTCAGTAGTCGGTTCTGTAGGGTGAGGTCTCTTAATCCAAGGACCATGCGGTTCCTCATGGCCTCTTCCATGTTGAGAAATTCACATGCTCCCCCAATGTTCCTTAGAGCCACCACAAAATCCCCTATGCTCTCACCTTCCTTTTGGTCTCACTTGTAGAATTCGTGTCTCCGGATGAGGCTTGAGATGGCTGGTGCATAATGAGCTCTCAATAGTCTGTCTAAGTCTGGCCATGCCATTTGCTTCACATCATGGGGTTTTGCCAATGCCTTGGCCATCTTGAATACTGTGGGTCCACAGTGGGTTAGGAAAATGGCTCTCTTTCTTTGATTGCAGATTTCTTGTAGATCGTTCCCTTCTAGGAACATCAGGAAACAGTTGATGTAAGACTCCCAGTCTTCCGTCTCTGGGCTGAATGGTGCGGGTGGAGCATTGTTGCTGGCCATCTCATCTAGCTCGGTTCTCTGGCCACATGCTCAATGGTTTCCTTTGTTCAGTATCCCACCTTCATTGCCAATGTTCTATTGTGGGACGAACAACTGGAGACCCAGTGATACCTCAGCTCTTTTATTTTTCTCTCTGCAACTGCTCTATAGCGGAGCCGTGGCAGCCTTTTTTATACCGGCTGCTTGCAGCTCGTGCCCAATGACTGCTCTTTAAAATTCCCACCATCAGGCGAACCAATCAAAATGAACTATTCAAATATTCAAATATATAACACCAGTCACCTCTGTTGTTAGTTCCTGATGCCTGTTGATCAGCAGTGGCTGTGGGAAAGAGGATGAGGAAGCTTAAAAGAACAGAAAACCAACCAAGTGCTATGGGGAGTAGCTAGGAAAACTAATAATCTGGATGTTGAGTGTTCTATATGGAACTTGGTAGGTTCTAAGTTCCTCTTTCTGATTGGCCAAAAAGGCCACTCGCGGATTGGTTATTTAAGAACCCATCCAGGAAGCCCGCCAAACAGCGGGAACTGTCAAAAGAGTGTCATTGGCCACAAGCCACAGGCAAGCTGCTATAAAAAGGGCTGCCACAGCTTGGGCTACTGTTCCGTACACGTTTAGCTTGCAAGTTTAATAAATTGTTGTTGTTTGGAACCCGGTCTCATGCGCTTCTTTCCAGACGGAACACTGGTGACGAGGATGGGATCATTATAGAAGGTGAGACCGAAGCACGCAGCAATCTGACCCGAGCGAGAGAGATGGCCGGTAACAATGCACCTCCCACACCATTCAATCCTGATGAGGAGGATTGGGAATCGTATATCGATTGCTTTCTTATGTATTTAGAAAGCAACGAAATGGAATAAATCTTGGACCAAAGGAAGAGGGCTATCTTCCTTACACACTGCAGACCAGCCATTTTTTAAATGGCGAAGGCGCTGGCGAAAACCAGAGATGTCAAACAGATGACTTGGTCCAACCTGAACAGAATGTTCCGAGCACACTATGCACCAGTGGTCTTGAATTTAATAAAAAGGCACGAATTCTATAAGAGGGACCAGAAGGAGGATGAAACAATTGGAGATTTTGTAGCAGCCTTGAGACACATCAGAGGAACCTGTGAGTTCCAGAACATGGACGAGGCAATGAGGGACCGTGTGGTTCTCGGTCTGAAGGACACTACCCTTCAGAGCAAACTCCTGAATAGGTCAAACATAACCATGTCCGAGGCCATTGCAGAGGCAACTGTCGCCGAAGCAGCTAAAAAGTCAGCAGCCACCATGCGGCAAATGAACGCAATTCCAGACCTGCCAACCCAACCCAGGGAGAAGAAGGCAGAGGGAGGAAAGAAACGGTCCACAGCGACAGCCCACTACGAAGACATCGAATCCCAGAGTGATACCGAGGATGATGATGAAGACATCCATAGACTCCATTCAGATAAAAAATGGTGCGAAAAGAGAAGAAATCAGCGGGAGTTTCAATGTGCAGGCTGCGGAGGCAACCATCCGCGAGCTGAATGCAGGTTGCTCGATGCAATATGCAGGGCTTGTAAGAAAAGGGCACATCGAAAGGGTCTGCCGCAACAAAAAGAGCTATAGTCCAAAAAGATGCAGCAGCACCCCCCCCCACAGACTTGAAGAAAGACAAGCCAGCAGCAGATGGAACCATAACAAGAGAACCGGTGACAGGGAAGAAACGCATCAGACAGTCACCATCGGCAATGCCAGGGCGGAGAGTGGAAAGAAGGTTCAGACAGAGGTGAGCATCGAGGGAAGGCCCTGCAAGATGGAAGTCGACTCAGGGTCATTCCTATCCATGGTATCCTGGAATACCATCTGGCGCCTAATACCGAACATTAAAGAGAGAGAACTACAGAAACAAAGACTAGTGCTAAAAGACTACCAGGGGAATTGAATCCCGGTAGTAGGCCTTGGACATTTTCTAGTCAAATTTAAAAACCACACAGAAATCTTGCCTCTGACCATCATTGACTGAGACTGCCCTAGTCTGCTAGGGATCAAATGGTTCATGCCCCTGGGAATCAGGATGACTGGGATCAACCGCATCGCCACAGCCAACTGGGAGGAGATCCTGCTACAAGAATTTCAAGATGTTTTCAGCAGGACTCTAGACAAGTACAAGGGGACCCCAATTTCATTTAGCCTAGACCCAAAAATAGTCCCCCTCCGTTTAAAGGCCAGATGCGTCCCATTCGCATTAAAGCAAAAAATTGATGAGCAACTGAATAAATTAATAGCTCAAGGGGTTTTAGAGCCAATTGATCATGCCAGGTGGGAAACACCTATCGTCACACCGGTGAAGCTAGATGGATCAGTGTGCATCTGCTGAGACTATAAGGCAACCCTGCTGAGACTATAAGGCAACCCTGAACCTTGCGCTCCAACAAAGCCCATACCCAGTACCGGTAGTGCAACATTTACTGCACTCACTAGGGGGAGAAAATTTTTTTGTGAAGCTCGACCTCGCACAGGCATATCAACAACTACCCGTTGATCCCATTACAGCAGAGGCATAGACTATTGTAACACATAGAGGAGTATTCAAGTGTAATCACATCCAATTCGGTGTTAGCATTGTCCCAGGTGTGTTCCAAAGCCTCATGGAATGCCTGCTAAATGGAATCAAAAGTGTCATCCCTTACTTTGACGATGTACTGGTTTCAACAAAAAATGCCAACCAGCTGAAGACCAGATTAAGAGAAGTATTAACAAGATTTAGGAAATCAGGCCTCAAAGTAAAAAGAGAGAAGTGTGAATTAGCCACCAACCAGGTCGAGTTTTTGGGCTATTTAATCGATGAACAAGCTGTTAAGCCTGGGTTCCCCAACCAGGGTTAGGTAGTCAAGCTAAACAGAATGTGCAGCGTTAGTCAGATAGGCACACAGATAAATGAGTGAGCTGAGCTTGTATGTTTATTAACATACAGTAAAAATAACAGATACGCTTGTGCTATCAAGAATATATTTTATTCCAGTATAAGTTTATAGCATAGTCAAAAACAGTCCAATATTCATTTACCATGTAGTCAGTCCATTCAGGGATATTCAGTTAGCAAAGTCCATGTAGAATATCCTATTGTCAGTTCACATAAATCAGTCCGTTTTTGTCTCTCCCGTTCGAGCAATGCAGTCTTGCTTCCAAGCAGTAATCAGGGATCATCAAAGCCAGAGAGAGAGTGCGAGCAAGCTGTAGCCTTGCTACTTTTATATGGTTTTCATAACCACACCCACAATTGCTATTTTACATTTAAAGCTGCATACACTAACTATGATTCATAGTTAGTATTTCACCTAAAACAGTTAGGGTGAACAATGTTATCCCTAACACAAGCCATTCACCCCACCGACAAAAAATTGAAGGCTATAAAAGATGCTCCTAGGCCCAGGAACAAAACTGAACTTCAAGTATTCCTAGGCCTCATAAATTTTTACAACGTGTTCCAGCCCCATAAGGCAACAATAGAAGAACACCTACATCAACTGCTAGATAAGAAAACCATTTGGACATGGGGCCACCGGGAACAAAAAGCTTTCCAGGATATCAAAGATCTATTAACGTCCAACACCTTTCTCATCCAGTATAGCAATACCCTGCCCTTGATGGTCATCTGTGATGCATCACTTTTTGGGATCAGCACCATCCTGAGCCACAAGCTACCAGACGGCAGAGAGGCACCAGTCGCCTTTTACTCCAAGACGCTCTCTAAATCGAAACGCAATTACAGCCAACTTGATAGAGAAGCCCTCGCAATCATAGCCGGAGTCAAACGATTCCATGAGTACCTTTACGGTAGAACTTTTTCAATAATTATTGATCACAAGCCTCTTCTTGGAATCCTAGCAGGAAACAAGCCAATCCCGAACATTCTGTCACCTAGAATGATGAGGTGGTCTGAGTTCCTCGTTGCCTACTCCTACACGCTGATTCACCGACCTGGCAAAGCCATTGCACATGCCGATGCCCTGAGCTGTTCCCCACTACCCATCACAGAAGACGACCCTGCACCAACTACCTCCACACTTCCGCTTGAGACCTGCCTGGACCTGCCACTGACTGCAGCAGATGTTGCGAGAGCCACAGCTAAAGACCCTTTGACAGCGCACATATTAAATTGGGTAGGTAAAGGCTGGCCAGAGGAGAACAAAACTGAGATTTTTAAACCATTTTGTACCAGACAGACTGAACTGTCCATAGAAAAAGGGTGCATTCTATGGGGTGACAGGATGTTGATTCCAAACAGTCTCCAGTCTCCAACATGTTCTGGGCATATTGCACGAGGGACACCCGGGCAGAGTCAAAATGAAAGCACTGGCTAGGAGTTACCAGTTGAAAGCACTGGCCAGGAGTTACATTGAACGCTGGGTTGCAACATGCCATGACTGTAAAAAATCGAGGCCTACCCCCCACAGGCACCAGTAAGAGACTGGGAAACTCCTCGGGGTCCATGGTCTAGAGTACATATTGACTTTGTGGGGCCAACAAAGGGAAACACATTTCTGATAGTCGTGGATACATACTCAAACTGGTTGGAAGTCATCCTCATGGCTTCCACAACCATCGAAGCTGTAATGAAACAGCTAGACAAACTCTTTGCAACACATGGGCTACCTGATGTACTGGTTTCGGATAATAGCCCCCAATTTACAGCTTTGCAATTCAAACAATATCTGGCTGCCCAAGGTATCCGACATGCCTTAACTGCGCCGGCCCATCCGGCTGCAAATGGCAGGGCTGAACACATGGTCCGGTACACTAAACAGGACCTAGACAGAATGGACAAGGGGAACCTACAAGACAAACTAAACCGACTACTAACTTTGCAACACATTACCCCTAGCAGCACAACCAACAAAAGCCCAGCTGAACTCCTAATGGGAGATTACATTCCTCCCTGGACAGATTGCACCCCACTTACAACTGGGACAAATCCCCTGATTCCTCCAGCAAATACCGTTTGTTTGAAATCAGCGACCTGGTCTGTGCCAAAAATCTCACTGGGGACCCATTGTGGCTTCCCACCACCATCACCCAAATTACAGGCCCCCGGTCCTACCATCTACTCTTCGACGACGGGAGGGAATGGAAGCGGCACATAGACCAGCTTCATTCCTGCCACCTCGAACGGAAAACCGTGCCAAGAATCAAAAATAAATATCGACCTAAAAACAACCAAGGAACGGGGGGGAATACAAATAAATAAAAAAGGGAGAGACGAATCTCCCGTGACAAGACAACAAACACTACAAAAAGACAATTTAACTGAACAAAAAGAGCACTCGCAGTTAGATGAACCCCAAGAAAGAAATCTGGGAGCAGAAGAGCGTAGCCAGGACTTCCTGGAAAGAGGCAGCCAGGCCAGCTCGACCAACCCGGTCAAAGCAGGAGGGAACGGCGGAGCCATCTCAACCGACCCGGGAGACTCAGGAGGGAGTGGCAAGGCTGACTCACCCTTTCAGGAGGTTCCATGAAGAAGGACCAGAGAAACAGTGATCCTGTCCGAACTGCTCGAAGACCACACCGCGACTGAGCTGCGCAGGTCAACCAGGACTAGAAAAAGCCCCACCTACCTGTGTGATTACGTAACACATGTTGGACTGAACTAAGGGGGGAGGGGTGTTCTGTATTGAACTTGATAGGTTCCAAGTTCCTTTTTCTGATTGGCCAAAAAGGCCACTCGCGGATTGGTTATTTAAGAACCAATCCGGGAACTGTCAAAAGAGTGTCATTGGTCACAAGCCATAGGCAAGCCGCTATAAAAAGGCTGCCGCGGCTTGGGCTACTGTTCCGTATATGTTTAGCTTGCGAGTTTAATAAATAGTTGTTGTTTGGAACCCGGTCTCACGTGCTTCTTTCCGGACGGAACATTGAGAACTCAAGGAATGGTGCAAGACTCTCCTAATATAATGTACTGAAATGTTCAGGTCATTCACATATCTTGTTCCAGAAACCTTAGTCTTGTCACCTGTATCTCCCAGTGAGAGACTAAAAGGGTAGTTAAACTAAGAAATTAGCTTAAGGTCAGTGAGTTTATGACACCTGCAAACTTGGAGCTTTAAATGTTAAAAGCATGAACTACGATTACTGGCACGCTTGGCCTAACACTACCTTAAATTATGCTGTCATTTCTGTTTGTAATAGCTCCTCTAGAATATCAAGGCTTGTCTTTGTCCCTCTGAAGGAATAAGAAGCTCACTCACTCTGCTCATTTGTTTGTAGAGATAAAAGCTTAGTCAAGGAAAAGTTGTTATTTGAAGACCACATGGAGCTTCTGCTGCTATGGCTGGACCTTTGTTACAGGTATGTCCTCAGGTGTGGTTACAAAAATCAAGACAGCAGCTGTGACAAGGTGATCAAAGCTCTGCGTGTTCTTTTATTTGTTTTACAAAAATTCCACAAACCTGCATTTGTGTGATACAGATGCAGGAGTAAGATTGTGGGCTGGCCCAGCAATTGGTCCCTGTGAATTATTTTTCTCTTCACAAACTCCCAAACATTTATACTCTCCAGGCAATGTGCATTTTCTCCAAGTTATTCTACCTTTTGAGGATATCGCTAAAATATAGTTCTGACTCTATATATTTGTGCAGTTGGGAATACTTTGAAAACATTCTATATGATTCTTAAGATCAGGAGTTATGAACATTTATATAGATGTTGTAGCTGAAAGTGAAAGAAAAAATAAATGGGAATTTAAGGAAAAATTTTAAGAGACAAAAAAGGACAGTCTTTTCTATAAACTAAATACATCTTTGCACTCTCAAGTATATACAAAGTAAACACAAATTTCTAATGTATTGATCAATCTTCTAGTTTTCTCTGCATACAGTCAGAGAAAATTAGATAATTTGGCAGTTAACACAACCCAAGAAGAAAAACCCTAAAGACATTTCTGCACAGAAGTTATGAAATAGTGCCTCGTGTAAGATCAAGTATATGTTATTTTCAGAGGAAACATTCAAATTACCAGCCAGATTTTATTTCTGGATAAATGGATGGATGAATAAGGAGAGCTTCTAGTGTGCTAACTAAATTCCTAACTATTCCCAATGTAGCTTTTGGAGGATAGGAATTTCAGAGCACATTGCTGCATTTTCTAGCTGGGAATCTATGACTTCAAATAAAAGAAATGTTTGTACAGTGATAAATGACTTTCTAGGCTCAGTTATTACAGAAGCTTTGTGAAGCATGGCAAAAAACCCTCCTTTTCTAGTGCTATATTATAGAGGCTGCCTAATACAATCAACTTCAGTAATCATGATCAAAGTCTGGATATGATTTGTGGCCATTAGCGTGACACAATTCAGAGAACTGTATGTATCCAAATGATCAGATGGAAGAAGATAGTACTCTAACAGGTGCATATCAGCCACCTGCAAATACCAAATAGAGGTAAGTCTACCTATGTTGGAATAAACACTAGAATTCAAACACTTGTTTGGACAAATCTTTTTAAAATAAACTTTTATTCTATCAAACTAAGATGTTTGCCACTTTCTTTCTCCAGATTTTTAAAAAATATCATTTTCCAGCCTATAGCCAGGGAGTACCTAATTATTCTTTATCCCGTTGGTAACTAAAAGAATAACAGAGTTGGAAGGGACCTTGGAGGTCTTCTAGTCCATCCCCCTGCTCAAGCAGGAAACCCTATACTATTTCAGACAAATGGTTGTTCAATCTCTTAAAAACCTGCAGTATTGGAGCACTCACCACTTTTGGAGGCAAGTTGTTCCACTGATTAATTGTTCTAACTGTTTCTCCTTAGTCCTAAGACCAATGTTACTTCGCTTTCTTGGGGCTAGCCAAAGCTGGCTAGATGCTTCCTACAAAAGGAGAAAAACTGACTGTGGAAAGTGATAGCCCTTAGAAAATTGTATTATTAGCAAAACTCTGCAAAACAGACTGGTTGTTTATAAATCTTTTCCCCTGCTCCTTTTAATGAATAAATTCAGATATTGAAAAACAGTGCATATGAGGAAGTTACTGCCATGAGGGAGTCATAGGTTTATCCTAGTGTTGGATAACAACTCTTGTGGTCATCTCCTGTGCGTAAAATGTTCACAAATCCTAGTGTCTCAATTGATTCCAAATACTAGAAATTGATCCAGGAAAGATATATATCGGTGATGCACAACTATTGATCTAAAGTTATTTTAACAATCTTGGACTTTTCAGCCCTAATATGGCAATACAGCATGCCAAGTCCTCACCTTGTGAATAAATGTTTCAGCTCCTAAACTAGATTTCAAATACACATAATTGCAACCAACCCTTAAAGAATGATCTGTGAGAGTTCAATATACATAACTCTTGTTGCTTTAAGCCCCTGTCACACTGGACCAACAGATGGAAAGAGGATGTAAAACGGAGAAAAACACTTGCCATCCGTTGGTTAACACAATGCTTCCGTTCTGTACTCACTGCCTCCGTTTTGCTTCCTCTCTATCCGTCCAGCATCCGTCTGTTGACATTTCATCCGCTCAGAAGGTTTTGAGCTGCTCAAAACTTTTGAGCGGAAAATGTATCCAATTTATCCATTCTGCATCCTCTAGGCATACGGGGGACATCCGTCCTGCATCCATTACACATCTGCTATATCCGCTAGGCATCCGCTGCGCATCTGCGCAACTCAAATCCGTTCCAGCGGTAAATGGACGCAGGGAGGAAGCGGAACGGACGCGTAGCGTTAGTAGCATGGACGGAGAAAGGATGAAAGCGGATGCAGCTACGCATCCGTGTCATCCGCTACGCATCCGCTCTGCATCCGCTCTGCATCCGCTCTGCATCCGCTCTGCATCCTCTACGCATCTGCTCTGCATCCTGTACACATCCGCTCTGCATCCTCTACGCATCCTCTACGCATCCGTTCTGCATCCGCTCTGCATCCGCTCTGCATCCGCTTCCATTCGCCAGGCTTCCGTTCCGCATCCGCTTTCCATCCGCTCTGCGTCCTCCCCCCGTCCGTTCCTTTCCGTGTTATCCGCTCTGCTTATGCAAATTTTTGCCCCTTTTGAGAGCGGATAACAATGGATAGAACATTTTGCTTGTCCGCTATGTCCTTTTTACAAACGTTTTGCATCCGTTGGTCAGTGTGACAGGGCCTTTATTTTCTTTATTTTAAGTTCAACTACATTTGCAATTTTTAAAGTGATATTCTACTGATTTACAAAAATAGGGCATTCTATACCATTATTTTAAAGGTTAAATACAACCTATCCATTTCACCATTTTTAAAAGCATTCTTATAAAAGTGAATTAATTGCTAAAAAACCCAAGCTCATTAGTCTAAAACATCTTAAAAATATGAAAGCAGCATGCCAAAATAGCAATAGCTTATAGTCAAAATGTCCAGATAATAAATGCTTTGTTTAATGACAGTATACATTCTGCACTGATTTTGAAACCCAGTTTTAATGTCTAAAAAAACTTTTAATCACCGTTAATCAGAACTGAGTTGATCCAAGATAGTAGTATAAAAGTTTCTGATTGCTGACACCCAGAAAACCCCCTGAACTGATAATCTGAAATTATTTCAAGCTTTTTGTGAGTTATCAGCCTTAGAACTCACAGATTAAGCTTTGCAATCTATTAGCCAAACCCTGTGCATCCTTCCAACTTTTTTGTTCTTCAGGTAAAATAATGCTGCCCTCATCTATAACTCCTGTAATATTGTACCTGCCATGCACCACAAGGCCAGGCATTAAAAAGCTATGCTTCCAAGGATTCAGACAACAGGGCTATGTATTTATTAATCTTTATTGTGGAATGACAGCCATCTCAATGAATATTGAGGCATGAGAGAGAAGAAAGCTGACTCAGAATTGATATCCTAATTGAAATCCAACACTATATTTTCCCACATTTGTCCTTCTAATTAATCTTTACCTTTTCTTTTCTTATATTTACTCATTAGTAGCCATTGCATATTTATATTCTCTGTATTCCTGCTCTGAGAATTACTTTTCCTTAATGAAATCCTAGCAATACTAATTCTGCTGGCTTCAGAAATTACAAGTAATTAGCTTAAAAGTGTGCACAAAGGACACTTGTATTTGTTTTCTACTATTTTGTTGAAAGATCAACCACTTCACAAGAATATTTAAAGGTAGAATTACATCCATACCCACTCTTGTCATTGTTTCATGTTGTTTTAGTTGAATAGAAGATAGCAGAAAAAGGTTTACATGTCTCCATGTTCTCTTACTTTGCTGCTTTTTCTTTGTCCATTCTTATATTAGCAGATTTCAGACAGAAGTGGTATTCAGCAGGTTCTGACCAGTTCTGGAGAACCAGTGGCAGAAATTTTGAGTAGTTTGGAGATACCACCTCAGACTGGAGATTTTACAGTATTCTTCCCCTGCCATGCCCACCAAGCCACGCCCACAGAACTGATAGTAAAAAAAATTGAATCATACCACTGACTTCAGACAGATAATTCATGACATGCTTAGAAAGTTGTACAATGGGTAAAGCATATAACTATAGTTTTTCTTTGTCTTCAAGGCATTTTGTGGGAAGTTAAAAAATCAAGTTGTAGTTGTGATCAGGGGATTGAATCTACATTTTAAAAACTTGTGTGGCATGCATGCAATGCTTCTAAAAAGGAGCAAGTTTTTGTACACATGGTCATGCAGTCATTTTGATTGTTTGACCCTGTCCCTCAAGGTCATCCCCAGTTTTCTTACAGCGGTCTGGTCCAATCTTGACTTCAGCAAATATTTTGGATGGCAACTGCCATATTTAAGCAGCATGACCCATTGCTAACAGAGAGGTTGAATGTAGTAGCCCCCAAATATCTGCAGAAGACCAAGCTGGTGATGTCTACATGGAAATAACAACAGAGAAATAAAAATAGATTAGATAATCAAACAGTGAAGACTGACTGAAAGGCAAGAACGATAATGAAGCAGTCAATAATAATTGAGGCTATTCAAGAAAAGACTGAGAAGCAAAGAAAAATGTGTTTTAGATAGAACATGAGGGATTAGTTTTGATAGAGCAAGAGAGAAAGAGAGAGAGAGGCTACATTAGGCAAATATTCAGGCAAAACAAAGATAAAAGATAAAAAAATAGAGAGATTGCAGACCAGCCTGAACAGGATGAAAGAAAAAAGAGCTAAAATAGAAGAATAGAAGAAACATGCATTCATATAATGATGAAACTAATTACCAGGAACTTGAAGGCGATACGGAAACTGAAAACACAGAAAGTTAAATTTGGAAAAGTGCGTAGCACAAGCTGAGAGGTTAATTTCCTTTCTAGTGGATTGGTAAAAAAAGGAAGTGGGAAATAGTGCAGTTGATTTTAAAATTGCATTTCTTTGACTTTTCAGTCCAAAATAATTTCTGAAGGACATGTAGCTGTTTCTGAATTGTATTATTTAGTTGTACTTTTCTAAGTGTTTTCCCATACATGAAAATAATTACACAAGATTTTTATTTGAATTAAGTGAGGTTATTCAGGGGTAAAAGATAGCCACCTTGCTCCTGGAGGTAATTTATACCAGCTTGACAAGTCTGATGAATGAACACAAATGTTTGTACTAACTTAATTATAAATGCTCAGGTTATCAATGGGAATGTTATATAAATGTGCAAATAAATAGCTGAGCACTGAAAGCATTACTCAGAAACATATTGGAGAACAGACATTTGGCAGATATTTAGATTTTGAGAGGACAGCGCTCCTTTTCTGGCTTATAGAAAGCAGAATAAATTTAAATTGCTGCTGCTTATTGATTTATGCTCTTTATATTGGACATGCCATTTTATTAAAGAAAGCAGATATTCAATAGTGTTAACTGGTAATGAGAATTGACTTTTCACTAATTGCACAGAGGCTGGCATTAATACACTTTAATAGAACCTGAGGCTTGTCTACTTCTGATCAATCCTGAAGGGTGTTGTCCCCTCCCCCTTCCCCTTTTGTTCTTTTTCTGTAGGCAAAGGATGCTGTGGTCAAAGGAATTCAGCAACAAGATTGTGGGAGATATTTTTCAATCCTTAAAACATGCACATGCATCCATTTAATAGGACAAGGGCCATTACTTGATGGAATAAGCTAGTTAATGCCGAAGCTTCATTTTATGGCTTGACTGTTGAAAGATCATTATTCCCAGATGGTACGCTGTCCTGGCCTCCATCTTTTCGCATGAGAAAGCATTGGCCTCATGCCTATACACATTCCTATAGTGCATATTAATGGAATCTGTCTATGTAGGAGGGTGTCCCTTGGCCCTGGTTTGACCAGTCACTTCTGGGTACTGAACTGAGTCTCCCTTATCGGCCATACAAGTTCATGTGCTATTGTGAGCAGAGAAAAATTCTTTTAGACATGAAATTCTCCAGTGAAGACTTACAGTAAATGCTGCTTCCCTGTATGTTTTCAATTGCTTTTTAAATTATTGTAAATTTCACTTGCTTTGCTTTTTCTCCTTCAGTCTATTTACTTAATAGACTGTTTCCTCCTTTCTTTCAGATGGAGATCTCAAAATGGGGAAATTTATTGTAGATTCCATTTAGTGGTAGGATTCAAATATTTTTACTACTAGTTCTGTGGGTGTGGCTTGGTGGGAATGGCATGGCTTGATGGGCATGGCAGGGGAAGGGATATGTAAATCTCCATTCCCTCCCTATTCCTGGAGGAAGGTTATTGCAAAATCCCTTTCCCTCCCCACTCCACTAACCTGCTTTCCAGCTCTGTTCTCCTGTGCAGTGCAACAAAAGAAGACCCCATTGATCAGCTGGGACTTGGAAAGTAGAGAATAGATGTGGGCGGGGCCAGTCATAGGTGGTTTTTGCCGGTTCTCTGAACTACTCAAAATTTCCACTACCAGTTCTCCAGAACTACTGGTCAGAACCTGCTGAATACCACCTCTGATTTCATTCAGAATTACCATATCTTGGCTCACTGGATTTGTGACTAATTTTTGCTTAAGTTATATTCTTTTTCTTCTTTCCTTTTCCTCTTCAGGCCCAAAAAGACTTTAGGGCTGGTTCATGACATCACTGTTATGAACATGACTTAAATTTTGGAGAGAAATTTCTTCATGGCAAGCTCATCTTACAAATAGTCAGGCCTTAAAGTTGAATATATCTAGAAAGCCTTCAAAGAAAAAAAGGAATGTATGTACACACATCAATCATTCCTATACTGTATATGCATACCTCAGAGGTGGTATTCAGCAGGTTCTGACCAGTTCTGGAGAACCAGTACTGGAAATTTTGAGTAGATTGGAAAACCAGCAAATGCCACCTCTGACTGGAGATTTTACGGTATCTTTCCCCTGCCATGCCCACTAAGCCATGCCCACAGAACCAGTAGTAAAAAGATTGAATCCCACCACTGGCATATCTGCATATAATATTAGAAGGCAGTGTTTATGCAATATTCTGGCACATGAGTTAAATCCTTAGCTTCTACCAAAGCCAAGGAGATCTGTTGCTGAATTTCTTACTTCAGTATGGGTTATGTATTTGGTCAGCAGGCTAGCCTCAAGGTGCAAATTTTAAGGCATGCGAATCAGAGGTGGGATGGAGATTGTCTTAAGCGACAATCATATTATTTTTTTAAAACTTGGCAAAGTCAATGGTGGCTTGATTACCTAACTGCATTTCTATGGTGAAAAGGTATTTTGTGGTCAATGCAGGGATGGGTTGCTATGGGTTCAGGCAAACCCATAGTAATATTATGGCTGGTTTGGTGAACCACCAAATCCCGCCCCTGGCTGGCCCCACCCACCCCATCCCACCTGTTGTATTGTGGGTTGAAAAGAAGATTCAGATCCAGGATAACAAGCAACTTCTTTGTTTGAGTAACAGCAACAACCAGCAATAGTCCCATCTGACAGTTCTCCTTTTATAGGAGCTGTCGGACAGGCCAACCAATCAGCTCTTAGTATTTTCCTGCCTAATCAGCGGACAGAGGAAAAACTTTCCTTCTAACAGAACACAACACCACCCCTCCCACCCTGCCCTACCCTCCCAGGAGTCTTCTATGCAGTGTACTTTGGATGTGAGGTAAGTGCAGGACCCACTCAGAGGCTTGGGGAGAGCAAAACATGGGCCTCCCAGAGTTGCAAAGGGCCTCCAGAGCCCAGGGGAGGCCATTTTCACCCTTCCAGAGGTGTGAGGAAAGCCTCAGGAGCCTGAGAAATGCAAAAACGCCCCCCACCATGGTGCAGGAGGCTGACTGGGTCATGCTTACAATGGCCATGCCCACCCAGCAACCAGACAGAGAACCGGTTGCTGAAATTCTTGAAGCTCACCCCTGGATCAATGTCCTGCCTTTTAGGACTCCCTGGTTTCAGCTAGTCCTTTCTATGCTGCCCTGGTAGAAAGGCTGATCCTGTAGGATAATTTGCAAGTTGGGTATGTGTGTTTGTGTTTGTCTATCATCAGAGGTTCAGCCTTCCTTAGAGCTCTCTTGTTTGTAGGCTTGAGGCTTGTCATTGGCTAGTAGTGATGCTGAGTACCACATTCCAGGAAAAGCATCAATGCTTACCTTGACGGAATAGATAATCTTCAAGAAGCAAGCCAGAGATGCTTCTTGGACTAGAAGACCTCCAAGGTCCTCTACTCCAATATGCTGTTTAACAGAATTCTGTTATTCTGTTAAACAGCATATTTAATTGTGTGATAAATATGAAATGAATGGAATCAAATTTTGTGCATCTCTGTAATGTGTAGTCTAATATTGGATGGAAATACAGAGACCAGGCTGGATTTTATTGATAACTTCAGAAGCATGTGCATGTGTGTATATGTGTGTGTGTGTGTGTGTGTGTGCGCGCGCACGCATATGAATCCTTCTGGACCTAGTGATATTATTTTGGTCCTGGTCCTGGATTTCATCAAATGAAAGATCAATTTGAGCTTATTATTCAGAAGATAACCTGTCAGTGACTTACTGTGGTCTCCTATTTCAACACTTGGTATATAACTGGCAATAAAATGTGACTAATATATTGTTAATTAATTTCATGTCCTCCAGCTAATTTATCACATTATTAATCAGAATGAAAAAGCCAAGAGAAATGAGGTTACCTACAGTTAATTCCAAATCCAGCCTAGGACACCCCAAAAGGGCACCTTCGCCAGCAGTGGATATTGGAAAGCTTCCAAGTACAGGTATTGAATTTGGCAGCCCTTTAACTTGTCCCATTGGCATATCTTATACAGAGAGACAGGATTTAAAGTGAAAGGGCAACCAATTCTGATCATAACCTTGGCTTTGCACTCCAAGTAATTATCCTTTAATTGCATTACACTATGTGAAATAGAGCCATAATTGGAAAAAAACAATTTGACATTCCCTGACGCTTTCTCTGACATGCGCTATTTACTTTTTATTCAAATGTAAATTTCCTCTATAATACTGTCAAAGAAAAAGAGGGGAGAAAGAAAGCAAAATTGAAATGTCGGTGGCAATTGCTGACATGCAGAGCACATCTTCAGCAAGTACAGGATAGTCGCAGGATTTGCAGTTTAGTATTTAAACAAATCAAAATGTGGAATGAGCAAAAGAGAGAGGGGGGGAGGGAGGGAGGGAGGGAGGGAGGGAGAGAGAGAGAGAGGAAAATACAAGTGGAAAAGCACCCAAGTTGTATCTATTCCTTTGGCATAGATGTCAGTTTGGTATCATGCTATCAAAATATCAAATAACTTCCCAGCTGTAATTGTGTGATGAATGAGCTTCATTGTTTAGACTGAAAGAATAAAATAGGAAGAATAGTTTTCATATATTGTAGGATTTCATCAAAATCATTTTTACTAAGAAAGGACAAGCTCAGTAAATTGGACTGTCAGAATATGGGTACTTCATGGATTGAGATGGCAAGTATTTAAGGACATTGTTTATTGACTGGTTATTATAATTTATGGTCAATCTAATCTCATGGAATTTTGCTCTCTTTGGTGTCCTCCTTGCTCTCATTCCATAGAAACCTAGAGAAACAGGTAAGAATGCTGGACATAACTATATATATTTGAGCATTGAAACAATGGAACTCTCCACCATATAGGATCCTTTTCTTTAAGACCCTGAAATGGCAAACCAATATCCAAATATTTCAAGCAGACTAGATGATAAACTACTGATGATACATTGCTAATTGCAAGGTCCTTAGTGCTCTTAGAGTTGGTTGTTTTCTCACAAATTTCATTACTCAAGTAAAGGCCCAGTCCCACTGGCCGATGGATGCAAAACGTATGCATAAAGGACACAGCGGACGAGCAAAATTTTGGGGGTGGCTCCATCCATTTTCATCCGCTCCCAAAATTGGCAAAAATTTGCATAAACAGAACGGAAAAGAAAGGACATGGGTAGTATGTAGCGGGGATGTTAAACGGATGTTCATCGGAAGCCTAGCGGATGAAAGCAGATGGAAGTGGATGACACCTCTGAAGGGGTTCCGGGGGAGAATTTTGAAGCGGACGCATAGCGGAAGGGGCGGATGAACAGCGGATGAAGTGGATGCATCACGTACACTATAGGAAACAAAGGGGATGCTGCGTGGATGTATATCGGATGCAAACCATTCACTGTGCATGCGGGGGGTATGAATTGCGTCCGCTCTGCGGATATAAAAGGATGCAGCATACAGTTAGCATACAGGGGAAAGACATGCTGCCAGATAATCTTGCAGGAACACCATGGTTCGTCAGTCAGGCAAGAAGAGGAAGTACTTGCCTACTTATTCAAGCCCAGGCAAGGTGAAGAAGGGCAGAACCAGCATCCCACCCCTGGCACTGACTCTGAAGCTGTTGCTGCTGCTGCTGCTGCTGTGGTGGACCAGCCCCAAGGCCCTCAAGCCCCTCAAAGCCCTGTTGCTGAAGGCCCTGCTGCTCAAGCCCCTGAAGGCCCTGATGCTAAAGCCCCTGAAGGCCCTGATGCTAAAGCCCCTGAAGGCCCTGCTGAAGCCCCTGCCAGAGGGAGGAAGAGGCAAGGGAAGGAGAAAGGAAACAGTACACCCTTTCTGAGGAGCATGAGGCTGAGGTGCTGGAATGGCTGAGGGAGAATGAATACCTGTGGAGAAAGGTCCACAGACTGTATCGGGACACCAAGAAGAAGCAGGCAGCTTGGAGAGACAAGGCAGAGAGCCTGGGGTACACTGCAGAAGTACTCCTTGGATGGTGGAAGCACATGCACACCTGGTATGGCAAGCTACACCTCAAGAAATCCGGTCAGGCCTCTGTCAAGCTCACTGACTGGGAGAAGTACGTCATGGCCAAGTGCAGTTTCGTGGAGAGTGAGATCCGCCACCGAGGAGCAGCGCCTCTGAGACCCCTCTCCCTCAGACAGCCCACAGACAGCCAGTCCTCTTCCAGCCAGGAGCCAGCTACCCTGTCCAGGCAGGTGTCTTCAGAGGGCCCCACAGCAGAGACCCCCTTGACAGCTGCACTCCCCATGCCAGCGGAATTGGAAGATCCCGTGGAGGATGATGCCCTGCTGTCACAAATGGAGGAAGAAGCAGCAGCCACCAGAGGCCAACCCACACCCACACCCAGCTCCAGAGGACGCAGGCAGAGAGGCAGACTGGAGGGCCAGGAACCACTGTGTGCTGTTGGAGATAAGGGACACAATGAAGACCAGCACAGAACTTCTCTCTCAGTTGGTCCACTTGGACAGAGCATCCTCGGGCCGGAAGCCCTTCATCACCTATGTGAGCTAGACCCTGAGGGACCTGCTCGAGGCTGAGTACCAGGTGATGAAGCAGAAGATTGCAGCACTTCTGCACAACCCTCAAGGCCCAGCTGAAGCTGTTCCTACTCGATCCAGGTCTGCTTCTCCACCCCAGGTGTCATCACAGCCCTTCCACGGCTTTCAACAGTCCCTCACCTACCAAGGCTACGACTACCAGGACTTCCCACAGCAGAAGCAGAACTTCCCAGTCCAGGCCCAAGTTCATCAGATGCCACAGATGCCACTCCTCACCCAGCTGCAGACCAGACAGCCCCACTACACTCCTCCCAACCCTTCTTCCACCCCACATCCAAGCCCGTCAACAGACAATCTGTCATCAGTATTGGGCCTGACATCTCAAGTCCTTGATGAAGGGCCTCTCAACCACATGGGACTGAGTCAGCTCTTGGATAGCTTCCTGAACACACCACCACCTGTTGTACCCTCGGGGCCAAGCACTCCAATGGCGCCTCAGACCAGCACTCAAGCCACAGCCACATCCACAGTCACTACCCGCTTCACAGCTGAGACCATGGACATGATTCAGAGTGACTCAGAATAGTCTCAGAGACTGAGTTGTTTACTTGTTTAATAAAGTTTATCTTTGCTTAAGACACTTAATAAAGTTTACTTGGTTCATTTTGTTTACTTAATAAAGTGTTGGTAAAAACTTTGAAAAAATGGTTAAGCTTTTGCATGGTTGTGGGATAGATAAGGATAGTTGCTTGTGGGATAGATAGGGATAGATAAACCTCCAGTGCAACCATAGTGGGACTGTATGGTCCACCATCCCAGCTGCCACACAAATGGACCTTTATTATCAAAAACAATTTATTCATTGATCAACACATTTTAAAATAAACAAAGCTCTTTATAAATTCCCTGTTCATTGTAGGATCACTCAACTTACAATCTCATCAGTGTTATGCAACAGTCTGAAGGAAGCATCCATTAATCATCTATCATCCTGTCTTGCCACTCCACTGCTCCAGCTGGGGAGTTGCACCAGTGTGTCAGGAGGTTGCGTTGCTTCTTCCCTTCACGTGAAACTCTGTTGGGGCCTTGTACTTCCACAGTGTCTATCAGGTTACGTCCTTGCCTCCATTCAGCAGACTCCATGTCCCCATTCCCTTGTTGATGGTTGACAAGTCTGTTCTGCAACACTGGGTAGCAGGTGTGTATGAGATTGTGCAGGATGCAGCAAGCTTCCACGATGCTCCTCACAGTCTCTGGGTCATACTGCATGGTGGTGAGAAGTATCCGGAATCTGTTGGCCAGGATGCCGAAGGCATTCTCCACCACCCGTCTTGTCCTGGACAGCCTGTAGTTGAAGATCCTCTCTTCACGGGTGTGGTATCTTGAACTGTACGGCTTCATGAGGTAGGTTCTGAGGGAGAATGCATCATCACCAATGATGAAGTAGGGCACATCTTGTGTGTCATTGGGTAGGGGGTCTGGACCTGGAAAACCCATGATGAGGTTGCATTCCAGCCCATCTTTGAGGTCACTTGCGTTGTATACCTGGCCATCTGAAGCTGACCCATTGCCTGAAGCATCAATGTAGATGAACTTGTAGTCAGCATCAACCATGGCAAAGAGGAGGATACTGAAGAAGCCCTTGTAGTTGTAATTAGTGGGCCTTGAGTTGGCTGAAGCTTTGCAGGCCACGTGCTTCCCATCTATGGCTCCAATGGTGTGGGGGAAGTTCCACTTCTGTTACCACTGTTCTGCAACTTTCCTCCAGCCTTGTTCAGTGGTGGGACACTGGAGGAGCTCCTCCACGTATTCTTCGATGATGACCTGCACCACTTCTCTGATCACTTTGCTGATGCTGTTGTGTGGCACCCTCCAGGCATACTGCATGTTTCTGTGTGTAGTTCCAGAGGCCAGGTGCCACAGAGTCAGTGCCACCTTCAGTCCAGGGTCCAGGTTGGGATGGAAGTTGGTGCTAGGTTTGATCAACCTGAGTCTCAGATGCTCTACAAGTTTGTCAAACATGGCTGGTGGCATCTTCATGAAGTGATGGAATGCATGAGGGTCTTCATTCCTTAGCTCCACCAGCAACTGGTCATACAGTCCAAACTCCATTCTTCTCACGATCCATCCTCGGACCCACACAGCTCTTGGACATCTCCTTCCTCTCCTTCTGTGTAAAACTTGATACAGTCTGAACAGGTTTTGGTTCTGGTGATGAATGAGCGCAGCTATCATATGGACTGTTTCATCATCCATGGTGGAGAACAATTGATGATATTGAAGACCAAGACCAAGGGTGATGAGGTCTGTACACCTCAGCTGCAGGACTCATACTGAGATCCAGATGATTTTCTCCCCCTTTTTATAGAAAATATTGGTTGTCTGCTTTGGGGCCTTCTACATACTCTAGACATAATGCAGACATCCTAAATATACGAGATACATCCCAGATACAAATATTTTGTCCGTTCTGAATACTTTATATACGAGATGCATACGCTTACTTCCTTTCTATTTCCATGCTACTAACACTGTGTAGATGTTCCATGTACCTTTTGTTTCCTCCCTCTTTCCATTTTCAGCTGCAGGGGATGTGAGTTGAGGGGATGGCCAGAGGATGCAGAGAGGATACAGCGGATGTTTAACAGATGATTACGGACATAGAACATTTGTTGCCTGTATATGTCATATATGTGGATGTACATCGTACGCGGCTGAAAGTTCATCCATTCAGAAAGATTTGTGCAACTCAAAATTTTTTGCACGGATGAAATCACAGTGGACGGATGCTCGACAGATAGAGTGTATGAAACACGTATGCAGTGAGTATACAATGGATGCATAGTGTTTTCCAATGGAAGGCAAGCTTTTAAAAACATTTTACATCCTCTTTGCATCCATAAGTGCAGTGGGACCAGGCCTTAGTAACATCCTTAGTGCTAAAAATGAGTGGGGTTGGCTTTTTGTTTATATATAGGTGGCTTGCCCTGACAATGTGGGTGGAAATATTCTTGGTAGTTTCTTGATTGGGGCATTGTTTACTGCTTGATTTTTTTTATCCTGGTGTTAATTTATGTTTATCTGGGTGTCCTTTGCTGGTGAGGAAGTGGTTTAGTCTTTTTGTTTCCTTTTTAGCTTTTTGATTGTCTCTTTTGAATGGTATTTATATGTTGTTTATCTCTATGTGGCTGTTGATGGATGATTTGTCTGGATGCCAGGCTTCCAGAAATTCTCTAGCACTTTTGCACTTAGCTTGGTCATTACTGTTTTGATTTGATTTTATATTTACACATTTGGTTTGGTTCTTTTATCCACATTATAAAACTTTTTAAAAAAATCATACATGCTATTTTTAGTTACTCCACACAACTTGTTACAAAATTGAAAATGAAATTACAGTGAAAACTTTATCTTTGGTCAAATATCTTCTACTTAGTAAGACTGCCATATCTATCCTGCAAAACTTGAGATAAACTTGTTGTTGTTAGTTGTGAAGTCATGTTCGATCCATCGCAACTCCATGGACCATGTTCCTCCAGGCCTTCCTGTCTTCTACCATCTTCTGGAGTCCATTTAAGCTCATGCCTACTGCTTCAGTTACTCCAGCCACCTCATTCTCTGTCATCCCTTTCTTGTATTGTCCTCAGTATTTCCCAGCATTAGGCTGTTCTTCAATGAGTCCTTCCTTCTCGTTAGGTGACCAAAGTATTTGAGTGTCATCTTTAGGATCTGGCCTTCTAAAGAGAAATCAGGATTGATCTCCTCTAGGACTGACTGGTTTGATCGCCTTGCAGTCCAAGAGACTTGCAGGAATCTTCCCCAGCACCATAGTTCAAAGGCCTCAATTCTTTGGCACTCAGCCTTTCTTATGGTACAAATTTCACAGCCATACATTGCAACTGGGAAAACCATAGCCTTGACTATACGCACTTTTGTTCGCAGGATGATGTCTTTGCTTTTTAGTATGCTGTCTAGATTTGTCATAGCTTTCCTCCCTAGGAGCAAGCATCTTTTAATTTCTTGGCTGCAGTCCCCATCTGCAGTAATTTTGGAGCCCAGGAAAATAAAATCTATCACTACCTCCATTTCTTCCCCATCTATTTTCCAGGAATTGAGAAGGCCATGATTTTAGTTTTCTTAATGTTGAGTTTCAAGCCAACTTTTTCATTCTCCTTCTTCACCCGAATCAAGAAGCTCTTTAGTTCCTCTTCACTTTCTGCCATTAGAATGGTATAATCTGCATATCTGAGGTTGTTGATATTTCTCCCAGCAATCTTAATTCCAACTTTTTGATTCATCTAGCTCTGCCTTTCTCATGATGTGCTCTGTATATAAGCTAAATAGGCGGGGCTTGCCAAACTCCTTTCCTAATTTTGAACCAATCAGTGGTTCCTTGTCCAGTTCTCACTATTTCTTCTTGACCTGCATATAGGTTTCTCAAGAGACAAACAAGATGGTCTAGTACTCCCATCTCTTTAAAAACTTGCCACAATTTGTTGTGATCCACACAATCAAAGGCTTTAGCATTGTCAATGAAGCAGAAGTAGATGTTTTTCTGGAACTCCCTAGCTTTCTCCATGATCCAGCAAATGTTGGCAATTTGATCTCTAGTTCCTCTGCCTCTTCGAAATCCTGCCTGTACTTCTGATAGTTCTTGATCAACATACTTCTGGAGCCTAGCTGGTAGGATTTTAAGCCGAACTTTATTTGCATGTGAAATGAGTGCAATGGTGCAATAGTTTGAATGTTCTTTGGCATTGCCTTTCTTTGGCCTTGCCTTGAGTGGCATCTTAGAAATATAAAATTCTACCATCTAGGGGCTGGATAATTTTGGCTAGCTGAACAGTATTTACAATGCCTTTGCATTTCATCTGAATATTGAGATAATAATTATTAATTTGTAAATGTATAGTATTCTGGTCACAGCGCATATAATTTATGTTAAAACTTCTAAAAACACTTCATGATATTACAGATGAGGGGAAAAATCTGAGACAACTGTGTTCACAAGCTAGGAGTGAACATTTGTTTTCGCATATCACATGGAAAGTTTTCATCTGCAGATCATTTAGTATCTAGTTTCTTTACAGCTATTCTATCTAAATCCCATTAGATTAACAAGAAAATTTTCCCATCCTCTTCTATGCATTTTGTTCTTCTGCCTCTTTTGCTTTAAAGAGAGGTGACAAAAAGGTCAGCCAAAATTTTCTCTTTATAAAATATCTACCAGATTATGGGGAAATGTATTCTACTGAAATCAATTGCTTTTAGTCCCTTATTTTCGCTGCAGTCCAGCATGTCATTAAGAAATCTGCACAATATACAAAGCTACTATTGACTCCAATGATGACAACTGAGGATCAGTGTAGCATGCCTCCATGGGGTGTTTTCCTTAATTCAGTTTCCATGGCCAGAGCTATTACTTCTAAAGTATTCTGTTCAGGAGACAATTATTACACTGAGCAGGAGAAGGACCAGTAAAGAGTCAAAACCTTTCTTTAGTTTGTGGAAATTTTCTGCTCACATTTCTGTTCCACATGCAAATATTGTGAACTGGCGTGATATTATAGGTCAGATGTCCAAGTGGTCCTGGGCAAAGCAATGCACAGTTCTGAAGAACAGAATAACTGCCTGGGAGGCAACAATTGTGTGAATTTTTCCCTTACACAGAAGCTGAAAAAGGTAAAATGCTTGAAGTTTATGATTTAACATTTCACTCTATGAACTAGTTAAGAGTCACACATGAGTGGTTTAATTAAGTGACTTGGGCAACATGGCAATTGATTCATTAAAATAAGCCCCTCCTGATTAATCTGGCTGATTAAACTGGTCTTGTAAATTTAAGTGATCTGGAATACAGGGATATAGACTTAAAGACTTGAAAGCTAAATAGGCAGTTACTTTGCTTTGTTATCCATGAACTCAGCTATTAGATTAATTTCAGCAAAGAATGAGATGACATCTAAAATCAATTTCATTCAAAGAAAGGTTGGAGAATGAGCTGAATTATTTGTGCTCATAACAAATGCTTTTCTATGAACACCTGCATCTAAGTACAATTCAGAAGCAGTATAAACATCTGACTGGCTGATAATTTAGTCTTTTTTTCATATTTTGTGACAATGAACATTTCAGTATATTCCTTTTTCTTCCCTTCCTTTTTCTTTTTCTTTCTACTTCCATCATTCAAAACCCGCAATCCCTCAAAAGCAGTTCAAAACTGTTTATTCTTATACCTGTATCTTGTAAAGCTATTGACAAATCAAATAAATACTAAATGCTAAAATACAGTTCAAAGTTGATTGCTGATGATCTTCATGCTACCAACATCCAGATGTATAGTGCTCACTCTAGATAATCCATAGGAGAGTAGAAAGATTATTCAAGCTTACCTTAATCCTTACAAAAATTTTAGTTCATACTGTTGCAGTTATCCAATGATGAGCAAAAATGTCTGGGGAGTAGGAATTATTTCCAAAGAGGTCTGTACACAATTGCCCAGACTTTATCCCTTTATTGCATTTAAAAGATATGTGAAGTAATAGTATTCTGGGCATAATATTGAATTGACCCCAAAACATTGAAAATAGGATAAAGCCAGAATTCATCCAATAGAAAAATGGTCCATCTATAGTCGGGTTGTCAAACTTGCATCGTCACAGTGGTGTCACATGATGTATTGGGACTTTTTTCCCCTTTGCTAAACTGGGCATGGGTGTGGCCAGCAGGAGACACATCCAGCCTGCGGGCCATGAGTTTGACAGCCCTAAACTATAGTATCTGCTGAGTTTCAGCATTTCAAATGGAAAGACATTTATTTATTGAAAGCATGCTTTCACCTTTTTGTTTATATCAACAGTGTAAATGGCTTAATAAAAAGAAGTGTCCATTGTACATTTTTTTCAATTTAACAATTAAAATCAAATCCCAGAGAAAAAAGAAATCCTTCAAATAACTAAGACATGCAAAGCTTGATAACTTGTTTGGCTATCTTCCTAATTCCTGCTAAAATACTCAGGCTTCTGACAGTGACAGCCTTTTCAGACAGTTCTCTTTTGCTAATGTAAATAATGGCCAGGTTCACTATGGTACAGGCAGTCCATCAAATAATCAAACCCTACGTTATTTAGGGACATAAAGAACAACACCAGCCCTTAAATTATGTCCAATGAACAGCTTCTAACCAATGCAGATCTGTCAGTGCAGGATCTTTCTATACTTTGCACCTGTTAGCATCTTCAGTGTAACATTTTGCAGTTTCCAATTGTACTTTCTGGACACTTTTCCAATGTAGTTCCATGCAAATGCATTGAAATAGTCAAATTGGAGTGTAATCAAGGTCTGGAAAATCATCATTAAGACTGAGAAGCTCAGGAAAAGTCAAGGTTGGAATATTAGCCATAAATATGCAGATATGATCTTTATCAGGTTTGCCACCTACATATCCAGATGACAGCTGGAAATTTAAAAAAAAGAATACTCCTAAGGTGCAAAATCTGCTCTTTCTGGCAGAATAGAAACCCTCCCCCCCATTCAAGCTTCAATCATCTCCAAGTTTAGATTTTTCTTTCCCCATGGTCTCATTTGGAATTAATCTCTGCCTGTTCTCCATCACCAGTGGGATTTGGAATATAGATATAGTCTGTGCTGACCAATTGGCCCCCATCTTCACCCAAATCTTCAATAGATCACTAGAGATGTGCTATGTTCCTTCCTGCTTCAAACATTCTACCATCATCCCAGTGCCAAAGAAGCCCTCCATCAAGGAACTGAATGACTACAGACCAGTTGCTCTAACATCTGTAATTATGAAAATCTTTGAAAGACTTGTGCTGTCCCACCTGAAAACCATCATGGATCCGCTGTTAGATCCCATGCAGTTTGTATACCGAGCAAATAGATCAATAGATGATGCTGTTAACATGGCTCTGCATTACATCCTATAACACCTTGAATCTCCAAATACCTACACAAGGGTCCTTTTTGTAGACTTCAGTTCAGCATTCAGTACCATCATTCCAGACACTCTTCTAATTAAACCAACTCACGGTTCATGAACACACTTGTAAGTGGATCATAAGCTTCCTAACAGACAGGAAGCAGCAGGTGAAGCTAGGCGGAATCACATCCGATACCTGTACAATTAGCACAGCCCCCCCCCCCCAAGGCTATGTGATATCTCCACTTCTCCCCATATACCAATGACTGCATCTCAAACAATCCATCTGTTAAAATACTGAAGTTTGCTGATGACACAACAGTGATTGGTCTCATTCGAGATAATGATCAATTTGCATACAGACAGGAGGTTATACAATTTGCGTCATGGTGTAAGTGGAACAATCTGGAACTGAACACACTCAAAACCGTAGAAATGTAGTAGACTTTAGAAGAAACCCTACCATACTACCACTTCTTACAATACTAGACAACACAGTATCAACAGTAGAAACCTTCAATTTTCTAGGTTCTACTATATCACATGATCTAAAATTTACACCTAACTTCAAAAACATCATCAAAAAAGCACAACAAATAATGTTCTTTCTGTGCCAACTCGGAAAGCTCAAACTGCTAAAGGAGCTGCTGATACAGTTCTACAGAGGAATTATTGAGTCTATCATCTGCACCTCAATAACTGTCTGGGTTGGTTCTGCAACCTAATAGGAGAGACAGACTTCAGAGGATAATTAGGACTGCAGAAAAAACAATTACTACCCATCTGCCCTCAATCGAGGACCTGTATACTGTATGAGTCAAAAAGAGGGCTGTGAAAATATTTACAGACCCCTCATATCCCAGACATAAACTGTTTCAACTCCTTCCCTCAAAATGACTCTATAGAGCACTGCACATAAAAACAACTAGACACAAGAACAGTTTTTTCCCGAAAGCCATCACTCTGCTAAACAAATAATTTCCTCAACACTGTTCTATGATTTACAAAGTGTACACTACTATTACTGTTAATCTTCTCATCACTCCTTATCACCATCCCCTCCCACTTGTGATTGTAAGACTGTAACTTTGTTGCTTGTATCCTTACGATTTATATTGACTGTTTCCTAGTATGATTTGATCGTTGATTGTACCTTATGACTATCATTAAGTGTTGTACGTTCTGATTCTTGACTTAACAAATGTACCTTTTCTTTATGTATACTGAGAATATTTATACCAAGACAAATTCCTTGTGTGTCCAATCACACTTGGCCAATAAACTATTCTATTCTATTCTATTCTATTCTATTCTATTCTATTCTATTCTATTCCATTCCATTCCATTCCATTCCATTCCATTCCATTCCATTCCTTTCCATTCCATTCCATTCCATTCCTTTCCATTCCATTCCATTCCATGGAGAAGCTCCAAATGATTTTCCCTGAAAGTTTCAGGTAGATGTTAAATAGCATGGGAGATGAGTTAGAACCTTCTCTGTCACTCAAGATCAGTGATCTGGATGTCAAATAGTGCTCCAGCATTATCTTCTGGACCAGAGTTGGTATTCAGAAGAACCAATAATTTAAAAAAATTGAATCCTGTCACTGTTCTGGACACATCCTGATAGAAAGGACTATGACTATCACAAAACAGTGAACTTAAAGACTCTAAGCTCTTTTCTAGAATTGTGCGAACCTCACAAAGAAATGCTCTCCCTCACAAAAATATCAACATAAATTTCATGAAATTAGCAATTGCAACTTGGAGGATTTTTTTAAAATGTTCACTATGAATTATGTTTTTTCAATTAAGAAAATTTCAGACCAATTATATGATGTGTACCTAAGATGACATGGCAAAAACTAGACATAGCAGAATTATAGAATTAGTTATGAAGAAATAATTAGGTCCTACAAATTAGGTTTTTGGAATAATGGTGTGACATTAGTACTTTTACCTGAATCATGTTTGATCTTGATTAGCTTACCAACGAATAGAAAAGCTGCCCCTATTTTGCAGAAGGCTGAAATATAGTAAAATATCTTCTGCTTATTCTTGTTGCTGCAAATCGGGAAACTTGTGGTCTTCAGCTTCAACTCCTAGTACTTCTAGCTTCCTCACCATTGGCCATGCTTTCTAAAGAAATTGGAACTTACAGTTCAGAAACAATGTGTAAAGTTAAAAGTTGTCTATTCTATCCTATAGTAATATGGAAACTCTTCCAGCCACAACAACAGTGATTCAGGGGCAAAAATTTCACTTCAGAACTTACATGAAAAAAAAGTTTTTCTCACATTTACCATTGGGAGGATCCTAGGTGTAGAATTCTTCCTCTAGAAACTGGTTCTTCAATCCACAATTCTTTATGGAATTTCAAAAGAACTTGCAACTTTATTTCAATTTCTGATTTCTAATACAATTATCTTTTATATGTAGAATATTCCTTTCCTTCAAATAATTGGAGCAGGCAATAATGAAGAAAAGATAAGTAGGACAACTGTTCATTTACAGTTGCTTGATGAAATATAAATATGATTCCAACAGAAATGCTGATGTAAATTAGTAAATTTAAATTAGTAAAACTAACAGGGGTAATTTTGTTCTAATTTACCATAGCCTGAATGTCAAATAAAAAGTTAAAATAATCTCCTGAATATCTTAATCTTAGAAACAACAGTATTTTATACTTCAGGCATAGACTAAGATTCTGTAGATGTTCTAGGTTTCGTTTTTAAATAAAATTAAATTGAAATATAATTTTCACTGTTTTTTCTTTGTGAGTGACACATGTTAATTTGTTTTGGTGTTTCTAAATTAAGTGTCATTGTTTTCTTTAACTTTCTCACATGTATTCATTATTCAATGTTTGGCTGATTAATTTTGATTTAGAAAAAATGTATAATATGGTGAATAGGGTTGCCGTATGGAATGGCTTTTAGAAGTTTTTAGATGTTAATATTTACTTTCTGAATGTGTTGAGGACAGCACATGGTGGAAAGAAATTTATGAAAATAAATGGAATACTTAGCAAATGGTACAACACTAAGCATGTATTAAGAAATGGATGTTCTTTAATGTATTTATGGGAAACATAAGGAATGCTTGTGGTAGAAATATATAAAGAATCATTTCACCCATTTGGGATCAGCCAGCCTCACTTGCACCTGCAGAAGGGGTGTGCTGTGGACACTATTGCACAAGGAATTTTAGCAGGTAGGATCAGGAGGAAAGCCTTTTTGGCCTTTGTGTTCACCCTTTGGAACATTAGTTCCCTCAAGATGAGATCTGCTTCCACCTTCTTTACCTTAAAGGCCTTAAAATGTCAATTGCCCTGGCCCCAGATGGGGTTTCAACCTGGATGTAGGTGATTTATTTATTTATTTATTCATAACCCACCTTTATGATTTTTACAAATAACTCAGGGCAGCCAATATATCCAACACAGTTTCTTCCTATTTCCTTCACAACAGCAACCCTGTAGATACCTGTAGATCAGGTAGATTCAGATGATGTAGATCAGGTAGATTCAGCTGCGAGAGACTGGCTGGAAGTCACTTAACTGGCTTTCAGGGCTAAAACAGGTTTGAATTCCCTGTCTCTGGCTTTTTAGGCTGATGTCTTAACCACTACACCTGGGTTAAAGAGAAGATCCCACTTTCATTTTATGTATACCCTGTGTTATCTTAGCTATCTCTTATTTTGAATGTATTTATTGTTTTACGGTTTAAATCTTTTATACTATAGTTTTATCAAATTGTAATCTCTTCTTTATTATTTTCACACCTACAGACAGAATCTTGCAAACTGAATATATTATATATGTTATACTGTGAGAAATATTAGGAAGAAACTCTCTTTCTCTCAAACAATATCTGGACTGAGTTGTCTCTTATTCCTGCTTCCTGGGAATCAACCGGGATGGGATTCAAATTTCTTAACAACCGGTTCTGTGGGGGTGGCCTAGTTTGTGGGTGTGGCTTGTTGGTCATATGACTGGTTGGCCATGGCTTGCTCACTGGGCATGGCTTGGTGTTCATGTGACTGGCTGGGCATGGCTTGTATGTAAATATTACAAATATTTATGTAAATATTGAATTTTTTATTAAAAAAGGGCAACTTTTAGCCCAAATCAGACAAAAGCAGGCAGATTAGGTTGCTCACAGAATCACAGATTCATTCAGAGATCTATCTTTCTTCAATTGGCTACCTGAGTCTTTCACATAAAATTTGCTTGCAAGCAAATTCATAAAATTAACTCATAACTCACCATATATGTAAATGTTGAATTATTTTTATAAAAAAAGATCAACTTTTACCCAAAATCAGGCAGAGCAGGCAGGCAGACTGAGTCACTCACAGAACCACAGATTCACTTAGAGATCTGTGTTTCTGTCATCTGCTACCTGAGTCTGCACTGAATAATAGAAGCTTCAGGCTAAGCTCTGCTTTTAGATTAGCTAGGAAGCAAGAAATATAATGTTTTTCTGCTTTCTAGCTTATGTAAATCTCTTGGTACAGCAAAACACCTGATGGTTGGGGGGGGGGGAAGGAAAAATAGCAATTTAGCAGGCAAGTTTGATGGTGCACATGCCAGGTAAGGAGTGAGTGGGCGGGGTGGGGCCAGCCAATGGTGTGATTTTCCAGTTTTCCGACAGGTAAAATCTCACCCCTGGTGAGAGTGTATTTTGCGCATGCATGTAGACCATTTCCTAAAAACCTCAGCTGTGCCACCTGGACAACTGACAAGCGCTGCGTGCAGGTGCGCAGCATTTGAAAATCCCCTTCTTTCCTGCTTTTTCAACCTCAGCTGGGCCGCACAAAGCAGCTGAGGT
>BLBF01000017.1:10174134-10196634 GCA_015471245.1 Laticauda colubrina | reverse complement strand
CACAAACCCAAACTATGGCTAAGATACATCGATGACACATTTGTGATTTGGCCCCATGGAAAAGAAAACCTAAACAATTTCCTAACACATCTAAACAGCACACACCCCAAAATCAAGTTCACCATGGAAACGGAAAGAAAGTAACAACTACCATTCCTAGATATACTAATCTACAAAAGAACAGATGGCACACTAGGACACACCGTATACCAGAAGAAAACACACACCAACCGCTACCTGAACGCCCAATCCCACCACCACCCAGCACAGATAAATTCCGTGGCCAAAACACTAATCACCAGAACCAAACGCCTGGCAGACAAGACACATATAAAGACTGAACTATGCACCCTGACTAAAGTACTGACAGCCAACGGCTTCCACAAAAACAAAATCACTAGCTTGATCCACAAAAACACACTAAGACATAATAAAGACCTAGAAGATCAACAGACCTATGGAACAGCTGTCCTGCCCTACATAAGAGGTACTACAGATAAAATCAGTAAGATTTTATCAGGCATCACATCAAGACTGCCTCAAAACAGACAAAAAAATAGCAGCCATCCTTAGAAACACCAAAGACAAAATTGACCTGGAAACCCAAGGCATATACGAAGTTCCCTGTGCATCATGCCCGGCCACATACATTGGGCAGACCAATAGAAGAATAAGTACCCGCCTGGATGAACACAAAAATGCAGTAAAAAAGCTGGAACACACCTCCTCACTAGTCCAACACATGAAACCACAGTTCACAGCATCAACTTCAATGGCACAAAAACCCTAGCCACTATAGAAAACCCCAGCTACAGAATCATCAGAGAAGCCATAGAGATTGAAAAAAGACCTGAAAGAATGAATCGAAGAGATGATTCCACCAGACTGTCAATCATTTGGAAGCCTGCACTCTCAAATAGAAAGATCTCCACACCACAAGCCAGGCAAACACCTGGGCACAAACAGACTCCCTCTGATACCTCCAGCTCAAACATACCCCCACCAGGCACCCAGATGAAACATAGCTTCCTAATAGATAATAGCTGTCCTTTCACGTGAAGCCAAGCTGCATTGAAAGCCTCCAATACAGGAACAGAGTGTTGCCAGCCAATCAAAACCACAAAACAGACAGAAGAAACCAGAAACACCAATCAAACAAAACTCTAAGTCCAATAAACACAGACCAAGACTCCCAACCAATCAGGATGTAGAAAAAAAAACATCCTGCCACAATAATAGGCTAGCCTCAAATTTAAAACCAACGGCTGTGAGACCCTGACCCACATACAAACTCAATACAGAAGCCTGATGATGGCAGATGAGATTCTGCTGAAACGTTGCTACAAATTTAAAAGCACTACAATGACGTGGGATAATACCCGAAGGAAGCTGAATAGCACACACACACACACACACACACATATGTGTGTGTGTGTGTTTCCTTATAGAGTTTTTCCCAGTGGTTATAATGCAGTTCATATTAAACTGACAAAGCATTCAGACTATCTAATTTCACCATTATGCTGGTATTTAGAATGTATACAGTACTGGGTATCCTTCCATCTTCCTCCCTGTTTTCTTCTTTTTTTTTCAGTTCTCACTTTAGTTGATGACTGGTCCTAACAACTGGAGATTCTGATCATCTCCTCCTTGCCTGTAAATTGCAATGAAATTCCAATCGTTCACAGAAATACACATGCCACGCTTCATTAAACAAAGTCAATCTGTTCCCCTTCTCTTTCTTCCCCCATTCTCCAGCACAGAAGACCAGCTACAGCTCTTATTCCCTCCTCACATCCCACAATTAATATTTAACTAGAAGCGGAGTGGAAGCTCTTTTGTAAACTTATAAAAGCATGTTGCCCCAAGCCCCTCCATCAAAAGACACTCTCCTGTAAAAAGTAGAAGAGGGCTAGGAGTGGCTAGGCTCAGTTGGATGTGCAGACTGAAAGAAGAAAAATGTACTGCATCCAGTTTTGGTCACCACACTATAAAAAAATATTGAGGAACAGTTGAGGAATACTTTTTCCAGAAAAAAGTAGAGAGAAGAGCAACCAGGATGATTAGGGGACTAATCAAAACCTATGAAGAATGGTTACAGGAACTGGGCATGGCTAGTCTAGTGAAGAGAAGGACCAGGGGAGACATGATAGCAGCCTTCCAATATTTCAAGGGCTGCCACAGAGAGGAAGGGGTCAAGCTATTTTCAAGGTACCTGAAGGTCAGACAAGGAATAATAGATGGAAACTGAACAATGAGAGATTTAACCTGGAAATAAGGAGAAACTTTCTGACAGTGAGAACAATCAACCAATTGAACAGCTTTCCCTCGGAAGTTGTGGGGACGTCATCACTTGAGACTTTCAAGAAGAGATTGACTGTCATTTGTCAGAAATGGTGTAATGGGTCTCCTGCTTAGGTGGGGGGTTGGACTAGATGACCTACAAGGTCCCCTCCAATTCTGCCTTTCTGTAAAAAAGAAGAAAAAAAAATGAGCCAATTCTCATAATCAGGACTGAATCAGGTTCTTAATACAAGGCCTTCTGGCCTTCTTCCCATATTCATGTGTAGAATATTGCCAATTCCTGTTCTTTTGTTTTTCTAACCCTTCCTGTGATTCCAAATTATCTCCTTTTAAAATGCTCTCTCTAGTTTGTTCTTGGATCCTTCTATTGGGATTGTTACCATGATGCCCTGTTTCTGTTATCTAGCTGGAGAATGAAACTGCAAGAAACTAAGCTCAGACAGCACCAAGAACCCCACCATTCAACCCTGAAATACAAATATTCTCTTCTATTACAATTATCACTGCTAAAGATCTAATCAACTTGACCATGGCAACAGAGACTCTGCTTGTCATGGCCTCCTTTGTAATGTAAAGAACCTTCATCCCCAGCCATTGTCAGGGACTTTACTAGTTATGGTAACAAACACAATTATTACCACCATACGATAAAAATACAAGAACTACAAGGTGATCTGAAAAGATATGCCTGAAACCATATCTCTGCACTCTTTTGAATTTGGGAGCCACAGCTCTTGCTTGTGACTACTATATCTGGATTGCAAAACTTCTGGATGACCAATTTGTGCATCCCTTGGCTGGCATCTAGTGGTGGTTTAGATTCTTGACACTCAGATTAGAAGCTCTGCAACATCCCCTTTTAGTTCTTCCAGATATCATTCCTGATTTTGGAACTCAAGAGTCCAGAACTGGTTTATTTTCTTCACAGACAAAGTTCCTCAATAAGATGCAAATGTAGTTATAGTGGGTTTTTTTTTAATGCAGATGACATAACTCAGTGAACAGTATTGATCAGCTGAGATTAAAAATGTGCTGTCAAAAATAAATTGCAATCAAATGGGCCAATTCAAAAAGATTTCCGCCTTTTTGAAGCTTTCCAGGCCAGTAACCTTGGACACATTACTTTACAATGATAGAAATTAAAGGAAATTTAACAGCCATCTAATTTTGCAAACAACTGCATCCTTTATTGCTAATACAACAGATGTATTATTAATAGTAGCTTTTAACCTTTAAACTAATTATATGAAGGTGTAGAAATGATGGTAAATCTTTTTGAATAACTTTAATTGATACATTTCCCAACATGATCAATTAGTATAGACAAAAGTTTGAAAACTAATAAAAATGGATCATTTAGAAAATCCACTGTTTTGAGCCCACAGAAACAAGTTCTTTGAAATGCAATTCTCTTTTACCATGGGCTGCCTTATTTTTCGATGCCAATTCTGTGGCTGGCAGAGTTGGTTTTCTAAAAATTAGGAAGTCCACTAGATTATAACAAGGAGATAAGGAAAACACTGTGGTGTCTTTATCTCTTTTCCACCATCTTATAGTTGGATGAATTTCTTATCCAGTTCAGAACTGGGAGCCCTACCTTCAAAAAAAACCCCAACAATCACATGAGCAAATAAATCCCAGTTATCACTTACAACTTGGATTATTCTTACCACTAGGTTGTTCCCCTTTCCAGAATTCTGTTTAACCTTTCACCTCAGGAAACTGGATTCAAATTGTGCAAAGCACATAAGGAAAATTAGATTGATGACCTCCAGCATGTTACCATGTAAAAATATATCCACATGATAAAAAGCCACGAACTTCACTAAAATAAGGAGTCTTTGTTCTTCTAGTTCCACACTTCTGCCTAAAAGAGGCTGAAGGTCAGGCTTGAAGATAGATTTGAAAAGCAGAGATAAAAGCTGACTCGGTCAGCAGGTCTAGCTTTTGTGCAGCGTTAGCAGTAATTATATTTCATGAGTCTGCAAAGCCAAAGAGGCCGAGAAGACCAACCACACAGCACTTGAGGATTTGATAGGGACTGAAGCAAAAAAAGGGGGGGAAAAGAGGGGTCATTGTGTTATTGAAAAGAAAAATAAAGTTATTTATTTTAAAAATATCACAACTATAAAACGTGGGGTGGGATTTAACCAATACGTAGCTATATTTGTCAATGGCAAGGGGATCATAGAATATATAGCTCATTTTATATTTACACATAATCTGAATGTTTTTCCTTTATTAGGTATCTAAACTGTGGAGATAGGGTGGAAATAAAAACTGTTAATTAGCATATAAAAATTATTTTACCACATTTTAGTTCTTTAATATGCATATTTATGCTGTTAATCATTTTGATACCTAGGGGTCAGGTTTATGCAACTTTAATTAGTTGTGCTCTATAATTTTTTTCCCCCCAGTGAAACTTTGAATGTTAGGTAGTATCAAATAATTTTCAGTGCCATGCTTTAGCATTTACATAGGTATAAATCACTCAATATTCAATTTGGCTTAATACCTTGGTAATAAAGATTTAGCCAATATATATCATATTCACCATATTCACTTAGCCAGCAAGAAATTTTAAAGTTGAATTTGGATTCATTAGAATAAAATAAATGATATAGTTAGAAATATAACTGATATCAGGTTTGTTATTTATTAATTTATTTTTGAAGACCAAACTAACAAACACTGAAGCATAGTTTAAAATTTGTTTGTGTGTATGTTATATAGAGAAGCAAAAAAAGTTATAAGGAAAATATTAGCCAATTCCTGTAAGCTAATAGACAATAGCTATAGACAAAAAAAAATGCCATTACTCTTGACACATTTAAAAAACTTGTCTTTTGAAAGGAAAGCAGTGATCTTATCATCACGAGGGAAATTAAACTTTATAATAACTAGGGTTGAAAGCCAATTTGGGGTAGTGATTAAGGCATCAGACTAGAAAATGAGAGACTATAGTCCTGTCTAAGCACAAGGTAGCTGGGTTATCTTGGGCAAGTCACTTTCTCTCAGCCCTAAAAAGGAGTCAATGGCAAATTACTTCTGAAAAACCTTCACAAGAAAACTGCCAGGGTTACCACAGGTAATCTTTAGTAGTCAATTGTTTTGAAGGGATAAAACAAACAAACAAACCTGGGTTACAACTTTTAATTGTTACTGTGTATAAAGCAGACATTTTAATAGATCATAAAGTATAGATTCAACCTCAGTGTTTGAACATATTTTGTATGGCAGATTGAAATATCTTCCTGCTGTTACTTGAATGTAGTGCATTAATTCAGAACAAACATAAAGTTTCCTATGTGTAGTATGCATGATTTTAAAAATATAGCTAGGAAGTCCAGCATGACAGAGTATTTATTGTGAATGGAATTTAAATAATCTACAAATGGGAGATTTTAGAGAATATCTAAGTTCCAGACTGTCTGAGATCTCCTAAAATTTTATCAATGTTTAATGCTTGAATTCAAATTTTTTTACTACGGGTTCTGTGGGCGTGGCTTATTTGGCAGATATGGCTTGGTGGTCATGTGACTGGGTGGATGTGGCTTGGTGGTCATGTGACTGTGTGGGTGTGGCTTGGTGGTCATGTGACTGGGTGGGCGTGGCCAACCCAACATCACTAATGTCAAGGGGCGTTTTGCCCAGTCCTTCCCCTCCCAGCCACTCCTTGTTACCCCCAGCCTCAATGTATCTATAGCACTGTAAAAAAAAATCACCTTTTTTCGACTTTATTATCTACATCCACAAACTATAGATGTACTTTTATGGACCACTGAAAGGAGGAAACATGCTTTGTCCAAGAGTGTGATAGGCAGATCACAAAACAGGGTTTTGAGGGGTTGCTACAAAGAAAGGGGGACAATGTATTTTCCAAAGCAGCAGAAGGCAAAACAAGAACCAATGGATCAAAACTGAACAAAGAAACAACCTAAAACTAAGGAGAAATTTCCTGACAGTGAGAACAATTAACCAGTGGAACTGCTTGTCACCAGAAGTTCTGGATGCTCCAACACTGGAGATTTTCAAGAAGAGACTGGACAGCCATTTCTCTGAAATGGTATAGGGCAGGCAACTTTGGCAACTTTAAGACTTGTAGACTTCAACTCCCAAAATTCTGGGAGGAATTCTGGGAGTTGAAGTCCAGAGTTCTTAAAGTTTAAAGTTGGAGACCCCTGGTATAGGGTCCCTCCAAAGATTATTCTGACAACTTTGCCTGGCCCTCCACTCAGACTTGGCGTTCTCAGTTTTCCTGCCTGAGCAGAGGGTTGGACTAGAAGACCCTTCTCCCTTCCTCTCTCTTTCCCTCTTTTTCTGTTTCCCTCTTTTTCACTCTCCCCCCCCTCTCTCTGTGTGTCTTCCTCAAAGCAGCAGCTGGGCTTTCCTTGGTGGTCTTTACTATTTTCATTTCTTCTTTTTGGAATCAAGACTGGCTGAACAAGAATCGCCAGCCGTGCTGGAAGCATCCCTTCAGGTGATTCTTCTCCTCCTTCTCCTCCTTGGGTGCTCTGGCCCTGCCATGCTCCTGGCCCTGCCACAGCTGCCAGTTGCAAGAGGAGGGGGAGGGAAAGACACACACAGAGAGAGTGGGGGAGAGAGGGGAAGATAGGGACCTGGCCACTTCGCTATCCCCTGCCATCACCCTTACCTTCTCAGGCCAGACGAGGAAGGGGAGGGTCAGGGTCAGGATGACCAGCCGCTTCAGGCAAGGTGAAGAGGCGTTGACCAAGCATGGGAGAGTAGAAGCCTGGGAATGGCAGCTCCCAGCTCAGCTAGCCCGAGGGGCAGCTGCAGGCATATCGGGACAAAGGCAGCAAGAAATCCCAGAACATCCGCCCACCCACCTGCTGGCTGACCAGGACAGGCTGGAAGAGGCAAGCCAGGAGAAGGCAGAAAATGTGCTCCAGGAGGGCAGGCAGGCAGGCGGATGTCCCGGGGCTGTTGCACATGCGTAATGCATGTGTATCAGCTGCACACGCAGTGCGCATGTGCAACAGTCCTAGGACATTTGCCTGAGCTGCGCCATGGTAGGGAAAGCTAGGAGAATGACCAGGACAAGTGGGCGACCGGGTGACCCAGTTGGGGGATATGACCAGCCAGGGATCACTACCAGTTCTGTGACCCACGCCAAATCACTACTACCGGTTCTCCCGAATAGGTGCAAACCAGTTGAATACCACCTCTGGTTTAATGTAAGAATAGAACAGAAGTCTTTCTTGCTCAAATGTGATTGGACACAGAAGGAATTTGTCTCTGGTACATAAGCTCTCAGTGTACATACAAGCAAAACACATTGACAGACCATAATTCATCTGTTCTTTGTTGAGTAGATACAAATCTATTGTTCAAGATGAACCTACAAGGTTTCCCCCCAAAAATCCAATGTTAGCCTAGACTCACTAGCATAATTTCTATTTGCTTAAATATAATAATTTAAAAAAAAATAACTATTTGGTAAAACTGTAAGCAGTACAGCTCAGAACTCTCTTCAGACCACTAATATAAAAAGTCTAATGTGATTAAGATGTCCAACTTTAGTCTGTGGCTTAATTTAGATATATTTACAGCATAAACAATAGTTCATTATTATATATACATGAGGTTTTTTTCCCCATTTTTTTTTAATTTCAATCTACATATAACAATATATTAAAGTGTGACATCAGTATATCATATATCTCTCATTGCATTATATTCATATTAATTCATACTTCTTCAATGTTTATTTTCAACCTTATTCTCTCCAAATGCCTACCACCATATCAATTAAACATATCTAATAATTCCATTATTAAATTTTCTCCATTTTTATTTTTTTTAATGAAAAATTCTCATTTGGCAAGCAGAGTGGTTCCATGTTTCACCTCTCAATACAAATATGACCATAGTTACCTATTCATTTTATTTGTTTGATTTCATATTGCATCATTCTTGTCATTATTAAATCTTAAGCTTATCTTATCCAATCCCAATTCATGTTCTCATATCTTATTTTACGATATTATCTAAAATTCTTCTCAATTCTATATTAATTTATTAAATTTCAAATCTATCTCCTTCCATTTTTCCTAGTATATTCTCATATCTTATTTTACAATATTATCTAAAATTCTCATCTCCTTTCTATTGTCATTTCTCATATTATTTTTTTTCCTGTCACATTTTTCATTTTATCAATCCTTATCTGTAAATATAGTTGTCCCCTCTAGTTAATAATTCCAGGAAACCACCTTCATTCTTCCTTAATATCAATCTCCCTATCTAGTATAAAACACAAATATATTTTTCTCAGATTCCACATAATATTTTCTCTATGAATCTCTATACATTACAAAATACCATTGTCAGTATATTCTTATACATCCCAACATATTACCTTGCGGAACCTCCTTCCTTAGCCTTTTTTTTTTTCACCCATTATCTCTCACTCTTTTGAACAATGTATCTTCTTTTCATCCTTGTTTGTTTTCTGTTCTTCTTTATTTTCTGGTCCTTTCTCTTAATTCCCCTTTTCCCCATTCTTATTCTCCTCCTTTTCTCATTCCAGTTATTAAGCTTTTCTGTCTCCCTCTTTTGATTTTTCCTTTGCACTTCCTTTTTCTGCTTTTCCCTTTTCTCTTTAACCATTTTCTGAACCATTCTCCCTTTTATCATCCATCAGACCACAAATTTTTAATTCTAATTCCTTTCCCTCCCCGTTTGAATAATTGTTGTTTTGTTCTTCTAAGTTGGCTGCTTCTTTATAGAACTCCTCCCCCTCTGGTTTGTGTTCTTGTGTATGCTGAGCCACTATTTCTAATTTCTGTAATACATAATTACACATTTCAAGTTTAATTCTTATCATGTCCTTTGTATCTTGCATATCCAATCTTATGTCTTCTAAGTCCAGTCTTATATCAACAAGTAGCTCCTCCATTTTTTTTCCTTTTCCTTAATAGTTGAAATCTTCTTCGATAGATATGTTCAATCCCAAAGTCCAGTATCTTATTTCAGCCAATATCTTTTGAGTTTATTTTCAACAATTCATACTCTTGAATCTTTATTCCAAATCTTCTAATTGGCCTCCTGTTTCCCAAATTACCAGGTGGTTCTATGACAATAATAAAATTCCTTTTATTTTCTTTCAAGTTCCAAGATCCAAAGTCTCAAAAAGGCCAGACACTTGTGTTAAAACGTATTAGTTTTCCTGTACCATCAGTTGGCGCTTGAGTCTTTTTCTTTTAAACTTTCTTTGCTGAATATGATGTTTTTATTAAGTTCACTAATTTCAATCATTAGCTATTCTTTTCAACACACTCAATTCCAGCATTTAGTTATGCCCTTTAAGTGCCCACAATTCAATATCTGTCCAGTTTAATTTTTAAACCTTTGTTGTGTTAACCTATTTTCCTTCAAATTTCTCCTCCAGATTAGTCCAGTAAAATAATCAAATCCAAATTAAAAAACCCATTTTCTTTCTCACTTTCTCTGGTCGCCACTTCTACATACTTTCCTCCAAAATAGCCCTTTAATTTTATACTGCGGTACCTCAAAAGTGATGTCCTTTGCCTGGTTCACACTCTGCCTGCTACTTCTCTCTCCAGCACAAAACTTAGTTTCTCGGAATGTTCGTCTTCGTGGTGGCCATTTTAAGACCACCACTGCAGCTTGTCTTTGGGAGGGATTTTCCTGTCAGGGAGGGGAGTTGTGGCTCTCCTCAACCTTCCAGGTGATTTCCCCCTTCTTCACCACCCCACCAGGGTGGTTCTGGTCCTGATTGGGACCCTCCAGCAAGAGAGCTCGGGCAAAACCATGCACGATTGCGGATTCCGCACTGACATCGACGAGGAACAAACTGGATCCCTCATACCTGAGGGTTTTTTTTTTTTTTTTTTGTAAAAGATTTATTTGGGTTTTCACAAAACATACAATTAAAATATCTTTTTCAGAACAGCATGATTCCAAGTTATCACTTCTCTATACAGACATAAACTCATTTACATATTCATCTTTTTTTAAATTTCAGTATCTTTCTAATCATTATATTTATATTTTGTCTGTCCTATTTACACTTTCATATTTTCTTTTCTCATAAAACAAGATTTCCTTTGTAATTACTAACTGGAGTGTAACACGTTTATATCTTTAAATTACTGTCCATTCAAATCTCATTTAACATTTAATTTATATCTTATTATAACATTAAATTTCTAACCTGTATTTTATAGCAATATAACTCTTATCAACCAAATTCTGCTTGGTACATTCCCTTAGAAATACATATTAGGTTCTAAAAAAATACAATTGTAACATTTCATATAATTTATCAACCAAGTACTATTGGGTACCTTCCTTTAAGAATCAATAAGTTCTAAACAGAAAAGGAAGTAATTAATAAAGTTGTTATTCTATTCAAATTCATCTTAACATCTGATATTCATATTTCTTTTCAATTATATTTTAATAAATAATTGATAAGTTAAAATATTCCCATCCTTTCCCACTTCCATTCTTATTCTCTTTATTTCATTTAGTTACTTTCTGTTACATAACAGTACCAATTTTATCACTTTAATCACCTATATTTCATATTTTCTATACCCATTACTATTTCTCATATACCAGTACTATCTAATGTACCCTTGCAGAATCCTCTTTCAATTAGGTTTTCAACCATTATCTCTGTGAATTTTTGTACGTTTTCCCTGTTTCTCTATAACCTGTTTCTATCCATAAACGAGGTTTTTTTTTTAATGCCCTAGCTTTAAAGCTCTTCCAGCTGAAAGGGTAAGTTACAAAATATGCACAATGTTTAACTAGGAATTTAAGTGTGTCCACCACCCCAACAAAAATGACGAGAGTATGATAGGCTTAAACCAGGGGTGTCAAACTTGCGCCATCACAGCGTCGTCAGGTGACGTATCACGACTTTTCTCCCCTTCATTAAACTAGGTGTGGCCAGTGCATGACACATCCAGCCCAGACCTGACATCCTTGTTTAAAACTTTTTTACTAACCTACAGTCAGGAAAATACATCATTTAATAATACACAATGGGAAGACATCTACATTGCCCCTAAAGGGAAGAAACAAACACTGCAATCAGCAGGTGCTTTCATATCCTACTTCTTAACCAGCTCCAATCTTAAGACACTCATTTCTTTTATTTATTAAATTAAAAGAGTAAATTCATCAAATGGTCCCAATTAATTTCCTCACCAATGTGGATCAGTTTTTTCTACAAAAAAGAGCCTAACTAATTCTGGCCTCTGGGATATCCTTATTATTGAACAATTGTCCGATTCAGGTTCATGAGCAATGCACAATGGATGGTAGACTCTTAAAACTTCTTTATGGGCTGTGCTGAATTCAGAAAAACCAAATAGCATCCTCTTCAGTCGTAATAGATAAGAGATAATTATTCAGTTCATTTTTAATAGTTAACATTGAGTCCAGTGGCTGGAACTGAGCTAACTTTTTCCCAATATAACCAGCCCACAATGATATGAATCCACAAGAATAAAATCCAAATATCAGAGACATCAGATCAATTATAACATCCATACATAACAATAGTATATAGACAATTTTTTTTTTCGCTTTCCAACCCTAAAATATTGAAGCAATAAAGTTTAGCCACATACTGATACTAGTTTAAGGTCTACCACTGGAATCAATAATATATGCTATACAGGAAGCTTACATGTAGAACACCCTACATTTGAGTTTTAATAGAATAAGCTTATGAAGAAATTCCAGTGTAGTATACAAGATTTCAACATTTTCAATATATCTAATTGATTTAATTAACCTTGGAAGGAATTTCTTTTCTTTTCTTTCTCTTTCTCTCCTTTCCTTTCCTTCCTTCCTTTCTCTCTCTTGTCACACATAACATATGTGACAAAGGGTTGAAAAAATCATTTAAACACCCATGGAGAATTAGGAAGAGAACTAAGGGAAACCCCATTGTTTGCATAATACTTGATGGAATCCTAATTTAAATGTTAGTATTTTTGGCCATGACTGTATGCAGAAATTGCATGTTCTAGTAATTCAACAAAATTTCATATAATGGTAACATAATACAATTCCTTGATTATATCTTCTTCTCTTTCTGAACTAGGCCACATTTAATACATATAGTAACATAATAAATCATAAAACAAGTATTTTGATGAAAATCAATTTTTATTAATATCTGCATATTAATAACACAAAAAATCAGTTTTTAAAAACAAGATATAAAGATATTTGGCATGCCTTTAAAAATATATCTAGTACAAACAATATCTTTTCTGATAAATCCTGAACCTCACATTTCTATAACATGCATTGCATACATCAGACTAAATGTACATGGAGCACATGGGCTAATTATCTGAGTAGATTACAAGCACTGCCTATTAACTGCTACTGTAGAAAGACCATACATGTCTCATCATACTTATGTTGTACAATTCCATAAAATATATTTTGTGTATTATTAAAGCTAAGGTGACAGTGTGTCAATTTCCAGCCACAAATTCTCCATCAATCTATGGATTCACTTATAAAGTCTCCAAACGAGATATTCATAACAGAAATACTGCCTGAAGCTCTAATTTTGGTGACTTCCTTTCCACCAACAGCAAAATACTGTTGAAGGCATAATATAGTTCCTTCTTCACATAGCAACTCCTGTTTGCAAAAAAGGTCAATTGCTTTCATATTACTGGTTTAGAAAGGTATGCCATCTTCTTGAAAATCTCAGCCTGTCACCTGTATTTTCTGTTTTATCATTCAACAACCTTCTCAAATCACCCATTTTCTGCAACTAATACTGCTTATGCTGCTAGTGTTTGCAAGAGAAACCATGGTCCAAAACAAGGAAATACTCAGAAGATTTCCTACAAATAATCAGTAATAATGAGCTGGAGAAAAAAATGTACTGCATGAAACACACAATGAGTATTAGCCCATGCCACTCTTTTTAGCTTGTCTGTTAATAAATTCACAAATACTTCTGATTTTTCTTCTGTACAGATGCAATGTAGAACTTGCCCTTTCCTATTGCTTGCTTGCACAACACTGAATCTTAACTGGAAATATGAACCCATTAAATTTTGTGAACAACCTTCCTATTGCTCAGCAATGAAATGCAGAGCACAGGCTATATCGCATGCTTATTACGAATAATTTCCCCCCCTTCTATCTCAATTTGCTCATATAGCCACTTGCGATCGCAACGGCATTCAGGTCCACACTTGCGAGAGCCGCACTTGGAGCAGGCATAGAAACACCCAAGGCAGTCTTCATCAAGGCAGTCACACAGGTCTATCCCGCTGTAAAGCAGAAAGCCTTGGCCGTCGTATACCTTGCTCTTTGCTATTAATTGCCTGGAGGGAAAAATACAAGCAACAATAATTTAACAACGATTTATAATACTCTGTTTTAAATAATAAACAATTTAGTTAAAAAGTCCTGATAGGTGAATTTCTGTCACGCCCCTGTTGGAATCTGATTATGAGGGGGAGGCCAAGCAGCTGATAGGGAGTGGATGTGGCTCCATTGGCTGTGGAAGAAATTGGGGAAGAGCAAAGTCTGACTGGGCAGAGCAGGGAAGAGGTAGAGCAAGGCAGAGGGAATTCAGAGGAAGACTCAGGGTCACGCCCTTTTCATCCGAGGGCATGCAGGGAGGAATGGAGAAGGGAGCAATGTGAGTTGCGTGGTTTATGGTGGAGGAAAGGGCCCTGATTCCCTTCATTAGCTGGAGCTGGGAACACAAGTTTAAAAAGGGAAGATACGCACAGCAAAGTTGTTGGAAGCAAATCGTGAGTTATCTGTTATTGTCGAAGCTTATCTGGGTTCCTGGCATCTTCCCAACTTTCTTTTGTTGGCCTATCAAGTCTGCAATTACTTCTCCTGTCCTGTCAAGCTAATTGACTGCAGTGTGATTTGTGTGGATTTTTATTTACACTTTGTATGTACTTTGTTTTTGGACTGAATTTCCTCCACTTAAAGACTGTTCTTGGGAGAGTTTTTTTCTCCAGGTAACCTGAACACTGGAGGCAAAGTTGGAGGTATTAAGGGGACGCTTCTTGCTTATTTGACTCTGTTGCCTTTGTGCCATGCCCCAAGTCATCACAATTTCTCTAAGGAGCAGCAAAGATAAACTAATATGAGTACTGCAATGTGCTCTACATGGGGCTGTCCTTGAAAAGTTTCTGGAAGCTTCAATTAGTTCAAAATACACTGGCTTGAATGGTTTTATGCAAGTCTAGATTGGTCCCTCTGTTGCGGGAGCTGCATTGGCTCCTGATTTGCTTCCAATTCAAGGTGCTGGTTGTGTCACCTTTAAACTGGGCCAGGTTGTTTGAAGAACCATCTTTTCCCAATTACATGTACCTTACCCATTGGAATGAGGAGGCAGGAGACATTATCAGTCTGGTCTATTAAGGAGGTCAATCTAATGGGACAAGAAGAAAGGCTTTCTCCATAATAGATAATAAAGGAAAATTTCTTCCCTTACTATTCCTATGCACAAACATAGGGGGGAAAATCCCATGCATCTAAACAGTTCTAAATTATAATCCATATGTAAGCAGAACTATTTCCCCTCAAAGTGAAAAAGCAAAGTCAATCAATCCATAAACAGTCTACCTGTCTGAATTAACGGATGTGTTTTTTGTTTGTAGCTTTCTTTTTTCTCTTTTGTTTGCTGCTTCTGGAGGAAATCCAGTATGCTGTCCTTGATTAGCAAACTGTAAGGACTTCAAGGCTTTAGTTGTACGTCCCTGAATAAATACAGACAATATCATTTTTAAAAATTCAAAGCTTTTCTTATTTCATGTTTCAGCTAAGAGACAAACACTGAAGCTGAAATATACATTTTTCTCTTTTTATTTATGGTATCAACTGTGCTCTAAGTCGCTTATGAGATATCTCAATGAATAAAAGTAATAGTAATATAAATAGTCAAAAGAAAGCAAAGATAATAAGTTGGACAGGAGTATACCCTTAGAGATGCAAGTTAATAGAAACAGGAAGAGTTCCTTTAATAAACAGGGTAATTTCTTCACTTTACTTCTCTTTTTATTTCCCATTTCCAAAATAGGAAATAACTGTAGCATATCTTCATTAAACATAGACTGTGCAAAGCTGGATACCAAGTTCAGTTTTAAAGTTGAAAGTCTTCCATCATGGTGCTCCTTATAGCTTGGAAGAGAAATCTTCCTCTATCAATCATGTAAGAGCTCTAAGGAGTGTGCAGCTTCAGACTGCAGATGGTAATTCAGTTTTTTAATGTTCCCCTTAGTGAAATACACCTTGTAAGAAAAGCACTAAAAAGTAGGGAGATGTTAGAATCTCCCTTCATTGTGCTTCTCCCTTTATATTTGCAGAGTATTTTACATAGGGGATTTGTAAAAGTGTAGTCTATACCATCAGTCTGAAGTAGTACATCCCATTCTAGTGTCTTAAATTCTTTTAAATCTCAAGTTATGCAGTGTGTTGATAAGACCTCACTGCTTACACAGATTATATCGTCTCATCCTGTCGGTGTTCATATAAGCTAATTTGCCTTTAAAATATTATAAAAAAACAGTTAAGATCATATCATCATGCAAACCAGGAAAGTATCGCTAACGAATTCTTGAAAAGCCACTTTATTAAAACAGCTCTTTAACTATTGCTTCCTGGTTTGAATAAAAAAGAAATTTGTTTGATTGAGTTGAAAGTTATGGGAAAAGCTTACGCATATTGCAGTTTCAAAAGCTGAACAGTTATTTTCTCCCTGTTCCCATGAAAGGATTTGGTCTCTTTTCCCCTTAAAAGGATTAGAGCTCATTCATACGTACAATTCATACAAAGATTCATCTGAGAAGTTGTAATTTTACATGAAAACGCCATTCTGATGTTTAAACTCTGATGGCATTTTCTTCATGCAGTGCTTATCCAGTGAGTTATACATTCAGGAACCGTACAGAACTGAGTGTACTCTTAGTATTTTTTAAAAAAGGGATTGATGCTATTCTTTTCATATTCTTAACCTGTCTTCTATGGCACATATATTTAGAGGTACAACTTTTTTTCAGTGGGTGGGATTTACTATCACATAACTGCAAAAGTTACAGCTTTAGTCCAGTACTTAGATAGTTGAAAAAATGGTCCCATATACATACGTCTGAATCAAGTCTCCTTCGTTGACGGTCTTCAGAGTCAACCTCTGCATTTCCATTTATTATCTGTGTACATTTGGGGCAAAGCTTCCAGCCTGGTATAAACTGACGTCCAAACTTGGCACTTAGAAAAGTTGAATCATCTATGTCAATTGCATGCAAGTTTTTCCTGGAGAGTTTTTTGTGCATATTAAAAGGATCGCAACATGACTTTTGCAAGTCTTCGTACCTATCAAGGTAAACTTTAGCATGATGTAAGCAGATTGTATGAGTCTCTGAAAGAGTTATCCCAGTTCTAAGCTGAAGAAGTAACAGGTCAGTTGCTGATAAATCTTGCTTAGTCTTGAAGCCAGTTTGAGACGTAAAGTATGCTTTATGACAATCGCTGCTTGCTTGCAGCTGATTTCCAATTGAACATGGATCCATTTTACTTGATCAGTAAAATATATTTCAGTATTTAAATTGTATCGTTTGTCGTCTTTTAACAGCTGTTACGAAGATTATCCTGGAGAAAGCAGTGAAGGAAGTAAGATTTGTGATGCATAAGTTTATTTTTAACTAGAGCCAAAACAAAATCAACTCAGAAATGTGTCCTGTACTCTGATATTTTTTTAAAGGATGAAGTGGAATCATAAAATAGGCATTTCTGCAGGCAATGCCAGTTTCTCAGTTTTCAAGCAATTTGCCTACCATTAAATTTAGGCGCTAAAGTACCATGTTGCAACTAGAGTACATTTATATACCAGCTTTCATGTCAATTCCATATATAAAATAACCTTCATTTCATGTATAGTTTTTCATAGATTAAAAGAATATTAGACTGGTACAATTAGTTTTAAGAATTGGAAGTACTAACCTAGTTGGGAACTAAAATATCTAGGTTGGTTTCTGTTCCAAAATGAAAGATTACTTTACAATAACAAAATCATTTTTTTCCTAGAATACTCATTGTGGAAAAATGCTCAAATAATAATAGATATATTAGGTTTTTGACATTAAGAATCTCAAAAATAAATAAGTAAAAAAGGCCAGTTTGTTAAGCTGTTAATAAATTCCAAAAATCCAAGCATTTTATTCATGCAGAAGAATCCTGCAACAGATCTGATGGAAAGTTGTAAGACTTTTGTACTCATTAGATTATTTAATTAAGTTGAAAGTTATACAGATAACTCAATTAGAACTCTCAGGCAAGGTAGGCTAAGGACCCCCTTTATTTATTTTCCAAGCACATAATTTAAGATTCATGTAGAAGCAGCTGCAACATGACACTTTTGTACCTTGGGAATATACATCTTGTCCAGACTGCAGAATCTGCTAGCAAAACATGCACCAGATTATTTCTTGAGAAATGTATGATGCCACTTCTGCTATCTGACTTAATAGTGGAAAGAAGCCTTAAGATATCTGAATTAATATTTCCTAATGGCAGTTTAATTAAAGAGTGCAGGGCAGGAGGTTGCAAGAATGACGGCGGAAGCAAAGCCAATGTGAAGAAGCTATTAAACTGCAAGCAATATTATGAAGAAATAAAATGGTCGACAGCAAAATCAGACAAGGAAAAAAACTTGCAACTTGCAGCTTTTTTCCTCGATGAATCAGTCACATGCGTGCCCAGTCCAGATTGACATTTTATCAGAACAGCAATTAGGATTGTTTTTTTAGGATCACCAAAATCATGAGTATTTTTTTTTCAAACACTTGCAGAGGTCAGGATCCAAAAAAATCCACATAATGCATGTAAATGCTTCTACATATGCAGTTTTCTTTATCCAAGTTTCCTTCCAACTAAAGTATTCTGGGTTTGCATAGGATGCCCCATAATCTTCCACATCATCATTTCAGACAGGAGGACAAAGGGCTAGATGAAGATGTCTCCAAAAGTCCAGATTTGCATGTAGAAGCTTGTAAGCAGCAACTGGGATCCTATGATGAGTCTCACTATTTAGCCTAATTGTCTTGTCTTCTTGAATAATTTATTTTAGAATCTGAAACAAAAATTCATATGAGGACCCGTGTCTTGGAATATTTTAACTCTTTGCCTTTTTTCACACAGTATTATACTTTACATCCTCTATTCTGCTCCAAGTTAGTTATGACTCCAAAAGATATAGATTTCAGCTTGACATCAAATATTTGACTGTGTTCTATAAACACAGGTGTACTTTTACAGCTCAACTTTTGGTTTGCATTTTTTGTTTGTTGTTATGTAAACAAACATTATGATTGCCTCTCACATTTCTTGTATTGTTTAATTATTTTAGCCAGGAGATCTAAGGTCCTGTTCATAATTTGAACCCATTTGTAACACAAAAGAGTTGCATAAAATTACATCAGCTCCTAAACTCAACTTAAAATGACGAGAATAAGGTTTTTAATTATTGTCAGTATAAAATATTGCCAATGAGCATTGCAACATCTAAAGCTTCAGTTTTGCTTTGCTCTGAAACTTAAACAGTTTAAGTGTACAAGAGTGAGCAAATTTTAGAAAGAGCAGAAGATGTCAAGAATAATGCACTAATTTTATGCGGGAGTGTATCATTGAAGATAAATAGCTGATAACCCCATGTAAGCTCATTAAAATCATGGCAGGTAATGTTAGAAAGGAGGCAGGAACAACTGCTGCTAATTACATTTAAAAAGTAACAGAAAGAAGAGCCAACACATGGAAAGAAAACAAAACAGAAAGAATAACTTCAACATTATCAAAGCATGCACATTATTCTTAAAAATCTTTAACTGCTCAGTAGTTGACTGATTATTTAATATCTGAGATTCTTAATATCAGTATGAAAACTGGATTGTCTTGAATGAACAAGCTATGTTCTTACAATACTGGAAGTGTTCAGCTTTGTCAACACATGAGGTATTTTAATTAGCATTTCAGCACTAACTCAGGGCTGTCAAACTTGTGGCAGTGGCCCAGATGCATCACATGCTGGCCACGCCTACACTTGGTTTAGCAAAGGGGGGAAAAGTCGTGATACGTCACATGACAACATGAGTTTGACACCCCTGATGTAACTCAAGAGTGAGGAATGTGAGGCATTTCATTCCTGAACTACAACTCCCAGCATCCTGTCATTGCTATACTGAAAGTTATAGTTCTATAGTAGAACTGAAGCTACTCAAAACCATGTCGAGCAGTGTCTGGAGGAATACAAGTTATATTTCTCTGATTTACCTGATGCTGAAGCAGTCACAGAAATAATTCTACCATGTTGACAAATGTGAGCATTTTTATAAATGTTGACTTGCTGAAGTACTAGAGAAAGGGCCGTAACAACAGGTTCTATTTCCAGATACCTGTTGTCCTGAAATTCAAATTATTGTTTGTCAACTGACCAAGCACCAAATAATTTAAAATTTGCTCCAACAGTTTCTAAGTGTGTGAACTGGTTATAAGTTAGGGTTTTTTTTAGCATTGTTGTAACTTTGAATGGTCACTAAATGATTGTAGTCAAGGAATACCTGGTTCTATAAAGAGACACTCTGCATGTCCTCATAATCACTTTAAATGTATTTTGCCTGTAGTAAATGTTTTATCTATGCAATTCACCTGAATTATCCAAAAATCCTACTAAAGGATGGGACAGAAATGGACAATTCCAGCAAATGTTTTTGTGACAGAAGTCACACGAGGAGGGGGAAAAAGAAAAACCCAGCATCCCTAATTGTAATCCTAGGTATTACATATCAACATGAACGAAATCTGGAAACAGTCTGTTGCAGCATATACACTATGTAAAAGATATAGAGCAAAGCAAAGCAGGCAATGGCTGAGCTTGTGTAACAATTTGTAGAAAGGCAGAAAGTATACAAATCACATTTTATAAAAGTTATCAACAGATTATGTAATTTACTGCTTGCATATTGCAATGACAGTCATTGCTGTTTTGAATGATCAAAGAACTGGTCCTGATTCTACATCAACACTCGTTAAAGAAAGAAAATACAGTATGCATGGGGTGGAAGGCCCTCAGAACCAAAAACCTGACTTCCCTAATGAATAAAGAGATGCAGTCAATCAAACCTCACACTTAAAGTGTATCTAACATTGTAATATATAAGATGGCATTGTTTCCATTCCATAAAATTTAGATTTACATGCACCCACCTTTTTCTACTATAAGAGTTAAAGGTACATATATTTGAAACTATATTTTTAAAAAACTAACAAAAGAGACATAGGATTGCCATATCTCAAATATTTACTGCATAACATAAATCCGGAATCAGTCAAAAATCTGAATCCATCCAATGTATGATTTAGTATCTGAAATTATTAAATGGGTCTATACCTCACAGGGCATTTATAGTGAGTTGAAATATAATTCACAGAATTTTTTCTAGTTTTGTTTATAGGCAAATATTAATATAAACATTTCACTCTCTCCAACGCACACCAAAAACTTCAGTGTGTTAACTTTGGCAACAATCCAACTGTAATGCTGGTTAATGCCCCCCGTTCAACTGTAGCCTCAGATCAGGCTAAAGTGACTTCCTTAATTATGATTGATAAAATTCTTCTATGTGACATAAAACATTTCCATAAGTGACTTACTCATGTTTTAAAAAGCCGGATAAACTTTCCCAATGGTGTCTATCCATTTGTTGTTTTCAAGCCTACCTCGTGAGAGTGGGTGTGTCAAGATCAGAAAATTCCTTTACAAGTAGTCCTTGACTTACAACCACAACTGACTCCAAACTTTGTTAAGCCAGTTTTGCCCCATTTTATGAGGGGCACTTTCTTACCACAGTTGTTAAGTGAATCACTGCAGTTGATAAGTTAGTAATCTGGTTAAGGGAATCTCCCTTCCCACATGATTTTGCTTGTAAGAAGGTGGCAAAAGGTGTTCACATGACCTTGGGACACAGCAACCGTCATAAATTAGGGATCTTTAACTAGATTTCTCTCCTCTATGCATTCCTTCAAAGGGAAGTTGGATATTTAAGGATTTTTTTTTTAGAGTTTTCAATGCTTTTAATGTTTTCAATGCTTTCTCTACGCCTTTTCTCCAAATGGCAAACAGACAAAGGTAATGAATCCTCAAGGCGAGAGCCGAACCGGGAAACGAAACGATCTCTCCCTTTCAAGAGCCAAAGGCAAGACCTCGACATCTTTTTATGCCAGCCTTTCTCCATGCACATCGGCTTTCCGGTCGTGGGCTTCGACTCCCATAACCCAGCGAGACGGGGATCATGGGAGCGCGAGTGCAACGAATGGAGGGGGGACAGCCGAAACTGCGTTCCGCGGAGGCAAACTCCGCTCGCACAGCCTCCCCGCTGCTCCTCACCTTGCCGTGGACTTTTCTTCGCCCGAGCCCCGCCGCTGCGGTCGCGGCTACAGCCACCGATCCCGGCTCGGCCGCCTCGCCCACGGCTGCCATGAAACCGACCTCTTCCTCGTCGAAGGGAGAGGACGGCCGCGAGGCGCAGGGACGGCAAATCTATTGGCCCACTCGCCGCACTTCCGGGGCCGGATGGCTTCGTAAAGGACCCACGGCAGGAAGAGCAAAGGCGGCCTTGGAACCGGTGCCTCCTGTATCTGGTTCCTCCGCACGATTTTTTTTTTTTCCCAAGATCGCCCTAATTTGTGTTCCGGGTTGATGGAACAGAACCCGTGGCTTTCCACCCACCCCCACTCCCAAGTTTTGTTGCGGGCAGAAGTTCAACAGTCAGCGACTGTTGCACGAAGAGGAAACCGATGCGGAAGGTTGCATCGTTTCGATCATCGACGACTGAGGGCAGGGTTAAATCTGGCTAAACCTTCACGCCGGCGAAAAAAGGATTAGGCGGGCATCAAACGGTGTATTTCTTTCTGCACGTGCCGTATTTGTTCCCTTCTGGGTCGCCTTTATTTCGGAAAATTTCGCCCCCCTACAGTCGCATTTGTCACTTCTGCTTTTCGGTAATTTGTGTATTTTAATGTACATTGAGAACATTTGCACCAAGGCAAATTCCTAGTGTGTCCAATCACACTTGGCCAATAAAGAATTCTATTCTATTCTATTCTATTCTATTCTATTCTATTCTATTCTATTCTATTCTATTC
>BLBF01000017.1:10116544-10165203 GCA_015471245.1 Laticauda colubrina | reverse complement strand
TCTCTCTCTCTCTCTCTCTCTCTCTCTCTCTCTCTCTCTCTCTCTCCCTCCCTCCCTCCCTCCCTCCCTCCCTCCCTCCCTCCCTCCCTCTCCAACGAAGGAGACCCTGGGAAAACTACTTGGTAAGAAAACTGCAGGGACTTACCTAGGGGGGAAGAAGAGATGGAGGAGGAGGAGGAGGAAGAAGAAGAATAGTAGTTCTTCTGATACCTTTATAAATAAAGCAGCAGTTAAATTATCTATATTTATAAAATGGTTTCAAGCTAAATCATCATATATATGAAATGTTCTTATTTGATCTCCCTGGCAGTGAGCTACCAGCATTTCCAGGGTTGTTACTGGAGTGGTCTGAAGTCAAAGCAGCAGTCCATTCTGCTACATCTGAAGTGCTGAAACTGACCACCAAAGGAAAACCTTATTTAGGCCAATTCTATAGGAAACCAAGATGCATGAAAATGATCACTTATTGAGGAATATATAATGGGGCTGTTTCTGAAAAGAAATATCCCCTTTCCTGAGGTCAGGTGAAACCTTTGTAATTCCAAGGATTATTCAAGACATTTCAGTGGAGCTTCCCTTTTCTTTTCATGATATAGCCACTGTTGTGTGGTTGTCTCCTGCTTAATGTAAAGAGGTTTGATGTTACAGGACATTAACTAGGGAAAATCATTGACTATATCTTTGTTAACTGCATAAATATTCAAAAGCATTTATTCTGACAAATTTCAAGAGAAACAATGGGCAGGAGTGAAAACTCTGAAAAACATTTAACCTCATTTGTAGGGGAAGAATGTTCCCTAGATGTAATAATTAACAACAAAATAATCCCAAAGTGTTGTTACTGTCAGAAAAGTGACTAGATAAAAATGTCACCTTCCCACTCAATATATATCTGCCCCCATGTGCTTTTGAGTCATCTTTTCATTTGACTGAGAGAAACAGATTAACTCTTCAGGTACTAGGGTTTTACACTCTGAGAGAGAAGAAGGCCCATGAAGGCTTTCGCTTTTTCTCTTACACATAGGTAGAATGAATCATCTTTGTCTCTCTCATATCTGAATATTTTCCATATCTTAGTGAACTGAAAAATGAAAAAAAAATGTTGACACAAAGATGAGCATAATTTAAAGATTAACAAAATTAACTGTGTCAGAAATATTTAGCATTTAACAGTATAGGATAGGGTTTGACAAACTTTATAAGGAGGATGAAGCTAAATGGAAGATAGAAACTTAGTTTTAACATGGGAGTTGCTTTATTTTGACAATATTTTTTTAAAAAGCAACTTGTTCTTTGCTATAGAATTCTATGTTCAAATATTCTGAGTGACTTAATATGTTACCATGAAAGTCCTAAACGTCCTCTGAACCCATAACATTACTGATTGAAAATCTCTGTCATCTACCTACCTACCTACCCACTCACCCACCCATAGATAGAAGGATGCTTCTATCTATCTATCTATCTATCTATCTATCTATCTATCTATCTATCTATCTATCTATCTATCTATATGATGCACTTGTTAAGGTACTCAACTGGAAGGCTCAAGTCTTCCTTTAGGTGTGGAAGTTAGTTAGGTGACTTTCAGCCTGTTATTCTCTCTTAAACCTAGAATGGGAGCTCAAAAACATGCATGTAAATTGAGGGTATTATTTCTCCAATAGACTTATCAAAATGATGTCCTTATGTTTTCATGTGTAAAGTGTGTACAACACACAAATGCATGCTAAAATGGATTTTTATGTGATTCCTATAAATATATTGCTGTGAATGTAGTTGTAAAATAGCAAAGCAATCTATTTTCATTTTTTTAATAAACAATGTTGTAGAACTTCCACTGAGTTTAATTTTCTAATAATATATTTTATTAAATAAAGGAACATTTTAATATTCCTCTGGAATAATATTTTTGCATATTCAGTTGCAAGTATGTAACTTATAGTGCTTGTTATCTGTTACAAAATACAAGTTTTTGTCTTTTATTTCAAGGCAATATTGTAATCAAACTTCCAAGGATGTAGTTTTTGAATGAACTTTGCTTTTCTAAAATTTTAAAATGTTCAGCAATTACATTTTTAGCTATTACTATTGCTTTTATGACTTTTATAGCTATTTGTTTCAGTACTAACTGGCAAAAAAGATTAAATACTATGATGAAATGCATGGAAGCCATCCAGTTAGACGAGTCTTGGTTAGATGTTTAGTAGCAGAACTGGGAAAAATACCTGACACACAAGTCCCAATGAACAGGTTATTTAGATTTGATGACCCATATTTCACAACTATGGACTCTTAGATGCAGTGGCGAACCGTGAGCACTACAGCTGGGCCTTCAACTCAGCCCTCAATCTGAAACGCAGAGCTGGGAAGGTTTTCTCTGTATGAGGCAAACTTCTTGGGGTCCAGAAGGGCAAGGAACATCAGTTTTTCATGGTCCTTGAACCTGTTCCTCAGCTGAGTGAGAATGTTGTCCAGGATTTCACTGTGCAGCTGCTGGTAGGACTTCACGAAGGCCTATGATCGTTTGTTTTTGTCCCGCCCACTTAAAATCAAATCGTGATTGGTCAGTTTTCCCATCACTCTCCAAACCAAAACACATAGCTTGGCCTTCCCCTGGATTCATGAAGTCCTAACCAATTAATGAGCCAGCTAACCGGGCTTTGATAGAGACGGACGATTCTGATTGGATAATATGTTTCAGGACAGTAACCCTTTCATTGATGATGTGAGCTTGACAGTAAACTTAACTTTAGAACATAGATTAGAGAAAATGTATTAAATGTATTGTATTAAATTAAATTAGATAGATTATATATAATAATTTAATACTTATATTTTTTGGTCCAGATTTTTTTAAGGCCTTCTCTGAAGGCGTAGAAGGCCCTGAAGGTTCCCCTCTGCTTAGATGAAACAAGAAGAGTAATGTTGACCATAAAGGTGGACAGGATGATCTGGTTTCGGAAATGTTAGGCCACAAAGTGATTTGTTTGCAATAATTTGTTTATTTGTTTATTGTTTGTTTAATTTGTTTGTTGGGTAACAAAAAATTGTTACCCAATGCCACCATTACATTTTTTTTCCTGAATTCTTGACATAGGTACAACATGATAAACAAAGATATTGATATCTTAAGTCCGTGATGGCAAATTTATGGCACGCGTGCCAGAAGTGTCACACAGAGCCATCTCTCCGGTCATGCCAGCCATTGCCTGTTGCTCTTCTGGGTTCCAGCGTGCGCATGCGTGCTGGATAGCTGGTCTTTGTGTGCACATGTGTGGCAGAAACTGGAAGACCAGGTGGCCAGCACACATATGTGGTCTGGGGAGTTGCTCTCCCATTTTGGCACTCGATGCTGAAAAGGTTCGTCAATATGGGCTAAAGCCCATGTCACATTGAACCAACGGATGCAAAGAGGATGTAAAATGGACAAAAAACCTTGCCATCCGTTGGAAAACACGATGTACTCACTGCCTCCGTTTGGCTTCCTCTCTATCCGTCCAGCATCCATTTATGGATGTTTCATCCGCTCCAAAAGTTTTGGGCTGCCCAAAACTTTTGCGCAGAAAATGTATCCAGTTCGTCCATTCTGCATTCGCTACGCATCAGCTACGCATCAGCTACGCATCCGTTACGCATCCGTCACGCATCCGCTATATCCGCTAGGCATCCGCTACACATCCGCACAACTCGCATTCGCCCGGATGCAGGGAGGAAGCGGAACGGACGCGGAACGGATGCAGAACGGATGCCTAGCGGATGCAGAATGGAAACAAAGCGTTTAAAATGGAAAAAACTTTCGCAGAGGGGACCTATCTCAGATATTAAGGACGTCTAGAGAATGCCTAGAGGATGCCTAGAGGATGCCTAGTGGAAAACCTATATTGCCTATAAAAAGGGGGAGCAACTCGCCTGCATCTCACTTTCAGAACAGCAGCCCAGCGGTGCAGACCTCTGCAGCCTTCATCTGGCTCTTGCTCTTCCACAGCATCCAGTCATGTCCACCATGGACTGTAACAAAGTCCTTTCGGCAGCCACCATCATTCTGAAACAGTGCGAAGCCATCTACAGGCTCTGTGAATTCTACTGCGAGAAGAAAAGGAGCCACACAAAAAGAGCCTGGATCCGAAGATGGTTCACCAGAAGAGCAGAGGACGGACTGTACTACAAGCTGATGGTGGAGCTCAGGAGCGAAGACACTCGGGCGTTCCAGAACTTCATGAGGATGCCTCCAGCCATGTTTGACAAAGTTGTGCAGCGGCTGACACCAGGTTGACCAAGGCAAACACCAGCTTCCGGCCCAGCCTGGAACCTGGGCTCAAGGTGGCACTCACTCTGCTCCACCTGGCCTCAGGGACCACCTACAGGAGCATGCAGTACGGCTGGAGGGTGCCATCCAACACCATCAGCATTGTGGTCAGAGAAGTGGTGCAAGCCATCATCGAAGAATACAAGGAGGAGCTCCTCCAGTACCCCTCCACTGAAGAAGGCTGGAGGAAAGTTGCAGAGCAGTGGTATCAGAAGTGGAACTTACCACACACCGTTGGAGCCATAGATGGCAAGCACGTGGCCTGCAAAGCTCCAGCCAAGTCGGGGTCCACTTATTTCAACTCCAAGGGCTTCTTTAGCATCATCCTCTTCGCCATGGTCGATGCTGACTACAAGTTCATGTACATCGATGCTTCAGGCAACGGCTCATCTTCAGATGCCCAGGTATACAACGCCAGTCACCTCAAGGAGGGGCTGGAAAGCAACCTCATGGTGGGCTTCCCAGATCCAGAACCCCTGCCCAACGACACGCAAGATGTGCCCTACTTCATCGTGGGGGATGACACCTTCTCCCTCACAACCTACCTCATGAAGCCCTACACCTCCAGACTCCTCACCTGTGAAGAGAGTATCTTCAACTACAGGCTGTCCAGGGCAAGGCGGGTGGTGGAGAATGCCTTTGGCATCCTGGCCAACAGGTTCCAGGTACTTCTTACCACCATGAAGCATTGCCCAGAGACCGTGAGGAGGATCATGGAAGCTTGCTGCATCCTGCACAATTTCATGCGGACCCACTACCCAGTCTTGCAGAACAGGCTCGTGGACCTCCAGCAAGGCAATGGGGACATGGAGCCTGGGGAATGGAGGCAAGGGCGAAACCTGATCAACACTGAGGATGTGCAAGGCCCCAACAGAGCCTCACATGAAGCGAAGAAGCAGCGCAACCTCCTGAGACACTGGTGCAACTCCCCAGCTGGAGCAGTGGAGTGGCAAGACAGGATGGTAGATGGTTAATGGATGCTACCTTCAGCCTGTCTCATCACACGGATGAGATTGGGCCATGTATGTTTGGTTGGCCTACAATGAACAGGGTGTTTAATAAAGAGTTGTGTTTGTGTTGACATGTGTGGATAATTATTACATTATTATTGATAATAATGGGCCGTAGGTGTGGCACCTGGGAGGATGGACCATACAGTCCCACTATGCTTGCACTGGAGGTTTATCTATCCCACAGCTATTACCCATCCCACAGGTATCCCTGCCCATCCCACAGCTATCTCAACCCATCCCACAGCTACCTTAACCCATCCCACAAGCATGCAAAGGCTTAAACCATTTCTAAAAGTTTCCAGAAAGACTTTATTAAAAAAAAGAAATGAAGCAAGTGTGTGAATCAAAAATAGACTTTATTAACAACAAGCTATAAGACAAAAATGAGTCTCTGGCACTCCTCTTGGTTGCTCAGTCTCAGGGGTGAAGGGTGCAGGTGCAGGTGCTGTGGAGGTGGCTGGTGCTGGAGTGCTTGTCATCAGCTCCTCCAGAAGCAGAAGCAGCAGAAGCCCCAGCCCCAGGAGAGCGAGCCCGTGCTGCAGAAGCCCCAGCAGAACCAGAGTGAAGGCCAGGGGGCAGGATGGTAGCCCTGTCCCTCTTGCCAGGGCTGGCAGCAGATGGCTGAGGCTTGCTGTGCTTCCGCATTGTTGTGGGGTTGCTGGCTGGCAGGGAGGCTGGCAGGAACCAAGGCTGGCAGGAAGGCATGCAGGAAGGCTGGCAGGCAGGCAGGCACCAAGGCTGGCAGGCAGGCTGGCAGGCAGGCAGGCAGGCAGGCAGGCACCAAGGCTGGCAGGGAGGCTGGCACCAAGGCAGGCACCAAGGCAGGCACCAAGGCTGGCAGGGAGGCAGGCAGCAAGGCTGGCAGGCAGACTGGCTGGCAGCGAGGCTGGCAGGGAGGGTGGCAGCAAGGCTGGCAGGGAGGGTGGCAGCAAGGCTGGCAGGGAGGCTGGCAGGGAGGCTGGCAGCTAGGCTGGCAGGGAGGCTGGCAGCAAGGCTGCTAGCAAGGCTGGCAGCAAGGCTGACAGGCAGACATGCAGGCAGGGCAGGCAAGACAGCCAATCCGTCCAGCAGGAGGTCTTTCCTCTGAATGGCGACCTGCTTCCGAGCTGCTTCCATTATATCCGCGGGGCTAACGCAATGCATCCCCCCCGCATGCGCAATTAATGCCAGGCATCCATTAGGCTTCCGCTGTGCATCCGCTGTGCATCCGCTTCATCCGTTCCGCGTCCGCTGTGCATCCACTGTATCCGTTCCACGTCCGCTTTGCTGAGGCCCCCCAGAAGCCCAGCGGATGTGCCATCCACTCCCATCCGCTTCCATCTGCTGGGCTTCCGTTCCGCATCTGCTTTGCATCTGCCCTGTGTCCTCCTTGCGTCCGTCTTATCCGCTCTGGTTATGCAAATTTTTGCCCCTTTGAGAGCGGATAACAACGGATGGAACATTTTGCTCGTCCGTTGTGTCCTTTTTGCATCCGTTGGGCAGTGTGACATGGGCTTTGAATGATTTGTGAAAGGAAGTAAGGAAAATACTATGGTGTTGAAAATAGTTATAATAATAATATAATAAATAAATAATATAATATGGATCAGGGAACCCTGGTGGAAATGAATACTATAGAAGAGCAAAGACTTATTTTTGATGAAAAATCTAATGATTTCTGCCCTCAGCTTTCTGTAAGTGGCTGTATATTAAGCTCAGACAGCCTTTCTTACTAATTAGCAATTATGTCTGGAATCTTCAACTGCTTAATATTAACATTGTTTCAAATGTTCTAACTTCTCTATAATTTGCTTAAAGTTAACCATTTTGCTTATTTATACATGGTAATCTGTAATAAATAAATTTCTAGTTTTTAAAATATTCTGCATACTTTTTATGTTTTAATTTACAACATCTTATAATCTGAGGCAAGTGAAATATTTGGGTGTCATAAACTCTTTTTCAATCCTATCAATGCCAAGAGTCCTTAGTTGATTTTATTTCTGAGGATAGATTTCGAAAAAGGATTCAAAGCAAGGAAGTACCATTGGTTTCTTAGCCTGAAAATATGTGGTATAGGAGATAAATATTATCTGGCTGAAAAATAAATGAATTTTGGATGTATTTTCTGAGCACATATATATAAAAGGCTTGCTTTTAAAAATTTAATCCAGAGGGCTAGAAACGGAGGCTGGACTGAAAAGTATTGAGTACTTTCCTCCTTCACTCTTTTCACTTGAAGAATTGCAAAGAGGCAATTAAAGAGAAAATATCCTTCAGTTTATTTCATCAAGCCAACAACCCTGTTCAGCTAAGGTATTGTATGATTTGCTCAAAGGAAACCATTCAGTGAATGTCATTATTGAGCAATATTATGACCTGATATTTTTCTAAAGCAGCTAATACTACATTAGTAGTGCTAAGTACTGTTTCTCTTACTATATAATAATAATATAATCACAGGCTTAATTTAAGTAATGAGTTTGGATACTTAAATCAAGGACTCAGTACACAAGTCTTTTTCTTCATGCTGATCATTCTTAATTTCCTTCAAGACTTATACCTTTACCATTAACCCAAATAACAATGATGGCTAACCTTTCCAGCACTGAGTGCCCAGAGCACAAGTGCTCACGCATCCCCAAAATGCAATATGTGCACATTCCCTGAGCATGCACATGTGTCCCCCGTGCATGCCCCCCATACACAACATGCATGGCAGAGACCCAAAGACCAGCTGCCTGGTGGGAGGTGTGCATGCACATATGCAGAAGAGCTGAGCTGGGGCGACAGCTGACATGCCCATAGAGAGGTCTCTGTGTGCCATCTCTGGCACACGTGGCATAGGTTCACCATCATGGCCATATAAAGTCAATTGTGTCTAAAATATATATTTAATGGACTATGATTATATATTGGGCTTTTGATTTAAAAAAAAGAGCCCTAAACATAGACTTAGTTAATAGAATGAGGGGGAAAATGTGTCTAGGGTAGTGAAAGACCACAACCTCTAATTGCATATCCAATTCAAAAAATGCTTTTGAGGAGGATTTTCATGCACAGTTATTTGAGGACTAGAAACTTAAAAATAACAATCTCCCTGTTATTAATTTATTGCATTGGTAATTTTGTTAGGAAACTAGTAATAATTCTTAAGAAGGCTTCAGTAAATATAAAAATGATACTTCAAAGATAGATAGAAATTGAAATAAAATCTTCCCTGGCTTAAGTTTAGTTCCTGGAGATCACATGGGCATTTTTATGTTATTCCCAGCAGCAAAATGATTTGCCATTCTTTCTCCAGGTCCCCCCACCCCCCAATTTTCCAGTGTACTTTATAGTCCTGGGATTTCCTAAAAGTCTTCCATCTTCTTGATAAATTGTTTTGGACACCAGACAGGCATTACCTAATTTTCTTTCCTCATCATAAGAATGTAAGCAGTACCCTATTGTACTGGAGTCAGCTCTAGCTCTGTTATATTTTCATGCTTAAAAGGAGGCAACCTCTCTATTGCTTTACTGAATAAGATCAACAACTTCCTGGAGTCATTACACTGGCTCCTTTGATCTACTTTGTTAAGAACTTTTAAATATGTGTATCTTATTGTAACTCTGAATTTCATCCTCTTATATTATCCATTATGCAACTTTTACCCAAGATGTCCAGGGCTTTCATTCTCAGTGGGTTCTTGCATACAGAAACTAATCTTTCCAAACCTGTCAGCCTCAGGCAGAGAATTGATTTAATATTTATTTGAACAATGGTCATTTTCTACCTAGCCAAAATAAATGATTTATGTGGATTACTCTATGAGACCTTGGGACTTTATTTGAGCTTGTTTAGATGGGGCAATGTTTTGGAAATGAAAAGTGATACAGAGGAAACCCTGAAGGTATATCAGTTGGTGTATATCACAGCTCAGTCTGTAAACTATGAATCAAGAAGCTTATACTACAGCATAAGTGGCTTTAGGAAATACCCCGGCCTTGGTTTCCACAATATGGAAATAATTATTTTGATCATTTTAAAAAGCTTTTATAACTAATGATGCAGCAGCAAATGTGCTATGTGATAACTGATATGATCTAAAAGTGCTTGAGTCAGGTAATCTCCTTGGAAAATGTTGTTTTAGCTCTCCTAGTGACAGTTCTTAACCCTCTTAATCCTATCCATTGCCTCTCTGTTATCTTCTCCTTTTGTTTCCTTTGATTTTACCATGCCAAATGTATTTGGTAGTCCATCCTCCACTTTCATCCAAAGTTTGTGAGTTTTTGCTTGCTGATTATCACATCAGTCAGACTTAATTTGCTTCTGGGATGATTCTTCTTAGAATTTATGGTTTCCAGATTCTTCTCACTTTCTCAGAGACAAGCTGTTCTAACTGAACATTACCATTGGAAAGACAATTGCTTTAACTATTCTGAACTTTATAAAATTCACCTTTTCTTCATTATCTTGTCTAGGTTCATAGTTGCCTTCTTCCCAAGGACCTAGCTATTTGTATTTCCAACATACTCTTCATCATTATCTATGCTTGAACCTAAGAAAACAAAATTTTGTACTTAATTATATTAAGTTGAAGTTCACCAAGCATACTTTCTCTTTATCATTTTAACATTAATTCAGATGTTCACTTTCTGTGTTGACTTTAATGACTTCTCCTAAGTCTTTTTGACTATGTGCTAATGAAATGGCATCATCTGTTTATTGCAAATTATTAGTATTTTCAGCTGTTGTTTTTTTCCAAGCCTGCCATGCTTTTAATAAATTTGCTTCCTAAATAAAATAGAAATAGTGAAAATACACATCTTCCCTTCCACATTTTTGAATAATTTTTCCCTCCAAATTCAGTGCTTATAATGTTTTTGTTCACTGTGAAAATTCTTCATAATGATCAGATACCGTGACAATACAGTATCTGTTAGCCTTAGTAGATTTCTTATTATGGTATGCTCTGCACAATCAAGGCCCTTGATGCAGATAATGATGTAAAGGCAACCCAGTTCTTATGCTTTCCTGATTTTGTCCATTGTGCATTCTTTGTGAGCTGCCTGGTCTCGTCTCCCTGCCTGCCATATCTCCTTTCTTAGTGGAATCAATTCCTGTGTGTATGTTATCTCTGCAAGTGCTTTGCCATTTTATAACATGATTTGTAAAAAAATTCAGTATAGTACTTCTGCCTTTCTTTAACCTCATTTGCCTTTATTAAATTTCTTCCATGATTATTCTTGCCTGAGTCTTACAGGCATTTTCTACTTTGGCTGTGTGTTTATGACAACAAATCTTGCTGGCATATCTATCTTTATTTTTCTAAGTTTAACTTGTATACTTGCAAGCAGAATTTAATTATCTGTCCTTAGGCTCCATCCAAAAGGGTTCCTGGCTTCTCCACCATCAGTAGTAGTACTGTGGCCTTTCATTTTTCCTGTTGTTTTCTTTACATTAATTTTTAAAATTTGAATTAATATGCATAATATGTTCCTTCCTTTATGATTTTACAGTGCAATTTTACTGATCTTTAAATGTAACTCAATAGGATTTGCAGTTGAGCTTTCTTTCTTTAAGAATATATTCTCCTTTGCCAACTTTCTTGGAAACAAAACCAGATGATTTTTTAAAAATCCAATTGTTACTGGTCATTGATCTGCTGGTTTGTGTTATTTGGTGCTGGAAGTAAAAAGCCCCAACAAGAGCAAAATTAATGAAACATTTTGAGGATCTGCCTCCTAAAGCAACTTTCTTCTCTCTCAAATAGTACCTGCCATCCTCCCTGATTGCTGAGTGGGACTAAAAGCCAACTACCATGGATAAAATAAAAAGCACATTTGTAAAGTTAATGTTCGTCTGCCTGAATTTCATAAGGAGTACTGTGATCTATGCTGTTTTGTTCGGAAAACACACGAGGTAGACTGGGTTCCAACAACAAATACTTTATTCTTCAACTAGTTAGTAAATAGGAACACTTGGCTGAAGCCGAGGCCAGCCTTTTATACAGGCTGGCTTGCCTGCTTGCAGCCAATGGCAGTTGTTTAAATTTGCCGCCTTTTAGCAGCTCTTTGGATTGGTTCCTAGTGAACCAATCCAATGCTTATTTTATTTTACCAATCAGGTTTGCAGATTTGGAGTCACCCACTTTACATATAGAACACCCCTCCCCCCTTAGTTCAGTCCTATGTGGTGACGTAGTCTCGCAGGTAGGCGGGGCTTTTCCGGACTCGACTTGACTTGCGCGGTTCATTCTTAGTGCAGACTTCGACCGGTTCGGATGGGGCTGCTGTGTCGTCCATTCTTCTCCTTGGAACCGTCTGGAAGGGTGAGTCAGCCATTTTACCGCCGCCTGAGTTTCTTAGGCTGGCGGTTTTGCCGCTCCCTCCCGTTTCCTCCGGGCAGGTCGAGCTGGCCTGGCTGGCCCCTTCCGATGGGCTCTTCACGCAAGTCTCTCCAAACAGTGAGTCTTTTATTTGCTCTTTTTGTTCATATGTTTCATTGGGTTTGGTTTTAAACAGTTCTTTATTTATTTCTCGCCTTTCCCCCCCCCCACCTTGGTTTGCAATTCACCGGTTTTTTCGGTGAAGGTTTGTAAGTCTGTGGTTCTCTCTATAATTCGGGAACGAAGCTGGTATATGTGCCGCTTCCATTCCCTGCCATCCTCTATTTTTAATCGGTAGGATTTGGGGCCTGTGATTTGGGTAATCTGTCCTGGTAGCCATACCGGGTCCCCGGTGAAGTTTTTAGCGTATACCAAATCGTCTATTTCGAATTGTCTAAACCGTGTAGAGGAGTCAGGGGGGTTTTCTGGGGTAAAATTTGGGTGTAACCTATCAAGGTGAGATCTTAACTTTCGCCCCATAAGTAATTCTGCTGGGGACTTGTTGGTTATGGTACTGGGCGTTATGTGCTGGAGTGTGAGCAAACGGTTTACTTTCTGTTGGACATCTCCAGCGTCCATTCTTTCTAAACCTTCTTTAGTAAACCAGACCATTCTCTCAGCCCTGCCGTTCGCAGCCGGGTGAGCCGGTGCGGTTAGGGCATGTCTTATACCAAGGGAGGCTAGGTATTGCTCAAATTGTATGCTGGTTAGCTGTGGCCCATTATCTGAGACAAGAACGTCTGGTATGCCATGGGTGGCAAAAAGGTTGTCCAGCTTTTTAATTACAGTTTCTGTTGTCGTTGATGGCATAACTTTTACTTCAAGCCAATTCGAATAGGCATCAACGACAATCAGAAAGGTATGCCCCTTGGTAGGACCCGCGAAATCAATGTGTATTCTTGACGAGGGTCCCGGAGGGGTTTCCCAGTCCTTAACGGGTGCTTTTGGTGGGGACGGTCTAATTGCCTGGCATTTGTGGCATGAGCTTACCCAATACTCTATGTCCTTATCAATACCCGGCCACCAAACATAACTTCTAGCAAGGCTTTTCATCTTAACCATTCCCGGGTGCCCTTCATGTAACAACCTAAGTACCCTGGGTTGTAATTTGGCAGGGATTACCACCCGATCGCCCCACAACAAACACCCCTTTTGGATTGAAAGTTCAGTCTGTCTGGACCGGAAAGGTTTAAAGTTTTCAGTTTTTTGATTCTCCGGCCAGCCTTTACCTACCCAGCTAAGAACGCAGGCAGTCAATGAGTCTTTCGCGGTGGCTCTGGCGACATCATAAGCTGATATGGGTAGATCGGGGCACGTCTCGATTTGTAGCGTTGTCATCGCTGGTGCCGGGTCTTCGTCGGTTGCTGGTAAGGGTGCTCTGCTCAGAGCGTCCGCATGGGAAATTTGTTTCCCTGGCCGATGTGTCAGAGTGTAGGAATAAGCTGCTAGGAACTCTGACCATCTAGTCATTTTTGGGGACAGTATATTAGGAGTTGGCTTGTTTCCCGCCAAAATCCCCATTAGCGGTTTGTGGTCTGTTATGATTTGAAAAGTCCGCCCATATAAGTATTCGTGGAAGCGTTTTACTCCAGCGACAATTGCTCGAGCTTCCCTGTCCAATTGGCTGTAATTCTGCTCGGTTTTTGATAGAGTCCTAGAGTAATATGCGACGGGTGCTTCTCTGCCATCAGGTAGTTGGTGGCTCAGGATGGCACCGACTCCGTATGGTGAGGCGTCGCAGGTCACTCTTAATGGCAGTGTGTTGCTAAATTGGATGAGAACGTTTGTTGATGTTAGCAAGCTTTTAATATTTTGGAAGGCTTTTTTTTCTTTGTAACCCCAAGTCCAAGTTGCCTTCTTGTCTAGCAAACGGTGTAATGGTTCTGCTATAGTGGCCTTGTTTGGCAGGAACACATTATAAAAATTAATTAGTCCTAAAAATGCTTGTAGTTCGGTTTTATTTCTTGGTTCAGGAGCGTCTTTGATTGGTTTAACTTTTTTGTCTGTCGGGTGACTACCCTCTCCGTCTATTGAGTAGCCCAGGAATTCGACGCTATTCTTAATTAAACAGCACTTTTCTCTTTTTACCTTGAGGCCAGATTCCCTAAACTGAGTTAATACTTCTTTGAGTCTTTTCCTTAATTGAGTTTCATCTCTGGCCGAGATTAGGATGTCGTCAAAATAGGGAACGACTCCTTGTATGCCATTTAGAAGGTGTTCCATCAGACTCTGGAAAACGCCAGGGGCCACGCTTACTCCAAATTGGAGCCGGTGACATTTGAATGCGCCCTTATGGGTGATTATAGTCTGTGCTTCTGCTGTTTCTGGGTCCACTGGGAGTTGTTGATAGGCTTGTGCCAAGTCGAGTTTGGCGAAAACTTTGCCTTTTCCCAGGGAATGAAGCAAATGCTGGACTACTGGCACCGGGTATGCGCTTGGTTGTAATGCGTGGTTCAGGGTAGCCTTATAGTCAACACAGATTCTAATGGACCCGTCAGGTTTTATTGGTGTGACTATAGGCGTTTCCCACTTGGCATGGTCCACAGGTTCTAACACCCCTTGGGCTATTAATTTGTCCAGCTGTTCCTCTATTTTTGCCTTTAGTGCAAAAGGAACTCGCCTGGCTTTTATTCTTCGTGGGGCTATTTGGGGGTTTAGATTGAAAGAAATGGGATTTCCCCGATACTTGCCAAGTGAGCCGTCAAAAACGTCCTGGAATTCTCAGATGAGGTCGTCTTCCCAGCCGGTTGTAGTCACTCGATCGACCCCGGTCATCCCGATGCCCAATGGCGCGAACCATTCGATGCCCAGGAGGCTTGGTCTGTCTTGGTCGACTATGGTCAGTGGAAGCACCTTGATGTGTTGTTTGTAGGTGACTCGGAATTGTCCCATACCTACCACAGGGATTTGGTTTCCCTGATAGTCCTTGAGGGTTAGGTGCTGCTTCTTCAATTCTTTGGGTTTGATACCTGGGACTAGCTGTTTTATTGTGTCCCACGATACCATGGAGAGGAAGGACCCCGAGTCCACTTCCATCTTGCAGTGTTTTCCTTCGATTTTCACAATGACTTTAATTTTTTTCCCACTTTCCGTCTGAACGCTCTGTATAGTGACAGTTTGGTGTGTATTGGCTCGCTTCTCTTGTTGCCACTTTCTCTCGGCTCGTTTAGTCTCACCTCGTGTTGGGGAATTTCTGCGTCTCGTCGGGCTGTAGTATTTTTTGTTCTTGCAGACCTTCTCGATGTGCCCTCATTTCTTGCAATGCCGGCAGATGGCATCGAGAAATCTGCATTCGGCTCGGGGATGGTTTCCTCTGCAGCCAGCGCATTCCCGCCAATTTCTTCTTTCGCGCTCTTTTCTGTTCGTGAGCAAACGGTGGACCTCATCATCTTCTTCGCTCGATTCAACTGTTTCGCCCGACTCTTCGTAGTGGGTTGTGGTGGCAGGCTGTTTTCTGTCTTTGGTTGGTGTTTCTTCGCTGTGTGTGTTCATCTTTTTCATGGCTACGGCAGATTTTTCACGGCTTCAGCAGCTGTGGCTTCCGCGATGGCTTCGGTAACGGTGATGTTGGGCTTGTTGAGTAATTTACTCTGTGTGGTCGAGTCTCTCAGGCCCAACACCACGCGATCCCTCATTGCTTCGTCAATGTTCAAAAATTCACACTCACCCCCTAATTGTCTAAGGGCAGCGATGAAATCGGCGACGGTCTCTCCCTCTCTCTGGTCTCTGCGGTAAAATTCGTGTCGCTTTATTAAGTTGGACACCATCGGAGCGTAGTGTGCTTTGAGGAGTTTTTGCAAATCTGTCCACGTTAGTTGTTTAACGTCCCGGGGCTTCGCAAGGGCCTTTGCCATCTTGACAACTATTGGCCCGCAGTGCGTCAGGAATACAGCTCTCTTGCGTTGCTCTGAAATGTCTTCCATTTCATTGCTCTCCAAATACATTTGGAAGCGATCAGCATAGGAATCCCAATCCTCTTCGTTGGGATTGAAGGGTGCGGGTAGTGCGTTGTTTCCAGACATCTTGGTTGTAATCTGGACTTCTTATCACCGCGTGCAGGTTTTTTCGTTCAGGACGATCCCACCTTTGTCGCCAGTGTTTTGTTCGGAAAACACACAAGGTAGACCGGGTTCCAACAACAAATACTTTATTCTTCAACTAGTTAGTAAATAGGAACACTTGGCTGAAGCCGAGGCCAGCCTTTTATACAGGCTGGCTTGCCTGCTTGCAGCCAATGGCAGTTGTTTAAATTTGCCGCCTTTTAGCAGCTCTTTGGATTGGTTCCTAGTGAACCAATCCAATGCTTATTTTATTTTACCAATCAGGTTTGCAGATTTGGAGTCACCCACTTTACATATAGAACACATGCTTTCCCCCCAAAATCAATGATTAACACTATTAGTTTCTGAAGCTCTGTATTTTTAGTTTTTGGCTAGGGAGGATGAATGAAGTCTAAACACCAAGTTTTTCTTCTCTTCTTCAGTTGTTCAGAAGTATAAAGTATTGGCACCAGTTATTTATATTATACTGGATGTACAATCAATTGACGCATGCTTGCGTCTTTGGATTAAGGCCAGGGACATCTGTAAAGGCATGGTAAAAAAAGTTGAGACAGCAGCCACAATAACCTGTTTGAAACTGTGCTCCATTTTTACCTGTGTTGCAAATGCAGTGCAAAGAGGCAGGGCTTTGATTATACAGTTGCAGCTGCCAACTTGATTGGCAAGAGGCTTCTCATTCAGGCTTGTGTTTTTAAGTGCTACAGAAAATAGAATGTAGAATGAGGGAGAAGGAGATGGAGATAGAGGAGGAGGAGGAGGAGGAGGAGGAGAATAATAAGAACAAGACATGCTAAATTTGATGATGGCAGAAAACTGAAGTATTATTATTATTTCCCAATTAACTTTGCGGAAGGAAGTTAATTTACAGAAAAGTCAGTCAAGCAAATTTAGATTGAAATTATATAATCACACATTCTTCCAGATTTAAACTGGATTTGTCATTTTTGTCCACTTATTAAGTCTTTTCCAAAGCCCTGGCAGAGGCAGATGTTATTGTTTAATAATATTAAAATAATAACAACTATCATCATCACCATCATCATCATCATCATCTTCATCATCATCATCATCATCATCATCATTATTATTATTATTATTATTATTTTAGTGAGATTCATACCCTTTGGGGCTGGTTGATAGCTCAACAGCTTGAGTCCTAACCAAGGACCTAGGAACTCTTCAGGTAACGTCGGAGGATATAAGCTGTTCCAAGTAGGGTTTTTTTTTGTAGAATCATGGCACTGAAGTTTGATAAATTCAGAATTTCCAAATAGCGAGGTATTTAGGTATTGCTAAAGGGCTCCAATTAGGTATTGCTCCAAGGGCTCCAATTACAATGGGGATAACATACGATTTCTTTTTCCAAAGTCGCTCAACTTCAGTTTGTAAATCCTGATAACTTGGTGATTTTTTCTTGCTACGTGTCTACAATGTATGCATCAACAGGTATTATTGTTGTTGTTGTTATTACTATTACTATTATTGTTATTATTATTATTATTATTTATACAAAGAAGTGAAATCACAGTTGCCAGTTCTTTAGCTAGCATTGACCTTCATATACATCAAGTTATTTCCAAATATTTAGAATGTCATGAGGTATTGACATAGTATATGTGTAGATCCAAGCAATATGGCCTTTTGTAACTGAGAGAAAGATTTTGTTTGATGGTATAGAGAAGTATTGTCACAGAATGCAAGCTGTTCCAAATAAAATTTCCTTTTCCAATTGACTGATGATGATGATTTTGTCAATGCAGGTGATGTTCAAGTGAGGATCCAGATTGTACCCAATATACCTATTACTGTTGTACTATCTTTGCTTTCTTTTGCCACGTTGTCCTACTTCCATTGGTAGATCTTTGTATTTTGTGATTTGTTTTCTTGTTCTTTCTCTTCTCTTCTGCTGTCTCCTGGTACTACCATATCCACTAACTAAACATTTTTTTTTGTCTTTCTTATCTGAATTTGCCAACTCTGGATGTTATATAGCAGATGTTTTTCTGGTTGAATTTTAAAGTCTTCAGAGTACTTTAGCATCCTCATTTTCTATTACTTTCTCTATTTTATGACCCCACCAGTTCTTGCTAGCAGGCAAATGATATTTCTTGCAGATCTTCCAGTGCATCATTGTTGCTACTTTGTCATGCTGTTGCTTATAGTCAATCTGGACAATCTTTTTGCAGCAACTAAATGCTTCACTGTTTCCTCAGTTTCTTTGCAGAAGTGGCATCTCCTTTCCATTGTTGTCTCCTCAGTTTTGACTGTGTGTGCATTTGTTCTGAAGGCTTAATCTTGTGCTGTTATATGCTAGGGCTTTTTTTTTGGGGGGGGGGGTTTCCCCCAGTGAATTGCCTATAAAATCACTGATTTCTTACAAAAAAAATATGTGTAATGTTAGATTTCAGTGGGATAAAGGAAAATTACACATCAAATTTCAGCCCAAAATCTTTTAGAAGCAATATGTTTTCAAAACTGTAAGTTATCACATGACTTATACTATAACTCTTATTGTCAGAAAAGCAGAACTGTAACAAATGATAAAATATGATGTTTGATGAAGGAAGCCAAAACTTTTTAAATACAAAAACAGTGTACTGTGGCCACTCTAGAGACACAGAATATATAGCCAATGGAAAAATAGGAACATAGTATTTTTCCAACAGATGTGCATCAAGGTAAGTTTTTTTTTTAATTGATTCTGTCCACCACCACTGCTCTAAGGAGATCCATAGAGACTGCCCACTTCCTTTTCACATGTGGTTTTTTTAATGCTTAAGAAGAACTTTTGCTGTTTTGTTTCTGAAAATTCTTCATGTTCATCTGCTCACATATTTCATGTACTTTTTATGATGTAGCATTTTGGAGAGGCAAATACATGGACACAACACCTATTACACAATTCACTTTTGAGCAAGCAATCTTATGCAAAATGCAAAAGAAGTATAGTAAAAGTAGTAGAGAAATAGTAGTGAGCAAGACAAATTGGAGGGAAAAAAATCTATTTAAATTTAGTTTACATCACCATGATTTGTTATAGCTCTCCATACTTTCTATTCATGAAAACCATTATTGTGTCTTCCAAATCCAAGCACTAATCCATGCATTGTCTTCTTTTCTTTATTTTTATTTCTGTTTTAAGGCTGCTATCAACTCCATTCAAGTGTAACATAACAAAACAAAAGCACTCAGTGAAGGAACTGTTTTTTCTAGTCCTTATAGAGAGGGATGAATGCTGCAGATTCCATTTATTGTCATTGCTTAGTATTTATCTATTTTTTAACAGAAGGACATTTTGCTACATGGTTTCTGCTATTAAATGAAGCACTGAGTAGAAATTAACTTACCAGACAAATGATAAGTTGAAGGCAAAACAGAATTTTTTTAAAAAAGAAATCAGATCAATAATTTCCCTTGATACCAATGCTAGGTATGGGAGAAAATAATTCAACGTAACTCAAGTTAGGTATTCACGGAGAACATTTTCCATGGCTATGAAGTTTTTCTTCATTTTCTTCTTCTTTAATGATGCTTTAAAATTCAACTGAAGTACAGCTGGCAGACAGGAGTTGTACAGATCACTAAGCTAGCACACACGTCCCTGGGTTCATCTCAGCCCAAGAGCAAAAGAACACAGTGTGGGAACAGGATGATCAGTGGAAATGCTCAAACTACTTGAAAAGTAAGCATAAAGCAATTGCTCAAACTCAGTAGAGAAGAGATAAAAATGCCAACAACTTCTACTTGTAGTATGGAAAAGTGTGTAGAGTAGGCAAAGCAGGTTGCCAAAGGAAATGCTGAAATTCAGAGATGGCTCACACAGGACTGATTGTCACAGTTTGTGGCATCCTTGGCATGTGTTATGACCCTGGGGTTTGTGATGCATAGGTTTATCTCCCTTAATTGAACCAACCTTTCCCCCAGAGTCCCCATGGTTCACTTTCAGTCCACGAGCAAGGCTCTAACATGCACACACACTCAAGCAGTTTCTTAATAAGATAAATCCAAGGGAGTGGCATAGCTCTGAAAGCAAAACAGGCTAGGAACCTTAGCCATGTGAGTTGTGAGTTCACCAGGAATGCTGAACAACTGGAACAGAAGCTGTGTCACTGCAAACCCACCAATGGCAAGGTTAGGCAAGGCAAAGCAAGGCAAGGCAACAAATCATTGGTCACATCAAGGCTTCTTGAAGCATGGAAAGTGCAATACTTGTTGCTGACAAAAGCCCCTCCCCACAGTATCTCCTTAAATCCTATTTTCTCGGGGAGCCTTGTGAAGAGAGGTGGGGCTCCCTCCTCCTGAACAGTCGATCACCCTGCACTGACTCCACCTCATCTCCATTCTTCACACTCATGGATCAGTCTGGAGAGGCAGTTGGTCATCTCCAGAACTCTGTCACTCCTCCTCCCCTCACTCAGTCATCCTGAACCCTCTCTTCCTTTCTGGTAACCCTTCTGAGTCAAGAGGGACCTGGGCCTGCATCACCCTTCTCCTCCAGTTGTTCCATCTGGGTCACAGAGGCTGTGCCCTCCTCCTCTGTCAGCCCCAGCTCCATCTCCTACTCCTTCTCCTCAGAACTGGGCTCCAATGTGACCATGCCAGCATGTATGTATGAATTTTTGCAGAAACAATAGTGTACATGCAGTGTTAATCCTTTCAAGTGGACCATTGTGATGCCATGTGGAGTTGGAGACAATAAGGAGCTGTCATTCTTCCCAGCTTTTATAAGCATCCAGTTTATTGTTGTAAGAATATAAATCAATGCTTCATGTTTCCAGATTGGGAAAAGAGATGAAGGAGCTAAAGAAATAACTGTGCTCTTGTTACAATCAGGGATGGTTTTCAGCCAGTTCTGACTGGTCCTTGCAGACCAGTAGGGAAACTTTTGACTGGTTCAGAGAATCAGTAGGAAAAATTTTGACTGGCTGGACCCATCCACCAGCCCCCACCCTTTGGCCTCTGTCTCCCAACAATTTGCCTCCTTGCAGCAAGCAGCCTGTTTCAGTTTCAATTTCAACTTCAGCCTGATTAGCACAGCTGACTGTTGGTTGGATTGGCTTCCCAACCATCAGCTATTTCAGGCTGCAAGGATTGCCACCTTGCACTCCCCATTGCATCCCATTTTTGGCCTCCATGCACCCCATTTCTGGCCCATTCTGATCCCTGCCAATTGAAAACAGGGCATACAGAGACCAAAAATGGCGTGTGCGGAGGCTGAAAACAAGATGCAGAAGCTGAAAATGGGGTGTACAGAGACAGCAATAGGCAGTGGCAATCCCTGCAGCCTGAAACAGCTGATGGTCAGCAGGCCGATCCAACCAACAATCGGCTGCTTATGCTGATCAGGATGTGTTGAAACTGAAACTGAAACTGAAACAGGCTGTTTGCTGTTTGCTGCAAGGAGGCAAATTTTCTGGGAGGCAGAAGCAGAGGCAGTTTGTTTTTTCTTGTTTGATCAGTGTGCATGCATTTGTGAAGCACATGTGAAGCAAGCTCCAAACTGGTAGGAAAATTTTTTGAAACACACACTGGTTACAATCCATATCTGAATTGGTTCCTCTGCTCTTCCTTTAGATTAAAAAGAGGGAAAATAACAATTGATAAATAAGTGTTGGAAATCATCTGTAGTTTTACTCTCAAAGAGGAAGGAAACATCCAACACATTTGCATGGATATATAATACTTTACATGTTTTTAATGTATTGATTTTATTGGTTAGTTTTCTTACATAAGTAAGAAATAACCTACTGATTTCCAGAGTTCTATGTATATAAAAAAGCATACAGTCCAAAACAATACAATAAAACCAACACATAATAAAACCAGGTTAAAACTAGTAGGAAAGGGTTAAAAATAAAAAAGTAAAAAAGAAGACTAGCTTCAAACAAAGTAAATATGTCGTGCCTGGCCATTTTATCTTGACCACGAACAACCTTGTTTCTTAAAGCTAGGTCACATCGGCCAATGGATGCAAAACGTATGTAAAAAGGACACAACGGACGAGCAAAGTTTCCATCCATTGTTATCCGCTCTCAAAAGTGCCCCAAATTTTCATAAAGAGAATGGACAACAACGGAAAGGAATGGACGTGGGGAGGACGTAGCGAGGATGTTAAGCGGATGTTCAACAGAAGCCTAGCAGATGGAAGCAGATGGAAGCAGATGACACATCCGCAGGGCTTCCGTGGGAGAATAGTGAAGCGGACGCGCAGCGGAAGGAGCAGATGCGGAGTGGATGCCGAGCAGATGCCTAGCGGATGCAAAGTGTTCACTGTGCATGCGGGAGGATGCATTGTGTCAGCCCCGCGGATATAAAGGGAAGCAACTCGCAAGCAGGTCACCATTCAGAGGAAAGACCTGCTGCCAGACACATCTTCAGCCAACAACCATGGGGAAGAAGAAGAAGCCTGTGTCTACTCCTGCCAGCCCTGGTAAGAAGGACAGGACCACCATCCCACCCCCTGGCACTGACTCTGCTTCTGCTGCTTCTTCTGCTGCTGGTGCTGACTCTGCTGGTGCTGGTGCTTCTGCTGGTGCTGCTCCTGGTGCTGGTGCTTCTGCTGGTGCTGACTCTGCTGGTGCTGCTTCTGGTGCTGGTGCTGACTCTGCTGCTGCTGCTGGTGGTGTGATGGACCAGCCCCTAGAACCTCAAAGCCCTGCAGATGAGGGCCCAGAAGGCCCTGCCAGAGGGAGGAAGAGGCAATCGTGAGAAAAGGGGGAGAGGAGACAGTACACCATTGCAGAGGAACATGAGAAGGAGGTGCTCGAATGGCTGAGGGAGTACGAGTACCTCTGCAGGAAGGGACACAGGCTCTATCGAGACACCAAGTGGAAGAAGGTGGCTTGGAGAGAGAAGGCGGAGAGCCTGGGCTACACTTCAAATGTTCTCCTGAGGTGGTGGAAGCACATGCACACCTGGTATGGGAAGCTGCACCTGAAGAAGTATGGCCAGGCTGCGGTCAAGCTCACCGAACGGGAGACCTATGTCATGGCAAAGTGCAGCTTCTTGGAGGGTGTGATCCGCCACCAAGGAGCAGCCCCTCTGTCAACCCTCTCTCTCAGGCAGCCCACAGACAGCCAGTCCTCTTATGGCCAAGAGTCAGCTCCTGTGTCCAGGCAGGTATCTTTGGAGCGCCCCACGATAGAGACCCCCCTGACAGCTGCACACCCAATGCCGGAGCACATGGAGGATCCCCTGATGCAGATGGAGCAAGAAGAGGCTGCTGCCACCAGAGACCAATCCACCCCCACCCCCACCTCCACAGCCACAGAAAGCAGGCAGAGAGGCAGAACGAAGGGACAGAGCCACACTGTCCTCTTGGAGATCAGGGACACCATCAAGAGCAGCGTAGTTCTCCTCTCTCAGCTGGCACATTTCGACATACCATCCTCTAACAGAAAGCACTTCCTCACCTATGTGAACCAGACCCTCATGGAAATGCCCGAAGCCCAGTGCCAGGCAATCAAGGAGAGGATCACAGGTCTTCTGCACCACCCTCCAGGCACAGCTGAACCTGCTCTGACCCAGTCCAGGTCTGCTCCTCCACCCCAGGCGATGTCACAGCCCTTCCAAGGCTTTCAATGGCCCCTCACCTACCAAGACTACGGCGACCAGGAGCTCCAGCAGCACAGGCAGCCCTTCCCAGTCCAGGCACAGGTTCCTCGCCTGCCACAGATGCCACCAACGCCACAGATGCCACCGATGCCACACATGCCACCGACGCCACACATGCCACCAACACCTCACCTCGCTCAGCTGCAGACCAGACAGCCCCACTACACTCCTCCTTCCTCCACCCCACAGCCAAGCCCGGCCTCAGAACATCTGTCATTGGTCTTGGGACTGACATCCCATGTCCTGGAGGAAGGGCCTCTCAACATCACAGGACTGAGCCAGCTCTCTGAGAGCTTCTTGCACACACCATCCCCTGTTGTCCTCTCGGGGCCAGGCACCCCAATGGCACCTCAGACCAGCACTCCAGCCACTGCCACCTCCACAGCCCCTGGACCCTTCACCCCTGATACCATGGGCACACCTCAGAGTGACTGAGAAGAGTGCCAGAGACTGGGTTGTTACCTGTTGACTTTATCTTTGCTTGGGACACTTTTCTTGGTTCATTTTGCTTTTTTAATAAAGTTCTACAGTTTGTTATTAATAAAGGTTATCTTTGCTTCACACACTTGGTTCAGTTCTTTTACTAAATAAAGTCTTGGTGGAAACTTTTAGTAATGTTTTAAGCCTTTGCATGCTTGTGGGATGGGTAAGGATAGCAGTGGGATGGATAGCTGTGGGATAGGTAAGGATAGCAGTGGGATGGATAGCTGTGGGATGGGTAAGGATAGCAGTGGGATGGGCAGGGATACCTGTGGGATGGGTAATAGCTGTGGGATAGCTAAACCTCCAATGCAAGCATAGTGGGACTGTATGGTCCACCCTCCCAGGTGCCACACCTATGGCCCTTTATTATCAATAACAATTTAATCATTCATCAACATATTTCAACATAAACACAACTCTTTATTAAATGCCCTATTCATTGTAGGCCCACTCAACATACATGGTAGAATCTCATCAGTGTGATGAGACAGGCTCAAGGAAGCATCCATTAAGCATCTACCATCCTGTCTTGCGACTCCACTGCTCCAGCTGGGGAGTTGCACCAGTGTTTCAGGAGGTTGCACTGCTTCTTCCCTTCACGTGAAGCTCTGTTGGGGCCTTGTACATCCACAGTGTCTATCAGGTTTAGTCCTTGCCTCCATTCACCAGGCTCCATGTCCCCATTGCCTTGTTAGCAGTCCACAAGCCTGTTCTGCAACACTGGGTAGCGGGTGCGCATGAGATTGTGCAGGATGCAGCAAGCTTCCACGATGTTCCTCACGATCTCTGGGCGATGCTGCATGGTGGTGAGAAGTACTTGGAACCTGTTGGCCAGGATGCCAAAGGCGTTCTCCACCACCCGTCTTGCCCTGGACAGCCTGTAGTTGAAGATCCTCTCTTCACGGGTGAGGCATCTGGAAATGTAGGGCTTCATGAGGTAGGTTCTGAGGGAGAAGGTGTCATCACCCACGATGAAGTAGGGGACATCTTGTGTGTCATTGGGTAGGGGGTCTGGATCAGAATGGATGCATCGCGTTAACCAATGGATGGCAAGCGTTTTTCTCCGTTTTACATCCTCTTTCCATCCGTTGGTGCAGTGTTACATGGGCTTTAATAAGAGCTCTGATGGCACAGTGGTTAAAGTGCAGTATTGCAGACAAACTCTGCTCACAGCCTGGAGTTCGAGTCTGACCAGCTCAAGGTTCACTCAGCTTTCCATCCTTACAAGGTCAGTAAAATGAGGATTCAGGTTTTGGGGGGCAATATGCTGACATTGTGAACTGCTCAGAGAGTGTTATAAAGTGCTATGGGGAAGTGTATAAGCCTAAATGCTATTGCTATAAAGGTACCCCACTCTAAAATGCAATATTCCTGTGAATACCTTATTCTAAGAAGCCTTGGACAGGTCTGCATAAATCCAACTTTTGTTAATTGTGGATAATTCTGATGCCAACTATGGCATTGGAGTCTATCTACAGTGCTGTTTGATAGGAATCACTTGAAATATTCATGGGACAGTTGGGCTTGTCATGATATTTTTAAAAATGAATATCATTGGAAAATATGAATCAATATTTTGATATTTGATACATTGAATCAATATATTGATATTTTTACTTGATATTTATCAAGTAAATACTTGATAAATATTTGAGAAAGAACTTGATTTTCTCCACAATATAATATTTCCTTTTCGATACCAATTATATTTGGTTCTTTAAGCGTTGGTGGGTAAAAAAGAATGGCCTTTTAAAAATATGTTGAATTTTGCCAACTATGTATTACTCTGTTAGGAAAATTAGTTTAATTAACACTTGGAATTCCACTGGAGGTGGAAGAGTGGATGGGAGAGTGTTGGTTTGGTTTTTATCAAAGTAGCTGCTGAATATTAAGTTTTTTACATTGAGTTCAAATCCCAGATTGGTTCAAAGCAGAGAATCTTATAAATGGAAAATTTTGAAATATGATGAACTTTAGAATCTAAAGCCCTGGAAATATATATTTTTAGTGCATCTCTGTATCTTGCTTGCCCACTCTCCCTCCCTCCCTCCCTCCCTCCCCCACTCTCCATATATAGATATTAACCACTGATGGCTCAGTGGTTAAAATGCTGATCCTGAGTTCAGGACCTAAGCTCTGCAATGGGGTGATCTTCCATTACTTGTCCCAGCAACTGCCCACTTAGCAGTTCAAAAGTATGCAAATGTGAATAGATAAAGGGGTACCACTTCGGTGGGAATGTTACAGCATTCTGTGCACTTCAGCATTCAATCATGCTGACCATACGACCACAAAAGTGTCTTTGGGTTCCCTCAGCTAAGAAACAGAGATTAGGGTTATGGTCTGATGGCCAATTTGCCCAACTGTTGTTTTGAGGAAAGAGGAAATGAAAAATATGCAGCACTAGTTTTAAAATCAAAACATGCTAACATATTGATTGAGCCATCGAGAGAGTTTTGACTTTTAGAGGCCACAAGGATAGTTTGCAGAATGGTTTATTCCCTACCTAGTCCTTCAGATTCATCATTTTTGCTGTGATTGAATCCATCCACTTTTCTACTGGCCAACATCTCCAAAGAGCTAGTGGCCAAAGTATGATCATTTGAACCTGGTCTTTTGTGCCTCAAATGAAAACTCTGTGTTGATCTGTTCAGTGATCCACTTATTTCCAAGCACCTTACCCAGGCTTAACATGATTGACATAATCAATGACCTTTCTATAATAATGAATCCCATAGTGACTTCTTTTTAGTCGTTTTTGGTTTTCCAGCATGCATTAGTAATAAAGATTGGAAATTTGGCATCTCCTTTTCCACACTGGGCTCTAGTTTGCATTGCGTATTCCTAAGCATTATTGTTCATGTGAAATTGTGGATATTGTATAATAGTTTATACACTCTTTTAAGTGTTTTTTTTAAAATAAGGTATGTACAGTTTTTTTTTTAAATAAGGTATGTACAGTCGGTTGACCTCTTCCAAATTTTGGGCTACTGTGCCATTCTCCGAAATTTCTAATATAGTTTGATTAGAATCTGCATTGATTTTTCTTCTGTTGTTTGTCATATTGCAGATACTGTATTTCATCAGTTCTTATAGCTATCTGATTCGGTAATGTCTGGAGTGCTGATCTTACTTCATCTTCGAATAGAATCTCAATAAGTAGATATATCTTATAAAGGTATCTTGAATCTTTATTGTGCAGAATTTCACTTTATACAGAATATGAATCCAGGCATCATTTCACTATACCGACAGGCTCAAACTGAAGATCTGAAAAGTGTGACTTTTTAAAATGGGTATACAGCCTGAGAATGCATGGGTGGGTGCCTCCCTTCAAAGCCCAGATTGTTAGGTCACAGATTATATTTTTTAATTACAGGAAGGGATAATTATTCAAAACTATGTCTGTACTAAGTTTTGGAAGAGGTGCTTCAGGATGTGCAAGAATGGGATAAGATAGCTACTGGCCCCTAGCTAAGAGAGATGCTTCATTTGCAATATCCATTCCAAAACCAATTGAAAGTCAGCTCTTTGGAGTCAGCTTCCTTGGGCAGAAAATGAAACTTTTATGACTAGTTTGAATAGAGACTCATAAGGAATCAATACTGCAAGTCTCTGGCCTTATGGACAACCTGGAGGGTTGTGTCAGAACTGGCATTCACTTTTCCTTTCCAATTTCCTTTAGTGGCAGGAGGGGAAAGCACAGAATTTATCTAAGAATGTAAAATGTAGAAGGGGTGTCATGGTGAAGAATGGATGACTAATTTTATATGTAAATTACCTGTGACGCAAGCTGCATCTCTCCTTCGTTGATATCTGTGGAATATTCATATGAAATAGCTTTCCACATGTATAGATATATACTGATTCTGGGAAGCAATCTCCTACCTTACAGAGAATAAGCTCTTTGCATGGTTATCAACATCAATAAATGTTTTCTGTAGAGGCCTTACAGACTTTCAGTATTCTGTGTTTAATTCTGTGGTTTGGCTTTTTGCTGACTGAGAATGGTAGAAGCATGGACCATTAAAGATTAGAGATAGGTACTTGGTTGAGGAACAAACTGAAAGGAAGAAAAGGCCTTCAAAGGACCATATCAATTCCTCACTTCAGTTGCCCAAGGTGTTTTGGACCCATTTTAACAGTTAAAATTGTCACCCGTGTTTTGAATGGCTTAGGGAAGGTTGTCTGAAGGTACTGCAGTCTTCTAGAATTGTGATTGCTCCAAATCCTGTTTTTGATCGTGAAACTGCAGATATTTTTCCCCTTGCTAATGTTTCCAACACCTATTTATCACATCTACACAGCATCTCCTTCTGTCATTACTTATCAGATGGATGCAATACAGCAGTAGTTCTCTAGGCAGCAAAACAGACAAGTTCTCACCTCATACTGTGTTTCTTCTCATTAGTGTTGTGGGAAAAAAATCCCGAAGGATCTTGCTTGAGAATGTGCTAGAGCTATGTAATTCTTTGCAAAGAATAAATGTGTGAGATTGTAGAATTCTACTTAAGTTCATTTTTAGGATGCACAGGCTCAACAACGTAGCACTCACAATAATACAAAAAGTTAATGAACAGAGGAAGAAGTGTTAACTTGTTACTCTGCACTTCAAAGAGTGTGAATGGATTTTTTCCCAACCAAGCATTGAACAGAATTTAGTGACACAGTAATTGCATTGCTGGATGCTAGTAAATACATAATTTACAAAATAAATGCAAATATTTTCTTCTCATTGGTGAAAAAAATCCCAATTTCTTCAGTAATGAAGAATATTGTCAGGCGGTGCTCCATTCAAAATCCAAGGAAGAAATACTTAGACTCATTAATTTAGAGAAAAGTTACCTTTTACTGAAAGTGATGTGGTAGCAACCAGAGAATTCTGAATCTGAGGAATTAGGCGCGTAAATCACAAATACAAAGTGATGGAAGTGTTCCCACCCCCAATAGTTCAAATGAAACTTCCAATTAGAAATTGTGAATATGATCATGTGGGCATCTTCAGGTGATGATGAGGCCTCTGTCCATTGATGATGAGGCCTCTGTCCGTTGACCTTGGCATACTTTGATAATGGGTTGCAGTTGCCCAGAGAAAAGAAAGCTAATAGAGAAATAGAAACCTAACTCTGATGTATGCTTCCTGTTAAGCCAGGGTTCCCTAACCAGGGTTAGGTAGACAAGCTAAACAGAATGTGCAGCGTTAGTCAGATAGGCACACAGATAAATGAGTGAGCTAATCTTGTATGTTTATTAACATACAGTAAAAATAACAGATACACTTGTGCTATCAAGAATATATTTTATTCCATTATAAGTTAATAGCATAGTCAAATAACAGTCCAATATTCATTTACCATGTAGTCAGTCCATTCAGGGGTATTCAGTTAGCAAAGTCCATGTAGAATATCCTATGTCAGTTCACATAAAAATCAGTCCTTTGTTGTCTCTCCCGTTCGAGCAATGCAGTCTTGATTCCAAGCAGTAATCAGGGATCATCAAAGCCAGAGAGAGAGAGAGAGCAAGCCGTAGTCTTGCTACTTTTATATTGTTTTCTTAACCACTCCTTTAATTGCTATTTCACAGTTAAAGCTGTATACACACTTTAACATATACTAACTATGATTCATAGTTATTATTTCACCTAAACCAGTTAGGGTGAACAAAGTTATCCCTAACACTTCCCCCCCTTCATTTACACAGCAGAAAAATGTAATACCTCCAGCTCACTTCCCAGATTCATACCACTCTCCCCTCCCCCCATTTCGTATGACAGCCGAAAGATGCAAAGCGATAGTAGAAGATTTTGAAGGCTGATATTCGGCCCTCCTAGGAAAAGGAAAACCGTCAGTCCTAGAAGAGAGAGAGGAAAAAATATAAAGACAATAATTAATCATGAGACAATTACAAAGAAATACACTCCGAGGGCTTATCAAGATACCTGGAACGAAATGTTTTGATCAACTTAGGGGCTTTAACATTGGTTTCGTTAACCCATTCGGCTTGTGAAGAAGGGAAATGTTTCCAGGCTACAAGATACTGGAGCCGACCCCTCCATTTGCGAGAGTCCAGAATTTCTTTAACTTCAAAATGTTGTTCACCTTCAATCAGTATTGGTATGGGAGGGTCAGTCTGGATGAGTCTTAAATCAGAAGTATGTTCAGGTTTTAACAAACCAACATGGAAAACCAGGTGAATTCGTTGAAGAGTTTTCGGTAAGTTCAGCTGGATTGTTACAGGATTTATAATCCGTTCAATCGTGAAAGGACCAATGTATTTAGGACCAAGCTTCTTTGACTTTTGAGTGGTTTGCAGGTATCTGGTGGACAGGAAAACTTTGTCACCTACTTTATATAATTTCTGTGGAGATCTTTTTTTTGTCTACACATTTCTTATGATCTTTACATGTTACTGGCCAGTTAAGTTGGAGTTGAGTTATCCATTCATCCAACAAATGGATGTTAGGCCTTTCACGAGGAAGTTCAGGTCTGGCTACAAAATCTTGCCCGGAAGCCACTTTAAATGGAGTAAATCCAGTACTATTATGTACAGAGTTGTGATATGCCACTTCGGCAAATAGTAGTAAGTCGGACCAGTTATATTGTCAATAATTTATATAACATCTAAAGCCCATGTCACACTGCACCAACGGATGGAAAGAGGATGTAAAACGGATTGAAACACTTGCCATCCATTGGTTAACGCGATTCATCCGTTCTGTATTCACTGCCTCCGTTTTTCATCCTCTCTGTCCGTCCAGCATCCGTCGACTGAGGTTCCATCCGCTCAAAAAGTTTTGAGCTGCTCAAAACTTTTTGAGCGGAAAATGTATCCAACGTGTCCGTTCTGCATCCGCAACGCATACAGGGAACATCCGTTCTACATCCGTTGTCATCCGTTACGCGTCCGCTATATCTGCTAGGCATCAACTGCGCATCCGCGCAACTTCCATCTGCTCCAGCAGAAAACGGACACAGGGAGGAAGCGAAACGGATGCGGAATGGACACGCAGCATTTGTAGCACAGACGGAGAAAGGATGAAAGTGTATGCAGCTCGCATACAAAGCATTAAAATGGAAAAAACGTTTGCAGAGGGGATCTATCTTGGATATTAAGGATGTCTAGAGGATGCCTAGAGGAAGCAAAAGGACACATAGTGGAAAACCTATATTTCCTATTAAAAGGGGGAGGAACTCACCTGGATCTCACTTTCAGTCCAGCAGCCCTGCTGTGCAGACCTCTGCAGCCTTCATCTGGCTCTTGCTCTTCCACAGCATCCAGTCATCTCCACAATGGATCGTAACACACTCCTTTTGGAAGCCACCATTGTTCTGCAACAGTGCGAAGCCATCTACAGGCTTGTTCAACTGTTCTACGGGAAGAAAAGGAGGCAGCCAAGAAGTGTCTGGGTCCGAAGATGGATTGCGAGAAGAGCCGAGTATGGACTGTACAACAAGCTGATGGTGGAGCTGAGGAACGAGGACCCTCATGCATTCCAGAACTTCATGAGGATGCCTCCAGCCATGTTTGACGAAGTTGTTCAGCGGCTGACACCTAGGTTGACCAAGGAAAACACCAACTTCCGGCCCAGCCTGGACCCTGGGCTCAAGGTGGCACTGACTCTCCATCACCTGACCTCAGGGACCACCTACAGGAGCATGCAGTACGGCTGGAGGGTGCCACACAACACCATCAGCATTGTGGTCAGAGAAGTGGTGCAGGCCATCATTGAAGAATACAAGGAGGAGCTCCTCCAGTAGCCCTCCACTGAATAAGGATGGAAGAAAGTTGCAGAGCAGTGGTATCAGAAGTGGAATTTCCCCCACACCGTTGGAGCCATAGATGGGAAGCACGTGGCCTGCAAAGCTCCAGCCAAGTTGGGGTCCACTTATTTCAAATACAAGGGCTTCTTCAGCATCATCCTCTTCGCCATGGTCGATGCTGACTACAAGTTCATGTACATCGATCCTTCAGGCAACGGGTCAGCTTCAGATGCCCAGGTATACAACGCCAGTGACCTCAAGGAGGGACTGGAATGCAACCTCATCGTGGGATTCCCAGATCCAGACCCCCTGCCCAACGACACGCAAGATGTGCCCTACTTCATCGTGGGGGATGACGCCTTCTCCCTCAGAACCTACCTCATGAAGCCCTACAATTCCACATTCCTCACCCGTGAAGAGAGGATCTTCAACTACAGGCTGTCCAGGCCAAGGCGGGTGGTGGAGAACGCCTTTGGCATCCTGGCCAACAAGTTCCAGGTACTTCTCACCACCATGCAGCATCGCCCAGAGACCGTGAGGAACATCGTGGAAGCTTGCTGCATCCTGCACAATCTCATGCGCATCCGCTACCCAGTGTTGCAGAACAGGCTCGTGGACCTCCAACAAGGCAATGGAACCTGGGGAATGGAGGCAAGGGCGAAACCTTTATTATCAATAATAATGTAATCAATCATTCACACATGTCACATGAAGGGATGAAGTAGTACAACCTCCTGAGACACTGGTGCAACTCCCCAGCTGGAGTAGTGGAGTGGCAAGACAGGATGATAGATGCTTAATGGATGCTTCCTTCAGCCTGTCTCATCACACTTATGAGATTGGGCCATGTATGTTGGGTTGGCCTACAATGAACAGGGCATTTAATAAAGAGTTGTGTTTATGTTGACATGTGTGAATGATTGATTACATTATTATTGATAATAAAGGGCCATAGTTGTGGCACCTGGGAGGGTGCGCCATACAGTCCCACTATGCTTGCACTGGAGGTTTATCTATCCCACAGCTATAACCCATCCCAAAGGTATCCCTGCCCATCCCACAGGTATCCCTGCCCATCCCACTGCTATCCTTACCCATCCCACAAGCATTCAAAGGCTTAAACCATTTCTAAAAGTTTCCATCAAAGACTTTATTGACAAAAATAAATGAACCAAGTGTGTGAAGCAAAGATAATCTTTATTAATAACAAGCTGTAAAAGAAAAATGACCCAAGTCAAGTGTCCAAAGCAAAAATAAAGTCAACAGGTAGCAACCCAGTCTCTGACACTCTTCTTGGTCACTCTGAGGCATGCCCAGTCTCAGGGGTGAAGGGTCCAGGTGTTGTGGAGGTGGCTGCTGCTGGAGTGCTGTTCTGAGACACCACTGGGGTGCCTGGCCCCGAGAGGACAACGGGGGATGGTGTGTTGAGGAAACTCTCAGAGAGCTGGCTCAGTTCCATGATGTTGAGAGCCCCTTCCTCCATGACAGGAGGTATTGGTATGTCAGCCCCAATACCGATGACAGATGTACTGAAGCTGGGATTGGCTGTGGGGTGGAGGAAGGAGCAGTGTAGTGGGGATGTCTGGTCTGCAGCTGGGTGAGGACTAGCGTTGGATGGCATCTGTGGTGTGGCTGGCATCGGTGGCGTGTGTGGCATTGGTGGCATCAGTGGCGTACCTGTGGCATACCTGTGCCTGGACTGGGAAGGGCTGCCTGTGCTGCTGGACCTCCTGGTAGCCATAGCCTTGGTAGGGGAGGGCCTGTGGAAAGCCTTGGAAGGGCAGTGACATCACCTGGGGTGGAGGAGCAGGCCTGGACTGGGTGGGAGCAGGTTCATCTTGGTCTGGAGGGTTGTGAAGAAGATCTGTGATCCTGTCCTTCACCACCTGGTACTGGGGTTCCAACATGTTCATGAGGGTCTGGTTGACATAGGTGAGGAAGGGCTTGCTGTTGGAGGATGGGGCATCGGTGTGTACCAGCTGAGAGAGGAGATCTACGCTGCTCCTGATGGTGTCTCTTATCTCCCGCAGAACAGTGTGGCTCTGCCCCTCTGGTCTGCCTCTCTGCCTTTCTGTGGAGGTGGAGCTAGGGGTGGATATGGGTTGGGCTGTGGTGGAAGTGCCGTCTCCTTTCTCCCACTGTATCAGGGGGTCCTCCATGTGCTCCGCCAGGGGTAGTACAGCTGTCAGGGGGGTCTCCGTCGTGGCATGCTCCACAGATACCTGCCTGGAGACGTCAGAGGAGCTGACTCTTTGTCAGAGGAGCTGACTCTTTGTCTGTCAGAGGAGCTGACTCTTTGCCAGAAGAGGACTGGCTCTCAGCAGGCTGCCTGAGAGAGAGGGTTGTGAGAGGGGCTGCTCCTCGGTGGCAGATCTCACCCTCCAAGAAGCTGCACTTGGCCATCACATAGGTCTCTCTGTCCGTCAGCTTGACTGCGGCCTGGCCAGATTTCTTGAGGTGCAGCTTCCAGTACCAGTTGTGCATGTGCTTCCACCAGCCGAGGAGCACCTCCGAAGTGTAGCCCAGGCTCTCCACCTACTCTCTCCAAGCAGCCTGCTTCCTCTTGGTGTCTCGATAGAGCCTGTGTCCCTTCCGCCAAAGATATTCATTCTCCCTCAGCCACTCCAGCACCTCCTCCTCATGTTCCTCTTTGATTGTTTATTGCCTCCTCTCCCGTTCACACATATGCCTCTTCCTCCCTTTGGCAGGGCCATATGGGCCCTCATCAGAAGGGCTTCGCGGTTGTAGGGGCTGCTCCTGCACATCACCACCATCACCACCAGCAGCAACAACAACAGTAGCAGCAAAAGCAGGACCACCAGGAGCAGCAGGACCAGCAGCAGCAGCAGCAGCAGCAGCAGGACCAGGAGCACCAGCAGCACCAGCAGAACCAGGAGCAGGACCAGGAGCACCAGCAGGACCAGGACCACCAGCAGGACCAGCAGGACCAGGAGCAGCGCCAGCAGAGTAAGCACCAGCAGAAGCACCAGCACCAGGAGCAGCGCCAGCAGAGTAAGCACCAGCAGAAGCACCAGCACCAGGAGCAGTGCTAGCAGAGAAAGCCCCAGCAGAAGCCCCAGCACCAGGAGCAGTGCCAGCAGAGTAAGCACCAACAGAAGCACCAGCACCAGGAGCAGTGCCAGCAGAGTAAGTGCCAGCAGAAGCACCAGCACCAGGAGCAGTGCCAGCAGAGTAAGCACCAGCAGAAGCACCAGCACCAGGAGTAGTGCCAGCAGAGTAAGCATCAGCAGAAGCACTACCACCAGAAGCAGCATAAACAGAAGCACCACCCCAGAAGCATCATCATCAGAGTAAGCACCAGCAGAAGCACCACCACCAGAAGCAGCATCAGCAGAAGCACCAGCACCAGAAGATCGAGCCCAGGCAGCAGAAGCCCCAGCAGAAGCAGAGTCAGAGTCAAGGGGTGGGAGGGTGGCCCTGTCCCTCTTGCCAGGGTTGGCAGCAGATGGCTGAGGCTTCCTTTTCTTCCCCATGCTTATTGGGTTGCTGGCTGGCTGGCTGGCTGGCATGCTGTGTCTGGCAGCAGGTCTTTCCTCTGAATGGTGACCTGTTTGCGAACTGCTTCCCTTTATATCCATGGGGCTGACGCAATGCATCCTCCCCGCATGCGCAGTGAACGCTAGGCATCCGCTAGGCATCCCAAAGGCATCCGCTAGGCTTTCGCTTTTTCTGTTCCGCCTCTGCTTTGCTGTGCTCCCCCGGGAGCCTTGCGGATGTGCCATCCGCTCCCATCTGCTTCCATCCGCTAGGCTTCCGTGGAGCATCCGCTTTCCATCCACCCTACGTCCTCCCCCCGTCCATTCCTTTCCGTGTTGTCCGCTCTGGTTATGCAAATTCGGGGCACTTTTGAGAGCAGATAACAATGGATGGAACATTTTGCTTGTCCGCTGTGTCCTTTTTACAAACGTTTTGCATCCGTTGGCCAGTGTGACAGGGCCTTAAGATACTGTTCTAACACTGTGTTAGTCCTCTCACAGGCCCCATTGGTTTGGGGCTGATGCGCAGAGCTGAAGCCCTGGGCAGAGCCTATCAACTTCAGGAACGCTTTCCAAAAATTTGAGGTATATTAGACCCCTCTGTCAGAGATTATGCATTCCGGGACCCATGTAACCTATAGATATGTGAAATAAACAGTTTAGCCAACTTCCTAGCAGATGGAATTTTGGAACAAGGTATGCAATGTACCTGTTTGGAAAACAAATCGGTTACCACCCAAATAACCGTGTTTCCACTGCTTTCGGGTAATTCTACTATAAAGTCCATAGAGATTTCCTTCCAGGGGGCTGTTGGTCTAGCTATATTTTGTAACAACCTTGCCGGCTTACCAGGAGGTCTCTTTGCCGAAGCACAAATTGGACAGCTAGCGACATAAGCTTCAATGTCCTTCTTCAAAGCAGGCCACCAGAATTGCTGCTTAACCAGGTGTAAGGTTTTCACAAATCCAAAGTGACCAGCTGCTTTAGAATCATGAGATTGTTGTAGTATTTGGCTTCTCAGCACTTGTGGCACATACAACTTGGTCCCCACCCAAGCCAAACCATCTCTAACTGTATAGTCTTTCGAATGAGCCAAGAACCAATCATCAAGTTTTAAAGGTTCTTTTAGTTGTTCGGTTAGGTCATTCGATAAATCCACTTCTTGTTTCTTCTTTTGGGTTCTGGTGATCATTGGGGTGGCTGGATATTTGGTCAAAACAATTGGACTTATCACCTCCTGGCAAATACTATTATATTGGGGAAGTCTAGAGAGAGCATCCGCCATGAAGTTTTTCCCCCCTGGAATGTACTTCAGTGAGAAATTGAACCGCTTGGAATACTGGGCCCAGCGAACTTGTTTAGGGGACAGCTTCTGAAGCGTTTTTAAGGCTTCCAAATTTTTATGATCAGTCCATACCTCAAATGGATGTTTTGCTCCTTCCAGGAAATGTCTCCAGGTCAATAAGGCCCAATGAACTGCAAACGCTTCTTTTTCCTAGATGGCCCACCTTCTCTCGGTTTCAGACAGTTTACAGAAGGTATACGCACAAGGCTGTAAGGTCCCTTTCTCGTTGATTTGAAGTAACACTGCTCCAACGGCCACATCACTTGCATCGGCTTGAATCATGAAAGGAACCTCCATATCCAGGTGCTTTAGTACTGGTTCTGCAGCAAACAGTCATTTTAGCTTCTCAGAAGCTTCTTGGCACTCCATGGACCACTCCAACGGCTTGCTCAGCCTTGGCTTCACCTCCCCTTTTGTTTTTAAGAGATTTGTAATGGGCATTGCTATCTTACCAAAAGTTGGGATAAATTGGTGGTAAAAATTTGCAAATCCCAAGAAGCTTTGAAGTTGTTTTCTGGTATGTGGTGGATCCTATTCCAATACGGCACGCACTTTCTCTGGATCCATTTCTATGCCCTCAGATGAAATGCGATATCCCAAATAGTCAATTTTCTCTTGATGGAATTCACACTTGGATAGTTTAGCATACAACTTAGCGGCACACAGTTTCTGTAGAACCGACCGCACCAATTTCACATGTTCACTCAGAGTTTCCGTGTAGATAAGGATGTCATCAAAGTAAACCAGAACTCCCCTGTATAAATGTTCATGTAACACCTGATTGATCATCTGCATGAATACAGCTGGGGTCCCTTGTAAACCAAAAGGAAGAACGTTGAATTGGAAGCAACCCATCGGGCAGTTAAAAGCGGTCTTCCACTCATCCCCTTCCTTAATTCGAATTTGGTAGTATTGGATTCTCTCAAATCCAACTTCGTGAAAATCTTCCCCTTGGCTAGGTGGGCCAACGTGTCCTTCATCAAAGGCAGGGGGTACACATTTTCCACAGAAACGGCATTCAAATTTCTGTAGTCCATCACCAAGCGTTTGGAGCCATCTTTCTTTTCATGGAACAACACGGGGGCCACTACCCGGGGCCTAGCAGGTTGGATGAAACCACGTTCCAGATTTTTATCTATAAACAATCTTAGCTCCTCTAATTCCCGTGGTGTCATTGAGTACAACTTCGGTTTCGGGAGCTTCACCTCAGGCAAAATTTCAATAGCACAGTCTGTTGACCGGTGAGGCGGGAGCTCATCCGAGGCCTTCTCACTGAACACTTCCTTTAAATCCCAATACTCTTTTGGAATTTTCTCCTCCCCTTTCACGGGTTCGGTACCTGTGGAAGCTATTTCAATCGGAATCTGAAGCTTTGGCTGAGATCTCCCCTCTTTTTCCGGTTGTTGCTTGGTGCGTATGCGCAACAACCCCTTTCTCCAATTAACCTGGGGGTTCCATTTCCGGAGCCAGGGCAATCCCAGTATTAATGGTTGCTCCATCCCAGGGACCACAATAAAGCGCAGAGTCTCATCGTGGTTTCCCATGATCATTCTATAGGTTCTGTGATAAAGCGTGTAGGGCAACCTCCAGCCATAGATCCATCTAATTGGGCAAAGGAAATGGGCACCTTTAAAGGTTTTAGTTTTAAGTCCATTTTCTCCACTACTTCCATATTGATTATACACGTTGTACACCCAGAATCTAATTGGGCTAGAATTTCCCCTTCAACCCCTGAATTGGGTACCCTCAACTTCACCGGAATGGTCATAGGGTCCAGGCTTGGACTTACCAGGAAGTCGTCTTCCAAGTTGAAATCGTCCTCTTCAGGGGTAACCGGGGTGTCTGACTCTTCTTCTGCGGGAGGGGTGACCTCTTCCATCTCTTTTGACTTTAATGCTGCTTCGTGAGGCTTCGCTGGGATTTTTCAGGTTTTTTCCCTTCCTTTGCTGCCCCCTTTGGTTCCAGCTTGACTTTGCAGTTTACAGCCCGGTGACCTTCCTTCCCGCATCGAAAACAGGCAAAGGAGTTGGGTCTTGCCATCACTCCTCCCCTTTGAGGTTTGGGAATCTCTTGAGGACATGGGGGGGAAAGTTTGCTCCACCCAGAACCTCCCCGCCATCTGCTTTGGGTTAAATCAATTTCCACTTCTTCTGCCAGCAAGTACCACATCTGCAAGTCATTTGGGTCTCTTCTAGCAATGCATCTCTGGTACACATCTTCGTTTAACCATCTTTAAATGCTTCTGTCAGGGCTTTCTGGGACCAGCCTCGGATATGACCTGCCAAGTGTCTAAATTCTTGGGTGTAGTCAGCCACTGACCTCTGCCCCTGATTTATGGTCTTCATCCTGATCCAGGCCTTGCGCTCTGCCAATGGGTCCTCAAATCTAGCTTGCAGCGCAGTCATGAACAGGTTATAATTCATCAACTGGGGAGCATTATCATTATGCAGGGTCACCATCCACTCTGCAGCTGTTCCCTCCAGAGCCCTGGTAACACATCTCACTTTGGCTGCTTCTGAGGGAAAATCCTCCCCGTATTCTTCCATATAGCTCCAAACTTGGGCTAGGAAAAATCCCAAGGTTTTGGGATCTCTCCCGTATCTTACTTCTACTGGAGGTAGCCTAGGAGCTCTACGCCTTCTAGGAATTACACCTCCCACTGAGGGCCCTGGGGCTGCTGCTGGATTGGGTTGATTTATGGGAGAGGGGGCTGCTCTGCTTCTTCTAGCTGGGGCTATTCCCCCTTCCCCTTCTTACCTTTGTGCATCTTGGAGTTGTTCAAAGGCTTCATCAAGGAGTCCCCTGGCTTGATTCAGTGAGAGTTCTCTCTTTTCCTTCTCTTGCTATGGCTCCTCTTTTCCACGCCGGTGGATGATGGTGATCCCGGGGGGTGGGGTGTCCTTTTCCGGATCTTTCCAGCCAACCCCCACCAACCATCTGGGCTTCACAGCTGGATCCTCTTCCAATTGAGCTTGCTAGCGATTGGGCTTCCTGTACCAGCAAAGAATCTTGTCCTCCATGGGCTCCCAGATCTTCCTGGTCACTAGTTGAAGATGACATGATGTTCAGGCCCCCTCGGAAGAAAATTGGGTGTTTTCTCTGGATGGGCTGGTAGAGTGAGATTCAGAATAATGTCAGGCGGTGCTCCATTCAAAATCCAAGAAAGAAATACTTAGACTCTTAACTTAGAGAAAAGTTATCTTTTACTGAAAGTGAAGTGGTAGCAACCAGAGAATTCTGAATCTGAGGAATTAGGCGCATAAATCACATATACAAAGTGATGGAAGTGTTCCCACCTCCAATAATTCAAATGAAACTTCCAATTAGAAATTGTGAATATGATCATATGGGCATCTTCAGGTGATGATGAGGCCTCTGTCCGTTGATGATGAGGCCTCTGTCCGTTGACCTTGGCATACCTTGAGAATAGGTTGCAGTTGCGCAGAGAAAAGAAAGCTAAGCAAGTAATAGAGACCTAACTCTGATGTATGCTTCCCCCTCTTCATTTACACAACAGAAAAATTTAACACCTCCAGCTCACTTCCCAGATTCATCCCACTCTCCCTTCCCTCATTTCTTATGACAGCTGAAAGATGCAAAGCGATAGTAGAAGATCTTGAAGGCTGACAAATATTTTATTCATGGAAAAAACATGCTCCCCCCATAAATGTGGATCTTTAGAATAGGTAACTGATTAACTATCATGGATGTCTATTTGTCCATTATACCCAACAGAGCAACAGTTAGAGTGCTATCTGACCCTTCTATGCATTTGAGTTAGCAAATTTCTTTCTTTTTTTAATAAAGTTTTTAATTTTTATAACAAAAACAAAGACAAGCAAATAAAACCATCTTTCTGTTCAACAGTGTGTCAGTTAGGTACATATATCTTGTGCACATAATAACATTATCATACATATCTTACTTGTTTATGATCATTCTAATCAGTATTTTATATCACATTTGTCAATTATTATCATTAACATTGTAGTTATTGTCTTTCAGAAGTGTATTTCATTTTCTTCCTCTATCTAACTTGGGTTAGCAAATTTCTGAAGGCTCTCTCTTAATGTATATTATTGGTTTTGAAGCATCCTTAATTTCTTTATCTCTAAATCCTTCATACCTCTAGTTTTCATGTGGATGTTCTAAGCTGGAAAATATTAGATTTCCCATTGTAGGTCTTCTGCTCTTCATAATTTTGCCCCCACTTTCATTTCTAGATAATTTGCTTTTCTGCTCCATCAGTGAAGTCCAATCTTGCCAAGTTCACCAGGAGCAGTAACAAACATATTGGCAATCAAACTTTTAGATTATTCTCTAAATGAATGAATGGATGGACTAATGAATTATTCTAATGGAACAGACTATATGTAGCTCAGGATTGAACTGATGATTTCCTGCTGTTATCTAAGTTTGGTTGTTTGTTTGAGTCAGAAAACAATACTCAAAAGAAACTCCCATAGAGAAACGCCCTTCCGCCAAAATAAAACTGGCAGAGAGACTATTTATATGAACAGGGAGCAAACCCCACATTCAGTAGTACTGATAATGTTATCTAGATAGGTAATGAAATGTCTGCCAGAGAACAACTCCAGGTAGCACCACAGACTTCACAATATTGCATTATAACTATTGAGTGTAGAAGTGTCTAATATTCTTGCATGAATAAAGAACTAAAGAGTGTTTATTTTTATTCTGTGGGCCTTGAGGAAGGATCTCTCACTCATGTTTAAGATCCTCAGACAGTCTGAGAATCTTAAAGATACTCAGACAGTCTGAGGATCCCTGTAAATAGTCTCATCTTGAAAAGTTAAACAGAGTCAGAAGATACTTGGTTAGGATAACTGTTAGGAAATCCAAGACTCTGAATTATTTTGGGAGGTTTAAAAAATATGGGAAAAGTGGAAAATCACCTCCTTATGGCTGCCAAAGAATAGGAGGGAAATATCCATGTCATCCCTATCAGAGTGCTAATGACCAGATGATTGCAAGGAATATAAATCCTTCAATTTTCTCCATTCTGTCAGAAATGAAGAAGCCTCTTGCATGAGAAGCTAAATTTCTTCAGGGAAAAGCAAAGAGAGTCCAGCTGCCTTTGGAAAAGCACTTTTGGGACAACCATGACTTGGATGACTGAGAATCTACATAGACAGTCATCATCAAAACTTGAGACTGACATGAAAGAGCCTTACTTAGCTTCACTTTATTCAAGGCTTAATGCTCACGAAGGAAAATATAACAAGAAATTGGTGTCGCTTGGAATAAAGGGTCAAAATGTTATTTCAATGTTACTTTGCAATCGATGTTAAATATATAATCACACATACACATGCTTTGGAATTCTAATCTCTGGATATATTGTACAGCCTTGAGAAAGTCATCTGATTTCTTCCTGTCTCATTTTGGAGTAATGAAGCTGGAAGGGTGGTATGGGTGGTATGGGTATAACCAAGAAGATATCTGCTTTTCCCTTCATTCTCAGGATACATAATTATCAGCCAGCAGATTGTATGTTATAAACATCATGGCTTGATAACTTGCAGCAATATGATAAGAAACCTAATTCAAGAGCTGACATTCATCCTGACCTTGAAAATGTTTGTGAATATTTAATGATTCAGCCATTGGCTAGACTGAATTATTTAAAGAAAACTCATCTGTGGTGTTTACAACACTTTTATCCTTAAATTGCAGGGCCAAATTCCATAAATTCTACTGCAGGTCCTAGAAAACCAATAAATTTGAGTCAGTTTCTCCAAACCCAGTATTTCCAGATCTGTAACCTCTGCATTTCCAACCTTCATGTTATAGATCGTTAGAAGTAAATGACAGACAACATTAGTTATACCTGTTTTAATTGTGGAATGAGGAATTAAAATGTCTAATTCTGAAGAATCAGTGGACCAAGGAGTTCAAAAATGAAAAATATATTTTGTATAATTTTAGAAAAATTAATTCATGAGAAAATATTATTTTGCAGTTATAGGATCCCCAAAGAATGTTTAAAAGAAGGAAAAAGATATGGATAGAGAACTGCTTCTTCTCTTCCCATCATTTCACAAACTTTTGGAAGCTCTGTCTACCACTAATTCTCAAAAACTAGATCCATGAAGTGACAGATACCAGTTCTGTTTTTCTACCTCTGTCCTCTGATCTAATTCTGATTTATTTTTATGGAAAGCCTGGCTTTGCAGTCTCCCCTTTGTTCTTTTTCTTTCATGATTCATTACTCCAATGGTGAAAATACATGCTTTTCCCTTTTTCCTGCTTTTTCAAAACTCATTTTCTCTCCTGCTTCAGTATCTATATATTGAATCCAATCTATCTCTTCAGGATAGGATAAGATAGGGTAGGATAGAATAGAATAGAAAAGAACAGAACAGAATATGGCACTTCTGGACCTTTGCATAAGTGGATTGCTACTTTCCTAATAAACTGCAGAAAGCCAAAATAGGGAACTCACTATCTGATCCTGCATCAGTTAACAGTGGTGTTCTGCAAAGCAGCATTTTAGGTCCCACAATTTTTTTGCTTTATATCAACCTAAAGCCCATGTCCCACTGCACCAAAATGTGATCACCTAAAGCCCATGTAACATGGCACCAATGGAAGCAAAGAGGATGTAAAATGGACAAAAAAGCTTGCCATTCATTGGAAAATGCGATGCATCCGTTGTGTACTCACTGCATATGTGTTTCATACGCTCTGTCCATCGAGCATCTGTCCACTGCGATTTCATCCATGCAAGAAGTTTTGAGCTGCACAAAACTTTTTGAGCAGATGAACTTTCCGCCGTGTACAATGTACATCCATGACACATACTGGCAACAAACGTTCTACGTCCGTTGTCATCTGTTAAATGTCCGCTGTATCCTCTCGGCATCCTCTGGGCATCCTTGCAACTCACATCTGCTGCAGCTGAAAATGGAAAGAGGGAGGAAGCAAAAGGTACACGTAACGCCCACACAGCATTAGTAGCACGGAAATAGAAAGGATGAAAGTGGATGCATCTCGTACATAAAGCATTAAAACGGACAAAACATTTGTATATGGGATGTATCTCAGATATTTAGGATGTCTGGAGTATGCCTAGAGTATGTGGAAGGACACCAAGCGGAAAACCGATATTTCCTATGAAAAGGGGGAGGAAATCACCTGGATCTCAGTATCAGTCCAGCAGCCGTGGTGTACAGACCTCTTTACTCTTGGTCTTGCTCTTCCACATCATCCATTGATCTCCACCATGGATCATCACACACTCCTTATGGGATCTGCCATCATTCAACACCAGAACCAAGCCCGGTTCAGACTATTTCACCTTTTCTACACAAGGAGAAGAAGGAGACGTCCAAGAGCTGTGTGGGTCCGACAATGGATGGGGAGAAGAGTGGAATTTGGACTGTATGACAAGCTGATGGTGCAGCTGAGGAATGAAGACACTAGTGCATTCCAGCACTTCATGAGGATGCCACCAGCCATGTTTGATGAAATTGTAGAGCGTCTGAGACCCAGGTTGACCAAGCCGAGCACCAACTTCCGTCCCAACCTGGACTCTGGACTGAAGGTGGCACTGACTCTGCGCCACCTGCCCTCTGGAACCACATACAGAAACATGCAGTATGCATGGAGGGTGCCACACAACACCATCAGCAAAGTGGTCAGAGAAGTGGTGCAGGCCATCATCGAAGAATACGTGGAGGAGCTCCTCCATTGTCCCACCGCTGAAGAAGGCTGGAGAAAAGTTGCAGAACACTGGTATCAGAGGTGGAACATTCCCCACACCGTTGGAGCCATAGATGGGAAGCACGTGGCCTGCAAAGCACCAGCCAACTTAGGGTCCTATTATTACAACTATAAGGGCTTCTTCAGTATCATCCTCTTTGCCATGGTTGATGCTGACTACAAGTTCATGTACATCGATGCTTCAGGCAACGGGTCAGCTTCAGATAGCCAGGTATATAACACCAGTGACCTCAAGGATGGGCTGGAACGCAACCTCCTCATGGGTTTTCCAGATCCAGACCCCCTACCCAATGACACACAAGATGTGCCCTACTTCATCGTGGGTGATGATGCCTTCTCCCTCAGAACCTACCTCATGAAGCCCTACACTTCAAGATACCTCACACGTGAAGAGAGGATCTTCAACTACAGGCTGTCCAGGGCAAGACGGGTGGTGGAGAACGCCTTTGGCATCCTGGCCAACAGGTTCCAGGACTTCTCACCACCATGCAGCATCACCCAGGGACTGTGAGGAGCATCATGGAAGCTTGCTGCATCCTGCACAATCTCATGCACACCCGCTACCCAGTGTTGCAGAACAGGCTTGTGGACCATCAAAAAGGGAATGGGGACATGGAGCCTGGTGATTGGAGGCAAGGACTAAACCTGATAGATATTATGGCTGTACAAGGCCCCAACAGAGCTTCATGTGAAGGGAAGAAGCAGCGCATCCTCCTGAAACACTGGTGCAACTCCCCAGCTGGAGCAGTGGAGTGGCAAGACAGGATGGTAGATGCTTAATGGATGCTTCCTTGAGCCTGTCTCATCACACTGATGAGATTGTGCCATGTATGTTGAGTGGCCCTACAATTAATTGGGCATTAATAAAGAGCTTGGTTTATTTTGAAATTTGTTGATCAATGAATAAAATGTTATTGATAAAAAAGGGCCATATGTGTGGCAGCTGGGAGGGTGGACCATACAGTCTCACTGTGCTTGCACTGGAGGTTTATCTATCCCACAGCTATCTTTACCTGTCCCAAAACTATCCTTAACCATCCCACAACTATCCTTACCTATCCCACAACTATCCTTACCCATCCCACAACTATCCTTACTCATCCCACAAGTATGCAAAGGCTTAACCATTTTTGCAAAGTTTTCACCAACACTTTATTAAGTAAATAAAATGAATCAAGTGTGTGAAGCAAAGATAACCTTTATTAATAAATATATTAAGTAAACTGTATATTAAGTAAAATATATTAAGTAAACTTAATATTTACCTAAATATTAAGTAAACTGTATGACTTTATTAAAAAAGTAAAATGAACCAAGTAAAGTGTCTTAAGCAAAGATAAAGTGAACAGGTAACAACTCAGTCTCTGGCACTATTCTCAGTCACTCTGGCATGTCCATGGTCTCAGCTGTCGAGCGGCCAGGGACTGTGGAGGTGGCTATAGCTGGAGTGCTGGTCTGAGGCACCATTGGGGTGATTGGCCCCAGGACTACAATGGGGATGGTGTTTTCAGGAAGCTCTCAGAGAGCTGATTCAGTCCCGTGAGGTTGAGAGGCCCTTTCTCAAGGACCTGGGATGTGAGACTGAAGACAGATTGTCTGTTGAGGGGCTTGGCTGTGGGGTGGAGGAAGGAGGAGTGTAATGGGGCTGTCTGGTCTGCAGCTGGGTGAGGTGAGGTGTCTGTGGAATGCGATGAACCTGTGCCTGGACTGGCAAGGGCCTCTGCTGTGGGAAGTCCTGGTACTTGTAGCCTTGGTAGGTGAGGGGTTGTTGAAAGGGCTGTGGAAGGGCTGTGACATTGCCTGTGGTGGAGGAGCCGATCTGGACTGGGTTGGAGCAGGTTCAGCTGGGCCTGGAGGGTTGTGCAGAAGTGCTGTGATCTTCTGGTTCATCACCTGGTACTGGGCCTCGGGTAGGTCCATGAGGGTCTGGCTCACGTAGGTGATGAAGGGCTTGCGGTTCAAGGATGGTATGTCACTGTGGACCAGCTGAGAGAGAAGATCTGTGCTGGTCTTGATTGTGTCCCTGATCTCCAGCAGGACAGTGTGGCTCTGGCCCTCCAGTCTGCCTCTCTTCCTGCTTTCTGTGGAGGTGGAGGTGGGGGTGGGGGTGGGTTGGTCTACGGTGGCTGCTTCTTCTTGCTCCATCTGAGACAGGGGATCCTCCACATGTTCTGGCATGGGGAGTGCAGTTGTCGGAGGGGTCTCTGCCATGGGGCCCTCCGAAGACACCTGCCTGGACAGGGCAGCTGTCTCCTGGGTGGAAGAGGACTGGTTGTCTGTGGGCTGTCTGAGGGAGAGGGTTGTCAGAGGGGCTGCTCCTCATTGGTGGACCTCACCCTCCAGGGAGCTGCACTTGGCCATGACGTACATCTCCCGGTCAGTGAGCTTGACAGTGGCCTGGCCAGATTTCATGAGGTGTAGCCTGTCATACCAGGTGTGCATGTGCTTCCACCATCCCAGGAGTACATCTGCAGTGTAGCCCAGGCTCTCTGCCTTGTCTCTCCAAGCTGCCTGTTTTTTCTTGGTGTTGTGATAGAGTCTGTGGCCCTTTCTCCACAGGTACTCATTCTCCCTCAGCCATTCCAGCACCTCTTCCTCATGCTCCTCAGAAAGGGTGCACTGTTTCCTCTCTCCCTTCTCCTTCCCTTGCTTCTTCCTCCCTCTGGCAGGGGCTTGAGCAGCAGGGCCTTCAGGGGCTTGATCAGCAGGGCTTTGAGGGCCTTGGGGCTGGTCCACCACAGCACCAGCAGCACCAGCACCACCGCCAGCAGCAGCAGGAGAAGCACCACCACCAGCAGCAGGAGAAGCACCAGCAGCTTCAGAGTCAGTGCCAGGGGGTGGGATGGTGGTTCTGTCCTTCTTGCCAGGGCTGGCAGGAGTAGGCACAGGCTTCCTCTTCTTCCCTGACTGACAAACCCTGGTGTTATTCAAAGATGTCTGTGGCAGCACATCTTTCCTCTGAATGCTGACTGCTTGTGAGCTGCATCCTTTTATGTCCGCAGAGCTGACACAATTCATACTCCCCGCATGCGCAGTGAACGCTTTGCATCTGCTATGCATCCACTACGCATCCGCTATGCATCCTATAGGTGTCCGTGATGCATCCGCTTCATCCGCTACGCATCCAGTCCTTCCGATATGCGTCCACTTCGCAATTCTCCCCTGGAAGCCCTTCGGATGTGTCATCCACTTCCATCCGCTTCCATCCGCTAGGCTTCCTATGAACATCCGCTTAACATTCTCGCTACATACTACCCCCGTCCGTTCCTTTCCATTGTTTTCCGTTCTGTTTATGCAAATTTGGGGCACTTTTTGGAGCGGATAACAACGGATGGAGCCACCCCCGAAATTTTGCTCGTCTGCTGTGTCCTTTTTGCATACGTTTTGCATCCTTTGGCCAGTGGGACCTAGCCTTAAAAAGCAATTGTGTTCTTTTTTGCCAGTGACATAAAATTATTCAACTCTACAGATAATTCTGTTGTTTAGCAAAGTGATCTCGACTGTGTCTGAATGCTCTTCTAATTGGCAACTTCAAATTTTGATTAATAAATGCTCTGCCTTACATATTGGTAAACATAATCAGAATGTCAAGTATAAACTAGGTGGAAACTAATCTCACAAATGGCCCTCACTTTGTTAAAGACCTTGTTATACTTATTTCTGACAATTTATGCTCCAAAACTCACTGTAAGAGCATTGTTAAAAAAGAGCATTTTGTAAATGTGAAGCTTCTTTTCTGGAAACATTGAATGTTAATTAAAGCTTATAAAACTTATGCTAGACCAATTGTAGATTATTATTCAACTGTATGGAATCCCCACCCTATCTCTGAAATCAGTATAATCAAGTGGGTTCAGAAGTTCTTCTCGAGAAAAGTGTTATACTCTTCAGTACACAATAGAATTCCTTATGCTACTAGACTCAAAATTCTTGGTTTGGATAACTTAGAACTGCATTGCTTGCCAGACATAGGTATTGCATAAAAAATTATATATAAGTAATGTTTTACCTATCAGTGACTTTTTCTGTTTTAATTGCAATAATATACACACAAACAACTGCTTTAAACTCAATCTAAATTGGTCTAAACTTAACTGTAAAAATATGATTTCTGTAATAGAATTGTCAAAGTCTGGAATTCCCTACCTGATTCAGCTGTCTCAACTACAAATTTTCACAGTTTCAGTCACAAATTGACTTTTGTGTACCTTATTTCATATTTAAGTGGTCAGTAGAGGGGGCTTGCATAAGTGCACCAATGTGCCTGTCATCCCTGTCATTGTATTTTTATTTTCTTATTCTTGTTCTTGGTTTTGTTTGACAAATTCTAATAAATAAATAAAATAAAAATAAACAGAATAGAATAATAGTACTCTGTTAGTAGAGTAGAATAGAGTAGAATAGAGTAGAGTAGAGTAGAGTAGAGTAGAGTAAAGTAGAGTAGAGTAGAGTAGAGTAGAGTAGAGTAGAGTAGAGTAGAG
>BLBF01000017.1:10087378-10116534 GCA_015471245.1 Laticauda colubrina | reverse complement strand
AGTAGAGTAGAGTAGAGTAGAGTAGAGTAGAGTAGAGTAGAGTAGAGTAGAGTAGAGTAGAATAGAATTCTTTATTGGCCAAGTTTGATCAGATGCACAAAAATTTGTCTCCAGTGCATAAACTCACAGTGTGCATATAAACAGCAAATAATAGGCCAGAGGTCTTTATCATAGTTGCAATCATTAATCATAAGTTAAAAATGACAACTGAACAATCATAAGAAACCATTGTGTGATATTTCAATATTATGTTCCAAGCCTATGCACTGCAATTGTCTCAGTACTCTTAAATGATAATTACTTAGTAATTGTTACATTCCCTCTCCATTTTTACATTTTTGCTACTATTCTCTTTCCCATTATTTCTACTTTGTCTTTTAGTAATTATCATTGATATGCTTTTACTGTGTTGTCCTTCAGTAAATTTTAATCTTTTTGTACAAGGATGTGTGTGATCATAATTTTTGAGTTCCATATTGGATCAGACATGTTTATTTTTTAATGAAAAGATTTCAATTGCATGTTGATCCCTGCTGGATAGTTCCTAATGTAACAATTTTATTTTGATTAAAAGAAATTATATAGGTCTTGAAAGGTATTCTCTTAACATAATTTGAAATGGAATCATGTACAAATGATGAACATATAATTTTTTAAAATGTTCAATCTTAGATTTTGAGATTTCAAATGGAAAAAGAACAAGTTAAAGAAAGCATCATAAAATGTGTTTTGGTTGTGATATACAGCTAGATCAATAGGAAAGAATGTGCTTAAAAGGACTGAAATTTACATTGTCTTAAAACATAAAGAGATTTTTTTATAAACTGATGTACCATTGGTATATGTCACCAAAGGGATTATCTAAAATGTATAACAATATCTCTAATGGTAGGTGGAAATGTGAAAACATGGGCATTTTACCATGCATGGTAGACTTGTAAACAAGTCAAGCATTTATTTTGGGGATAGGGCTTATATTAAGAACATTCTGAAAAATCATGCTTGGGCTTATTTTGGGGGTAACACAGTCTATACAGTATTATATAAATGATGATGCAGTGGTTTTTTTTTTAAATCAATGTTCAGATGAAACCAGGATTTTTCTTGCTAGGATTTATGGATAGTCAGTGTATGATAGGTATGATAGGTTTTCTATGTGATAACTGCAATAAAGTGATATGATAGAATGTGAACCTGTAGAAACATTGGAGGGAGGGGTGGAACTTTGGCGACACAGAACTTTCCCAGAAAGAGGCCTAGATTAAGAGACTGCAGACCTGAGCTGGATGGGGGAGAGGCAAAAAGGTTCAAATAGTCACACCCTAGAATCTCTCAGGGTGTACATAGTAGGTTAGGAAGTCATAACTTCAGTTTGGCAAGGTTTTTCTTCATTAGGTATAAGCAAATATAAGCTTGGACTCAATTATATCTTGCTGTGTCATCTTTGGAGCTAGGACCTGATATGCACAGGGTGGAAAAATACAGAAATGTTCACAATAGAGGAGTTGGCCATGAAGATGGTAGAACTTAAAGAAATGATTTATTTGAGTTGTGATAAGGAAAGTAAACTACTTTGGTAAAAGATTGGATAATTTGCATGTATTTTGCTGAAAATGTATAAAAATGAACTGGGGCTTTCTGGACTTAAAAGGGCTGCATATGGAAAGAAGGAAAATACTTAATGTAATTTTGAAAGGAGAAAGTGATACCAAATACATCTATAAGTGCTTATAAAAAAGACTGGAAGTTGTTATTTATATATTTATTTTATTTATTTATCTTTCCCCCCTTTTTTTCTCATACTATTGCTTTCAATTTTCTTTTCCTTTCTTTCCTACTTTTCTTCTACATTTTTTCATGTTTATCTTTTAACTTTGCAAACAAGTATATATATATGTGTGTGTGTGTGTGTGTGTATGTATGTATGTATATGTGTGTGTGTGTGTACGTGTGTGTGTGTGAGTGGTGAGATTCAATTTTTTTTTTACTACTGGTTCTGTGAGTGTGGCTTGGTGGGCATGGCAGGGGAAGGATACTGTAAAATCTCCAGTCAGAGGTGGTATTTGCCAGTTCTCTGAACTACTCAAAATTTCCACTACCGGTTCTCCAGAACTGGGCACAACCTGCTGATTACCACCTCTGATGTGTGTGTGTGTGTGTGTATGTATGTATATATGAGATACTATGGAAGAATTAGTTTTCAAATTCAGGACCAACCTCTGCTACATATTGTTAATTTTTGGCTGTGTCATAGGGTGATCCTGTTTCTTTGTTATATTGGCTTCAACAATATTTCTCCCATTAGGTTGATCTCATCTAGCTCTTCTGTGGGCTTGGACTCACTTGATATAAATGCTAGTAATGTCTCATAATGGAATAATATATAAACTTTTACTTCACAGTCTCACTGAAGTAAACAAACTTTATTTCCAGATATGTTTCAGATTGCAGCTTAAATTATTAAAATGCTACATATATTTCAGAATCAAGTCATACTTGAATGTTAATATTTTCCATTCCTACCTCTCTAAAGCAGTGCCTGAAGTTAATTACATTCTTATAGGGTGTATTGTGTTAAAGGTTTGCCCAAATACTATATCTTTCTAATCAGCTATAATCGGTGGATGAGTGGAACACAATAGGTTGGATTCTACGCTTGGTTGGAAATATAATTGAGCAATTTTTCTTCTCTATATGCAATGCCTTCTGAAATTGCCAGCCAGTTAACTAGCGGGTGATATAACACAGATATAAATACATTATTCCTTTTTAAAAGAAAGACTTCTGCTCTCTGCATTGCTAAGAGAAATAAGGAACATGAGTGAATTTCAGTGATTTTGACAGCAAGTTATAGAAAACAAACTCATTAGAATAAAATGTTTGACATACAATTTTTCCCCTCCAAATGCATTGAATGCCCAAAAATGTCCGCTCTTTTTCACAAGTGAGATTGAAATGATAGGGGTAAAGCATATATTTAATCTATGTAATAATTTCTTTAATGTTTGAGTTAATTTAACATTCTTTTATTTATGCTTAATTTTGAAATATAAAGTTTTTGAAATTGATTTGAGAATTTTAAAAAGGTATTTTCATCTTCATATTTAAATTCTGGTGTATAAATAGTTGAAAGTAACTCCTAGCTGCATGATCAAATATTTATTCATTCATTTTTATGCCATTCAATACCTGTAGCTGCCTGAGAAATTCTCAAAGTGTTCTGTCCGGAAAGAAGTGCGTGAGACCAGGTTCCAAACAACAACTATTTTATTTAACTCGCAAGGCAAAAGATACGGAACATAGCCCAAGTCATGGCAGCCCTTTATATAGTGGCTTGCCTGCAGCTTGTGGCCAATGACACTCATTTAACTATTCCCGCCATTTGGCAGCTTCCCGGATTGGTTCTTAATCAACCAATCCGTAAGTGGCCTTTTTGGCCAATCAGAACGAGGGACTTGAAACCTACCAAGTTCCATACAGAACACCCCTCCCCTTTAGTCTAGCCCAATGTGGGTGACGTAGTCACGCAGGTAGGTGGGGCTTTTTCTAGTCCTAGTTGACCTGCGCAGCTCAGTCTCGGCGTGGTCTTCAAGCAGTTTGGACGGGATCACTGCTTCTCTCGTCCTTCTCCATGGAACCTCCTGGAAGGGTGAGTCAGCCTTGCCGATCCCGCCTGAGTCTCTCAGGCCGATTGAGATGGCTCTGCCACTTCCTCCTGGTTTGACCGGGTTGGTTGAGCTGGCCTGGCTGCCTCCTTCCAGGAAGGCCTCGCTTCGCTCTTCTGCTCCCGGACTTCTTTCTTGGGCTTCATCTAACCATGAGTGCTCTTTTTGTTTGGTTAGATTGTCTTTTTGCATAGTTTGTTGTCTTGTTATGGGAGGTTCGTCTCTCCCTTTTTTATTTATTTGTATTTCCCTCCCCCCTTGTTTGTTTTATAGTCGGTATTTATTTTTGATTCTGTGGTGTTTTTTCGTTGGTCTATGTGCCACTTCCATTCCCTACCGTCATCTAAAAGTAGTCGGTAGGACCGGGGGCCTGTGATTTGGGTGATGTTGGCTGGAAGCCACAAAGGGTCCCCAATGAGGTTTTTGGCATAGACCAGGTCACCGATTTCAAACATACGCTATTTGCTGGAGGAATCAGGGGGGTTGTCCCAGGTGTAAGTGGGGTGCAATCTGTCCAGGTAGGAGCGTAGTTTCCTACCCATTAGAATTTCTGCTGGGCTTTTATTGGTCGTGCTGCTAGGGGTAATATGTTGCAAAGTTAGTAGTCAGTTTAGTTTGTCTTGTAGGTCCCCCTTGTCCATTCTTTCTAGGCCCTCTTTAGGATACCGGACCATGCGTTCAGCCCTGCCATTTGCAGCTGGATGGGCCGGCGCAGTTAAGGCATGTCGGATACCTTGGGCAGCCAGATATTGTTTGAATTGCAAAGCTGTAAATTGGGGCCCATTATCAGAAACCAGTACATCAGGTAGCCCATGTGTTGCAAAGAGTTTGTCTAGCTGTTTCATTACAGCTTCGGTGGTTGTGAAAGCCATGAAGATGACTTCCAACCAGTTCAAATATGTATCCACGACTATCAGAAATGTGTTTCCCTTTGTTGGCCCCACAAAGTCAATATGTACTCTAGACCATGGACCCCGGGGAGTTTCCCAGTCTCTTACTGGTGCCTGTGGGGGGTAGGCCTCAATTTTTGACAGTCATGGCATGTTGCAACCCAGCGTTCAATGTCTTTATCCAGCTCTGGCCACCAAACGTAACTCCTGGCCAGGGCTTTCATTTTGATTATGCCCAGGTACCCCTTGTTCAACATGCCCAGAACGTCTTCCTGGAGACTGTTCGGAATCTACACCCTGTTACCCCATAGAATGCACCCTTTTTTGATGGACAGGTCAGTCTGTCTGGTACAAAATCGTTTAAAAGTCTCAGTTTTGTTCTCCTCTGGCCAGCCTTTACCTACCCAATTTAATATGCGTGCTGTCAAAGATTCTTTAGCTGTGGCTCTCGCGACATCTGCTGCAGTCAGTGGCAGGTCCAGGCAGGTCTCAAGCTGAAGTGTGGAGGTAGTTGGTGCAGGGTCATCTTCTGTGATGGGTAGTGGGGAATGGCTCAGGGCATCGGCGTGTGCGATGGCTTTGCCAGGTTGGTGAATCAGCGTGTAGGAGTAGGCAGCGAGGAACTCAGACCACCTCATCATTCTAGGTGACAGAATGTTCGGGGTTGGCTTGTTTCCTGCCAGGATTCCAAGAAGAGGCTTGTGATCAGTGATTATTGAAAAAGTTCTACCATAAAGGTACTCATGGAATCGTTTGACTCCGGCTATGATTGCGAGGGCTTCTCTATAGAGTTGACTGCAATTGCGTTCTGACTTGGAGAGCGTCTTGGAGTAAAAGGTGACCGGTGCCTCTCTGCCATCTGGTGGCTCACGATAGCGCCAACTCCAAAAGGCGAGGCATCACAGGTGACTGACAAAGGCAGGGTATTGCTAAACTGGATGAGAATGGTATCTGACGTAAATAGCTCCTTGATACTCTGGAAGGCTTTCTGTTCCCGGTGGCCCCATGTCCAAATGGTTTTGTTATCTAGCAGTCGATGTATTATTGCCTTATGGGGCAGGAACACGGTGTAAAAATTGATGAGGCCTCGGAACGCTTGAAGGTCGGTTTTGTTCCGCTCTGGGAGCATCTTTTACAGCCTTCACTTTTTCTTTGGTGGGTTGAATGCCTTGTTCATCGATTAAATAGGCCAAAAACTCGACCCGGTTAGTGGCTAATTCACACTTTTCCCTTTTTACTTTGAGGCCTGATTTTCTGAATCTTGTTAAGACTTCTCTTAATCTGGTCTCTAGCTGGTTGGCATTTTTTGCTGAGACCAGTACATTGTCGAAGTATGGGATGATACCTTTGATTCCATTTAACAGGCATTCCATGAGGCTTTGGAACATGCCTGTGGCAATGCTAACACCAAATTGGAGGCGATTACACTTGAATACCCCTCTATGTGTTACAATAGTCTATGCCTCTGCTGTAATGGGATCAACGGGTAGTTGTTGATAGGTCTGTGCGAGGTCGAGCTTCACAAATTTTTTTCCTCCCCTTAGCGAGTGTAGTAAATGTTGCACTACCGGCACTGAGTATGTGCTTTGTTGGAGAGCTCATGGTTCAGGGTTACCTAATAGTCTCCGCAGATGTGCACTGATCCATCTGGCTTCACCAGTGTGACGATAGGTGTTTCCCACCTGGCATGTTCGATTGGCTCTAAAACCCCTTGAGCTATTAATTTATTCAGTTGCTCGTCAATTTTTGATTTTAATGCGAATGGGACACGTCTGGCCTTTAAATGGATGGGGCTTATTTTAGGGTCTAGGCTAAATGAAATTGGGGTCCCCTTGTACTTGCCTAGAGTCCCGTCAAAAACATCTTGGAATTCTTGGAGCAGGCTCTCCTCCCAGTTGGTTGTAGCGATGCAGTTGATCCCGGTCATCCCGATTCCCAGGGTTGCGAACCATTCGATCCCTAGCAGGCTAGGGCGGTCATGGTCAATGATGGTCAGAGGCAAGATTTCTGTGTGGTTTTTAAATTTGACAAGAAAATGTCCAAGGCCTACTACTGGAATTCGATTTCCCTGATAGTCTTTTAGCACTAGTCTTTGTTTCTGTAGTTTTCTCTGTTTAATGTTCGGTGTCAGGCACCGGATGGTATTCCAGGATACCATAGATAGAAATGACCCTGAGTCGACTTCCATCTCGCAGAGTCTCCCCTCGATGCTCACCTTTATCCGAACTTTCTTTCTCCTCTCCACCCTGGCATTGCCGATGGTGACTGTCTGATCCGTTTCTTCCCTGTCACCGGTTCTCTTGTTGCGGTTCCATCTACTGCCGGCTTGTCTTTCTTCATGTTGGGGGTGTGCTTCCATGTCTTTTTGGACTATAGCTCTTTTTGTTGCGGCAGACCCTTTTGTTGTGCCCCCTCTTATTACAAGCCCAGCATATTGCATTGAGGAACCTGCATTCAGCTCGTGGGTGATTTCCTTCGCAGCCCGCACATTGAAACTCCCGCCGATTTCTCCTCTTTTCACGCCATTTTTTATCTGAATGGAGTCTATGGACGTTTTTGTCATCATCCTCAGTATCACTCTGGGATTCGATGTTTTCGTACTGAGCCGCTGCTGTGGGATATTTCTTTCCTCCCTCTGCCTTCTTCTCCCTGGTTGGGTTGGCAGATCTGGAATTACGTTCATTTGCCGCATGATGGCTGCTGACCTCTTTGCTGCTTTGGCGGCAGTTGCCTCTGCAATGGCCTTGGCCACGATTATGTTTGGCCTATTCAGGAGTTTGCTCTGAAGGGTAGTGTCCTTCAGACCGAGGACCACGTGGTCCCTCATTGTCTCATCCATGTTCTGGAACTCACAGGCTCCTCCGATGTGTCTCAAGGCTGCTACAAAATCTCCTATAGTTTCATCCTCCTTCTAGTCCCTCTCATAGAATTCGTGCCTTTTTATTAAATTCGAGACCACCGGTGCGTAGTGTGCTCAGAGCATTCAGGTCATATTGGACCAAGTCATCTGTTTGACATCTCTGGGTTTTGCCAGCGCCTTCACCATTTTAAATACGGCTGGTCCGCAGTGTGTAAGGAAGACAGCCCCTTCCTTTGGTCTGAGATTTCTTCCATTTTGTTGCTTTCCAAGAACATAAGAAAACGATCAATATACGATTCCCAATCCTCCTCTTCAGGATTGAATGATGCGGGTGGCGCGTTGTTACCGGCCATCTCTCTCGCTCAGTTCAGATCATCGCATGCTTCAGTCTCACCTTCTACGACAATCCCACCTTCGTCACCAGTGTTTCATCCGGAAAGAAGCGCGTGAGACCGGGTTCCAAACAACAACTATTTTATTTAACTCGCAAGGCAAAAGATACGGAACATAGCCCAAGCCACGGCAGCCCTTTATATAGCGGCTTGCCTGCAGCTTGTGGCCAATGACACTCATTTAACTATTCCCGCCATTTGGCAGCTTTCCGGATTGGTTCTTAATCAACCAATTCGTAAGTGGCCTTTTTGGCCAATCAGAACAAGGGACTTGGAACATACTAAGTTCCATACCAAACTCAAAGTATCTATAAAATGTAAAGTCATAGTAAAATATAATGAATACCTTTCAATCCCCCTCCAAAATAGCCAAGCAACCAAACAGCTAATAGCTTAAAAATAAATCCAAAGTAAAATCAGCAATAAAAAGATATTAAGAATATACATATTTCTTTATTAGATTAATATCCTGTCTTTTTTACTTTATCAGAAACTCAGGTCTTTGAAAGGCACTAAAAAGTAAAAAAAAAAAAAAAAACTTCACAAATATTCCTAAGAGCTATGAGATTCAAAGTTAGCTAATCATGTTTTATTCTTGTTGGCTTTATAAATATTCCACAAGTATATATGAATGTCATAAGAGATAGACTTGAATGATTTTATGATGTAGGGTTTAGTATCAGCAGAATGCTGATGATATCTAGGGTATATCTGGCTCCCTGGTTGTTCATGTAAAGCTATCTTCCAGTCTCTGGAAGGTAAGGAAAAATAGGATCAAGCTCAATTCTAGCCCAATGCATGTATGTATGTGCTGGAGAATCTTTACCTTTACCTAATATAAGTCATGACAATCTCTCAGGAGATAGCTGCCTTCTCTGGTTCTTTAAACATTATACTTTTTGTTTTAAGATGTAGGGGGAAAAAAGAAACTTTGCCCTTTATTTCTCTCTGCAAATTCAGTGATTGTGTTTTAAAATATTCCCTTCTGAATTATTCTTTCCTTAAATAGAATCTGAAGAATCCTAATGTTTGACTAGAAATGTGTAAAGGAGAAACTACTATGTTACCACATTTACTTCCTGATTGTAATGGCAGATTCCTGTGGGAAATCCATCTACTTCTTTCACTTCTGTTCTCTTGGGAGAGAATTCTGTACTTTCAGATAAAGGCCTCTGCTATTGTAATGAATGCATACTTAAGAGAGGTGATAAGTGGGATTTTATGGCTTATACGTTGTGGATTTTTAATGCTGTAAACCATCCTGTCACCTGTGTGAGCTGAGCTGCCATTGTATATGTATATGTGTATGTATATATGTACTGTATATATGTATATACATGTGTGTATGTATTAAAGAGAAGATTAAAAACTAAAAAACTAATGCAGGATAAAGAAAACAAGGTAAAGATATAGAAAAAGATAAAAGTACAGTAATAAAAGATAGAAAGTAATAGGAATTCTCTGTGTCTGATGAAACCACTATTGCCAGTTTCATTTTTCACAGACAGATAGATACACACACCTAATATTATCTGAGACTTTACTGGAAAAGCTCCATAGGTATTCATCAATTTATAAACCTTCAATAATAGAGGAACAACTACAACAACTATAAAAAATCAACACATATCTTATACCACTCAATAAGTGGGCCATCATGACGGGGATTTTTTTTCCTGCTTTCATAGTACTATGAAATATTATTATCTGGAGGTGAAGTCACAGATAGAAAAAAATGCTTTATTATGTGTTCTCTCTGGAACAGCTGTATTATTTTAAAATGATTAATTTCATCCTCAGTAACCTTGGATTAAATGTAATAAATGTGAGTATCAAAATTAGCAACTTGCTGATTTATGAGATCATGCACTTTGCTTTCAGCATCCTTAATAATAAACATTACTTTGTTATTTGCCATTACAGTCAAGATGTCAGTCATTTGCTAGTGCTTCTACTCCCAGAAATTTTGCTTTATGTAGTTCATGAATATTCTAGATTGAATATGTAGAGGAAATTAAATTCCAATTTAATGATCTTTTGGGACATCCATGTCATTGCTTATGTCTTCATTCTGTCATACTAATACACTGTAAGAGCACTCTAAGACATTTAATAATTTTTCAACACTTTATTAGAGCATATTATTCCAGATATATCCACAATAATCAATTGAATTGGGTGCAGTTTCATCCTGTTCTCCAAAAATGTTACTAGTCACAATCCAATTTTAAATAATCAAAGATCACATAATATCTTTTTATGTCTTAGACTGCCCTGCTTCACCATTTCAAGGCTTCAGGTACTTTAGAAAATAGGAACAGCCCTTGTACCAAGTCAGATTATATTACATAGACATTTTATACCAAGGTTTCTACTTTGACTTGCTATAATTTTCTACAAATTCAGACAGATTTTTCTCACCCTTTGCTACTTGATCCTTTCCTAAACCAGGGACACCAAGATTTCATCTGGGGCATTTTGTGCAGTATATGCCTCCTTTAATTTAGTGGAGATACCTACTTTTAGTATCATTTGATTATTATGAATAACAGAACTAGGAGCATGTATTTGCTCCTTTCCTCCCCTCTCTCCAATCTTTTATTGGATTATATTTGTAACACCTCATATTGATGGCGATCATGAATTTTGTGGGTACTTTTTATGCATAAGATGCATTATGGGAAAAGGCAAAATACATCATTGCAATGTCTGAGGAAATGGGAATGTAATTATTAGAAAACAGGTTTTCCCCAACCGTTTGTAATAAGAACTTGTGAATACCCTGGTAGCTCAGAAGTGCACAGACAGAAGCTCACCTTTCACCGTTTTTTTTTTTTAAAAATACTAATCCCATCCATTCTTGCAACATGGGAAGGAGAATCAAATGAAGGTTGTCTGGTGTGGAATTCTCTGTATTCAAGAAGGCTGGGATTAAACCAACAATTTAATTAAGCATGTTATGACTGATATATGAGGTTCTCATCCAGGTGTCCGGACAGCATTAATCATCATTGGCTGAGCCAGCTGTAAAATCAAGGCCAAGTTGCCTGGACAAGAAATGATAAAGAAGATGAAACACCCACAGACAACAGACTGAACTAGATAATCAAATGACAACCAAGCTCTCAGAAAGAAACATGTGTAACAGTTAACCCTTTGAACACCCACCATCTCTGGAATATATCATGGGACAAAAATTAAATAATGAGGAAGGAAGCAGAGGCACATTGCTGGCAGGTGATGGCATATATAAGACTGGAGGATAATCACTCTTGTAATATGGTTAATGTTATTAAGTCTTACAACAGCATGGCCATGGTGGGTCAAATAAGTGATTAGGTTCTCCATTGTCTCCATTATTTTTGATTTATTTTGAGAAGGAAATAAAATGGGTGAGGCTGTCAGCCTCTTCCTATGTTCTGGAGCACGGATGTCAAACTCATGATGTCACAATGCTGTCACATGATATATCATGACACAGAGCTGATGTACCTTCACAGATCTGGGATGGACATGACCTGCATGTGATTCATCTGGCCCATGGGCCATCAGTTTGACACCCCTGTTCTGGAGTAACAATGGAAAGTGCCTCTCCTTTCTTTAGTGGAATCTGTGCAACCTGCTCTTTTGAGCTTTGCTTTTCTGGAGAATGGAACAGGGTTGCAAACAGGAAGAAGTAACATTAACAGGAATACATTGATGGGTACCTGAACACACAGCAAACCTCTTTTTTTAATATTAATTTTATCTATAAGAATTACAACATAAATCTTTGCATTTTCAAGTACAAAGACAGTCCTTTGACCAAAAGTTGTCCAATCCATGGCCATTTTAGATACCTATGAATTGGGAAAGCAGACCAAAAGCACTGCATAGCAGAAGTTAAAAACATAAGTACAATACATAGTAAACCATTGAATGAAGTCACATATTTCTTGTTCACTATCAGCTTAATGATGAACAGATAGAACAATCCCAGCCTTACATGCAAACAACAAAGATTAAATCTGGGACATTTCAGATCAAGTGAAAAGTAAAGTCCTACACTTAGGCAAGAAAAGCCAAAATGACACATATAGACTGGGTAAAACCAGGCTCAATAGCAGTAACTGTGAGAGGGATCTTGGAGTCTTATTGGACAACCAGCTAAATATGAGCCAGAAATATGCAGCAGCAGCCAAAAAAGCTAATGCAATCCTAAATTGTATTAACAGAGGGATACAATCAAGATCAAGGAAGGTACTAATACCATTCTATAAAGCCTTAGTAACACCACATCTAGAGTACTGCATCCAGTTTTGTTCACCACATTATAAAAAAAGATGTTGAGACTCTAGAAAAAGTACAAAGAGCAACCAGGATGATTAGGGGACTGGAGACTAAAACATGAAGAATGGTTACAGGAACTGAGCTTAGCTAGTCTAGTGAAGAGAGGGATCAGGGGAGACATGATAGTTTCCCAATATTTGAGGGGATGTCACAGAGAGGAAGAGTCAAGCTATTTTCTAAAACTTCTGTAGGCCAGACAAGGAATAATGGATGGGAACTGAACAATGAGAGATTTAACCTTGAAATAAGGAGAAACTTTCTGACAGTGAGAACAATCAACTAATGGAACAGCTTGCCCTCGGAAGTTGTGGGAGTGCCATCAATTGAGACTTCCAAGAAGAGATTGGACTGCCATTTGTCAGAAATGGTGTAGGGTTGGATTAGGTCCCTTCCAACTCTGATTATCTGTTATCTGTTAAGTGATCTACTACTGTGTTAGTAACCCTGTGTACACCAAGACAGCACACAGAATATGTATACAGGTCATATGAACTTTTATCCCCTCTGTGATGTTATGTATTGCATTTCTTTGCATTTCAATTTAATTCAATATCACCCAATTATTTTCAAATGTGCATTTCTATATATAAATATGTGCACATATTTTGCAAAAATGTCTTTAGTTTTGTCTTCCTTTTAGCTATACAATGTAGTTGCAACTTTAAGTTTGTGTAGAGTTTTGTAGCTTCTTTCATGTATATTTATTCTTGCAGTGTTCACAATTTATATACTCTTATTTAGTGTTATACTTCTTTTTCTTTTGATTTTTGTGGGAGGCAAGTATTCAAATAAAATCTACTTTTTATGTGTTTATTTATTTTTCATTATAAACAATGGAAAGAAGATGCTTTGTTTCTCTGTATTGGAATTGTGGCACAAGGCTAGAGAACATTGATTCTGGTTTTTAATCACATTTGATAATCTGACATGGCATGTATAACCAGGTAGACATGTAGACTGAGTTCCTCCATCAGAAATCTGTGTGTCCGAGTTTTAGGCTTGGGATCAACTGAGAGTCTAAGGAGGGTGGAATGCCATAATATGGCTATGTGACTTCACTGCTTCATAAGTGCACTGGTTGACATCGAGGTAGCAATTGCACTTTGATGTATATATAGCCCCACAATGTTTTACAGCTCTCTCTGGTTGGTTTATGATATCAGCATATTGCCCCCAACAATCTGGGTCCTCATTTTACTGACCTCAAAAGGATGGAAAGCTGAGTAAACCTTGAGCTGTTCAGGATCAAACTCCAGACTGTGGGCAGAATTTGCCTGCAATACGGCATTCTAACCACTGGGCCATCAGGGCCATTCAAGGTACTACTGTCATTACCATCTATAAAGGACTTCCTTGCATACTTTGGGTCATTTAAGTGATTACTTTTTCCAAATGTTGATGCTTGTCCAGTGAAATCAGGCATGTACTTTGTTTCCCTTTAATTACATGGTGATCACATAGGAAGTGTGCCTTCTCCATGTGTCTTCTCTGTGTGCATCGTCTCCTCCCCCTCTGCCCCATGATCTGTACAACTTCAATCCTGATGAGAGTCAGAAAGTGATGGTAAATGTGACTCTTCTCCCAGGCCTTGGCACAGAATAATTCTTAAGCCTTGTTGGACTTGATGCTGTTGCACAGTTTGTCTTCTGGATGCATATACTGTTTCTTTACTTTTATCCCTTTTGCTTTATGTGTAGCATAAGCTGCCCAGAGTCATTTATAGTTTCTTAGACTCTAAATTTCATTAACACATAAAATTAAATTTAAAAATACCTGCCTTATCACATTTCTGATGTATTTCAAAGAGAAGTTGGCAAGGTAATGAAACCATATTTCATTTTTTAAGATTGGAGCTTTTTTTCTGACCATGGGAAGAAAAACCCAAATAATTAATTTATCCTAGAATGTCCTAGGCATTTGCTATCTGTAACCATAAGAATACATCCTTTGTGATTTCTATAGAAAGTCATAAAAGAGTACAGAAGGCAGAAGAGGCTGATCTATCAGGTATCAATTTATGTCATGACAGGTTGACATTCACCATACAAAAGCAGATGCAGGAAAGGAGTAAATTGGGAATGAACATGCCTTGACTTTTTTTAAAAAAGGTTTGTTTGATTCTACAGCAGGAAAGAATTGTTTTAGAAATGCATGATCAGAAGTTTTGCTACTAGCTTTTTACATTTTTTAAAAGAAAAGCATCATGTAAATTAAGTGCAACAAAATAAAATGTTTATTATTTCAAAGAAATATTTATTTACAGAAACAGATCATTACATATAGTTGAATCCTACTGAAATCAAAGATATGTGCTATCTCATCACAAAACTGTAGGCTAGGTTCCTCATATAGACAATAACAATAAGCAGACGATGAACATGTAAGGTACAGAAAGCCTGTCAATACTGACACTCAGCATTCAATACTGACACTCAAATAAGCAGAGAATATTCAGCTGATCATGGAAGTGGGAGCAAAAGAAATTCAGGAAAGATGGTTCTGATTAAACTTGGGAGGATGTGAGCTTTCAAGGCCATTAAACATTGCAGTGTAAGAGATAACACTGAAGTGCCCTGGCCAGGATATTGAAGAGGGATGTAATTTGGATATAAAGTGGATGGGCTGCCTTTATCATTTCTCATATATTCTTCACAGGCTTTTGTTGCAAAGTTTTTACAAAGCAAACATTACAAACAACGTTATGAAGCCTCACTCCATGATCCGTGGCTGGCCATAGGAGCAATAATTTGGCTCCAAGCCTCTCCGGGTGCAGTCGGTAATGTCTGTGTCGCAGGTGCTGCAGTGACATCCTGTCGCAACTGGGTAGGAATAAAAGGATTCTGCATGATCAGCACAACCTGGGATTTTTACAGTCTCATATATAATTGACTTGAATGTGCAGACATTCTGGACATGTTTCTGTGGAAGGATCATATTAGCTCGATCCTAATTATGGGAGAAAACAAAAGAAAAGTTATTGGCCTTTCTGAAGTAGCAAACCCCAACATGTTGTTATTGCTAGGAACAGATCTAAACCCAATATTAGGCAAGTTTATTGTATTATGGAACTTTCACAGTTTGTTAAATCAAATCCAAGTCACATTTTAGGATCTGTAAAAAATAAATAAATAAAATATTTGTTACAATGCTGTTTGCTCCAGTTCTGTATCTAGAAGGCAAAGCCATATAGAAATTGCACTGTAGAAAAACATGCAACTCTTGAAATTGAACAACAGTTAAAATAATAACAAAAACAAGAGAACTAAAAGTATTTACCCCAAAAGCAATAATTTTTTTTCCATTTATTCCAGCTAGACTCTACATTTCCTTGGAGTTCAACTATTTCATGCCAGTAAGTCATTAATTCTATTAATTCAGGAAACTACTGATCTCTATCACTTGCCTCATATATGAAATATGCTTATATTTGTATCTGATAAATATACAAATATTATTTTTATCTTCTGTTTCATAAATATATTCAACAAGGAATTAGCAGCTCCAGAAGCATTCTTACACTAGGAGATCAGTCATAAATGCCACATCATTCAGAACTATACATACAAGGTATATCTCTCTAGGCTCTTGGCTGTTTAGAATTTTTATTTCTACATTAAACCTTACTGATTTTCATGAAAATTATTTCCAGGAACTTGAGTTAAGATTTGATGTATGAAGTAGCAATTTTGTCCATGCTTGAAACTTCATTCTTTCTGAATAAAATGAATAGAATTGCTCTGTGCAGATATCTATTTAAAAGTATTTTCCACTGGACTAATTTTGCATGCATCATAAAATCATATCACCACTTTCTGAACTTGACAAAAAAATTGTCAGACTGGTGAAGTATGGCTTATATCCACAGTGTTTGGGGAAATACTTTTCTTCTTTTTAGCCTCCTGACCTTCCTGGATTCTTACCCTCGTGAAGCAGTAACCAGAGCACCAGGTTGCATTCACCAGGATGCAAAAGCCACATTCTTCCTTCTCCACGGCTATTGTAATATTTGATAGCTCACAGGAATGACAATAAATCATTTTCCAGCAAAAAAATAACAAAGCACAGAGAGTGGTTGCCTTCATCCTGTAATTCAAATCCAAAAATTTAGGAATGCTTAAATAGAGTGGTGCACATTTCCAGAGATCTCTAGAAATAATCAATTACCATGTTTGAACAGGAAAATTTCATTAGAATTACAATTAGACAACAAGACATCCATTCAGTATTGTGTTTATATGTAGGAAAAGGAACACCATTTAACAAATAAAAAATAGTAATAGATGAATAACCTTTTTATTCCAAAGATTTTTTTTTTAAAAAGAATACATTTAATAAAAGAGGCAGCAAATATTACTACCATTAGTATTTTTAAAAAGCATACACTTTTATAAAGTTTGTCATTTGCCATACAATGTACATTAAGAATCTGATGAAAAATTACCTGTCCTAGACTTGCTGGAATTAGTTGCTGGAATTAATTGCTGAAAGCAGAAAGACTCCAATGTCCTTTTTATACAAAATCAGAAGTAACTGACACCTGAAGGATTTACAGGGTATCAGACAGCTGACATTATTTTTAATCCTGATGAAAGAGCATGAACTTAGAGCCAGACACCGAGACAAACCTTGTAAAAAGAACACCATGAACATTATTGCCGTCATGCAAATTACCAGTAAAAAAAAAGATTGTCAGAAAATATGACAGGACCTCTTTATATATATTGTAACAGGGATATTATTAGAAAAATAATAATGCAGTTAGAGTAACTTTCTCCCAAGGTGGTCTTTGTGATATGTGCCGGGACTTTAGAATTCTGAGGCAGAATAGTTGCACACAGAAAACTATGAGGCTCAATGAGCAAAAACATATTGTACAGTACTAGAAAAGTGAAAATTGTACAAATTACAAGCATTGTTTTCTTAGCAACTATGCAGAAGTTGTCTTTCTTTTTCCTCCAGGATGTTTTCAGATGGATTGTTAATATTTTCAAAATCCAAATTTTAAATCCTCTATTTGATCGTATATTCATTGGTACTAACTATCTAGAAAAAAATTCCTGAGGTTCGGAGTTATGGTTTCAGAGGAAATCTATACTGTTCTGTCCCTAAACTGCTATAATTTGTAATGTGCTGCATGGAACTATCTTATCCCAATTGGCCATGCTAAGCAGAAAAGTGGAGGTTATGAAGAAGTCAAAGTTCTTGAACTGATACAAGATACAAAAGATAGACTTTTTGAGATTGAGAAGAATAGAATCCAAATATGAATTATTAAGCAAGTCCCAGATTCAAACAGCAAAAGCAAAGGCAAAAGATAAATAGAAAGGAAGGGATAGAATCAAGAACATATGACTTTGATGGATATTTTAAGCTATTTAATCCAATACCTTACCCTGTACCAAAAATTTTCTAAATCAATTTTGAGAAGTAGCTGTCCAAGTTTATTTTAGCTTTGTGAGGTTGACTAGACAAGAAGCACAACCAAGAATGCTAGCTCTGTCTTTATTGTACGACTCAGACTCTATCTATCTATCTATCTATCTATCTATCTATCTATCTATCTATCTATCTATCTATCTATCTATCTATCTATTTACAAGACTGAAATATTGCAATTTCTCTCCTTCTTTCCTTTTACACTCTGGAATACTAGGGAATATATTTTCTAAAATGTTTTCTACATAATCTTCCTTCTGTTGGCTGAGACACTTTTTTGCATGCCAGTAATGCAGTCTGTGGTTCTTCCTGTTGTGTCCCAAGCTCATTCTCACATGCTATGACAATTTGGAACCATACTGTGATGGGAGATCCACCACTATTCTAGGCAAAATATTTCATTCCTCATTGCTTAGCAGAGGAGAATTTCTCCAAATATTCAATTGGGATAATTTTAAATTTCAATTCATTAATATATGTGATGGCCTGTGTCTTGCCCTCAGTTTTAACAGAGAACATATTTGATCTGGTTGTATTTTTAGATATTTGTCAATAGCGTTGAAACCTTTACTTTCTTTTGTTAACTAAATATACCCAATTTTACAGATGTCTTCAATGAGCAAGGAGTTGATCAGGTACCACTTCATCAGTTCTACAACTGCCCTATTGAATTGAACTCTGGAGCCAAATTCCAGTTGGGCAGATCTACCCCTTTTAAAGTTGACTTCGTGGGATTTCACCAGCAAAAATCTTAAAACAAGATTAATCTTTGTCGGTACACAATCTGAAGAAATGATGAGCCCCACAGAGGTCCAATTTAATGAAGATTTCAAAACATACATTTCATGACTACTCCAAAAATTCAGTGATTACAGGAATCTAATTTTATAACAATGAAATGATTTTTCTCTACAGAAAACCTAAACATACTTTCAAGCCTAGAGCACTTTTAGAAACTTTTGGCAATAGTGAGTTAGGAAATTTAAAAAATGGGCAGAAATATGTGCTGTGAGAAACTTTCAATATAATATGTGTTTTTAAGAAACAGCTGCTGAACAGCCTATGCCAATACTTGGTAAATTGTTTTCATCTTTTAACAACATTATTCTGTATAGGCTACATTTTCTAATTCAACTTTGGCACTAACTGTGAACATTCAATATAGCACTAGTTCCTCTACCCATAATGATGCTATTTCAAAAGTACATGATCTGCAGCTGTCCAATTTCAGATTTGTTTTTATTTCACTTCTGGTTTTTGAATTACAGAAAATAAGCAGTCTTGTAGTTATTTTGAAGTGGTAAAAAAAGGCTAGTCATACTAGACTGGGATAGCAGGTATAATATTTGACACTCAACTTAAATCTCAGTGTGTATGATAGCATGATACTTATCATTACAACAACATAAACATTAGGTTGATACAATAAAATGCAATATATTTTCTATTCCCTCCTCTCCAAGTTTTATATTAGCTCTAATGCCTTTGGATGTAATAAACCAAGTATTCAGGAATTCATTTTAAGACCTTAGAGGTTTGGGATTGTTGCAATGCTTCATGTTTTAGATCTTGTAAAATTGATATATTTCTGGTAAATTGAATAGTGTCTATATCTGAAAGCTGTCCTTCACTGAAAATGTGCAATAGGGCACTCATGTGAATTTTGGAAAAAAAAAGAAAAGTATATTGATTTGCAATGTAATAGAGAAGAATGAAAAAAATAGTCTAGATTTAGAGCTTTAGATTAAAAGACAGGTTGAGAGGATAGGCAGAATGTACTTAAAAAAAAAGATCAGGGGTGAAGTTCACTAGGTAGGTATAGGCAAATCACCTGCTCTGTTCAGGTATTCTGTTCAAGAATTATTTGGAATGTAAAACCCTGCTTAAAGCCCATGTCCCACTGCACCAATGGATGCAAAGAGGATGTAAAACAGACAAAAAAGCTTGCCATCCGTTGGAAAACGTGATGTATCCGTTGTGTACTTATTGCCTACGTGTTTCATACGCTCTATCCATCGAGCATCCTTCCACTGAGATTTCATCCCCACAAGAAGTTTTGAGGTGCACAAAACTTTTTGAACGGATGAACTTTCCGCCGTGTACGATGTACATCTGTGACATATATGGGCAACAAACGTTCTATCTCCGTAATCATCCATTAAACGTCCTCTGTTTCCTCTCGGCATCCTCTGGACATCCCCTCAACTCACATCCGCTGCAGCTGAAAATGGAAAGAGAGAGGAAATGAAAGGTACATGGAACGTCCACACAGCGTTAGTAGCACGGAAATAGAAAGGATCTAAGTGGATGCATCTCATACATAAAGCATTAAAACAGACAAAACGTTTGTATCTGGGATGTATCTTGTATATTTAGGATGTCTGCAGTATGTCTAGAGTATGTGGAAGGACACCTAGTGGAAAACCGACATTTCCTATAAAAAGGGGGAGGAAATCACCTGGATCTCACTATCAGTCCAGCAGCCGTGGTGTACAGACCTCTTCACCCTTGGTCTTGCTCTTCCACATCATCCATTGTTCTACACCATGGACAGTGGTGTTCAACACAGTCCTTATGGTAGCTGCGATCATTCAACACCAGAACCAAGCCCTGTTCAGACTGTTTCACCTTTTATACACAAGGAGAAGAAGGAGACGTTCAAGAGCTGTGTGGGTCCGAGGATGGACGGGGAGAAGAATGGAGTTTGGACTGTATGACAAGCTGATAGTGGAGCTGAGGAATGAAGACACTAGTGCATTCCAGCACTTCATGAGGATGCCACCAGCCATGTTTGACAAAATTGTAGAGCATCTGAGACCCAGGTTGACCAAGCCAAGCACCAACTTCCGTCCCAACCTGGACCCTGGACTGAAGGTGGCACTGACTCTGCGCCACCTGGCCTCTGGAACCACATACAGAAACATGCAGTATGCCTGGAGAGTGCTACACAACACCATCAGCAAAGTGGTCAGAGAAGTGGTGCAGGCCATCATCGAAGAATACGTGGAGGAGCTCCTCCATTGTCCCACCACTGAAGAAGGCTGGAGGAAAGTTGCAAAGCAGTGGTATCAGAGGTGGAACTTTCCCCACACCGTTGGAGCCATAGATGGGAAGCACGTGCAAAGCTCCAGCCAACTCAGGGTCCTCTTATTACAACTACAAGGGCTTCATCCTCTTTGCCATGGTTGATGCTGACTACAAGTTAATGTACATTGATGCTTCAGGCAACGGGTCAGCTTCAGATGCCCAGGTATACAACACCAGTGACCTCAAGGATGGGCTGGAACACAACCTCATCATGGGTTTTCCAGATCCAGACCCCCTACCCAATGATGTGCCCTACTTCATCGTGGGTGATGACGCCTTCTCCCTCAGAACCTACCTCATGAAGCCCTACACTTCCAGATACCTCACCCCTGAAGAGAGGATCTTCAAATACAGGCTGTCCAGGGCAAGACGGGTGGTGGAGAACGCCTTTGGCATCCTGGCCAACAGGTTCCAGGTACTTCTCACCACCATGCAGCATCACCCAGAGACTATGAGGAGCATCGTGGAAGCTTGCTGTATCCTGCACAATCTCATGCGCACCCACTACCCAGTGCTGCAGAAAAGACTTGTGGACCGTCAACAAGGGAATGGGGACATGGAGCCTGGTGAATGGAGGCAAGGATGAAACCTGATAGACACTGTGGATGTCCAAGGCCCCAACAGAGCTTCACGTGAAGGGAAGAAGAAGCGCAACCTCCTGAGACACTGGTGCAACTCCCCAGCTGGAGCAGTGGAGTGGCAAGACAGGATGATAGATGCTTAATGGATGCTTCCTTGAGCCTGTCTCATCACACTGATGAAATTGTGCCATGTATGTTGAGTGGCCCTATAATGAATAGGGCATTAATAAAGAGCTTTGTTTATTTTGAAATGTGTTGATCAATGAATAAATTGTTATTGATAAAAAAGGGCCACATGTGTGGCAGCTGGGAGGGTGGACCACAGAGTCCCACTATGCTTGCACTGGAGGTTTATCTATCCCACAACTATCCTTACCCATCCCACAACTATTCTTACCCATCCCACAAGCATGCAAAGGATTAACCATTTTTTCAAAGTTTTCACCAACACTTTATTAAGTAAAAAAATGAACCCAGCGTGTGAAGCAAAGATAACCTTTATTAATAACTGTCTTAAGTAAACTGTATTACTTTATTAAAAAAGCAAAATGAACCAATAAAGTGTCTTAAGCAAAGATAAAGTGAACAAGTAACAACTCAGTCTCTGGCACTATTCTCAGTCACTCTGAGGCATGTCCATGGTCTCAGCTGTTAAGCAGGCAGGGACTGTGGAAGTGGCTGTGGCTGGAGTGCTGGTCTGAGGTGCCATTGGGGTGCTTGGCCCCAAAAGTACAACAGGGGATGGTGTGTCCAGGAAGCTCTCAGAGAGTTGACTCAGTCCCGTGAGGTTGAGAGACCCTTCCTCAAGGACCTGGGATGTCAGGCACAGTACTGATGACAGATTTTCTATTGAGGGGCTTGGCTGTGGCGTGGAGGAAGGAGGAGTGTAGTGGGGCTGTCTGGTCTGCAGCTGGGCGAGGTGAGGCGTCTGTGGCATGTGATGTACGTGGGCCTGGACTGGGAAGAGCTGCCTCTGCTGTGGGAAGTCCTGGTACTTGTAGCCTTGATAGGTCAGGGGCTGTTGAAAGCCGTGGAAGGGCTGTGATATTGCCTGGGGTGGAGGAGCAGTCCTGGAGTGGGTCGGAGCAGGTTCAGCTGGGCCTGGAGGGTGGTGCAGCAGTGCTGTTATCTTCTCCTTCATCACCTGGTACTGGGCTTCGGGCATTTCCATGAGGGTCTGGTTCACATAGGTGAGGAAGGGCTTTCTGTGAGAGGATGGTATGTCAAAGTGTACCAGCTGAGAGTGAAGATCTGTGCTGGTCTTCATTATGTCCCTAATCTCCAACAGGACAGTGTGGCTCTGGTCCTCCAGTCTGCCTCTCTGCCTGCATCCTGTGGAGCTGGGTGTGGGTGTGGGGGTGGGTTGGTTTCTGGTGGCTGCTGCTTCTTGCTCCATTTGTGACAGGGGATCCTCCACGTCCTCCGGCATGGGGAGTGCAGATGTGGGGGGGGTCTCTGCTGTGGGGCCCTCTGAAGACACCTGCCTGGACAGTTAGCTGTCTCCTGGCTGGAAAAGGACTGGCTGTCTTGGGCTGTCTGAGGGATAGGGTTGTCAGAGCGGCTGCTCCTTGGTGGCGGACCTCACCCTCCAGGAAGCTGCACTTGGCCATGATGTACATCTCCCGGTCAGTGAGCTTGACAGCAGCCTGCCCAGATTTCTTCAGGTGTAGCTTCCCATACCAGGTGTGCATGTGCTTCCACCATCCCAGGAGTACATCTGCAGTGTAGCCCAGGCTCTCTGCCTTGTCTCTCCAAGCTGCCTGTTTTTTCTTGGTGTTGCGATAGAGTCTGTGCCCTTTCTCCACAGGTACTCATTCTCCCTCAGCCATTTCAGCACCTCCTCCTCATGCTCCTCGGAAAGGGTGTACTGTTTCCTCTCTCCCTTCTCCTTCCCTTGCCTCTTCCTTCCTCTGGCAGGGGATTGAGCAGCAGGGCCTTCAGGGGCTTGAGCAGCAGGGCTTTGAGGGCCTTGGGGCTGGTCCACCACAGCACCAGCAGCAGCACCACCACCGCCAGCAGCAGCAGGAGAAGCACCAGCAGCAGCAACACCATCAGCAGGAGGAGCACCAGCAGCACCAGCAGCACCAGCAGCAGGAGAAACACCACCAGCAGCAGGAGAAGCAGCAGCAGCTTTAGAGTCAGTGCCAGGGGGTGGGATGGTGGTTCTGTCCTTCTTGCCAGGGCTGGCAGGAGTAGGCACAGGCTTTCTCTTCTTCCCTGACTGATGAACCATGGTGTTATTCGAAGATGTCTGTGGCAGCACGTCTTTCCTCTGAATGCTTACTGCTTGCGAGCTGCATCCTTTTATATCCACGGAGCTGATGCAATTCATACTCCCCGCATGCGCAGTGAATGCTCTGCATCCACTATGCATCCGCTATGCATTCGCTTTGCTTCCTATAGGCGTCCGTGATGCATCTGTGGCATCCGCTACGCATCCGCTCATTCCGCTATGTGTCCACTTCGTAATTCTCCCCCGGAAGACCTTCAGATGTGTCATCCACTTCCATCCGCTGTCATCCCCTAGGCTTCCTACGAACATCCGTTTAACATCCCCGCTACATACTACCCCCATCCGTTCCTTTCCGTTCTTTTCTGTTCTGTTTATGCAAATTTGGGGCACTTTTTGGAGCGGATAATAAAGGATGGAGCCACCCCCAAAATTTTGCTCATCCGCCCTGTCCTTTTTGCATACGTTTTGCATCCGTCGGCCAGTGGGACCTAGCCTTAACCATCAGATAACAGTAAAGAGATAGAAATCTTTTTCTAAGAGCCATGGTGGCACAGTGGTTAGAATGCAGTACTGCAGATTATTTCTGCTGAGTGTTGGCTGCCAGAAGTTTAGCATTTGAATCTCACCAAATCTCACTGGCTCAATGTTGACTCAGCCTTCCATCCTTCCAAGGTCGGTAAAAAGAGGACCCAGATTGTTGGGGACAATACGCTGACTCTGTAAACTGCTGAGATTGCTGTAAAGCACTGTGAAGTGATATATAAGTCTAAGTGCTATTGCTATTTTGTTGTGATCTCATGATTATTGGGATATTTGAAACCCAGAGTTGTGACACTCAGTTGATACTAAAATGTGACATATCAATTGCTGTATAAATGATCTATGTGGAAAATAAATTTCTGTAGCAGATTTATATCTAGACATTTTCCTATACCTTATACCACACTGTTCTGTTTTGAATACAACGTCACACAGCAGTAGACATTTCTCAACCACATATGTTCAATCTCAAATCATAAATGTTGACAAAAGAGAGGACAGGAGAAAAAGTGACTCTTCCTCTTTTTGTGTTTCTTTGGACTTGGTGAGAGATAATGAGGATTGAATTATTATTTAATATATTCCCTGAAATAATGTATAACCTGCCCATTATTCTAAAGACTCAGGGCAACATACACGAGACATATGTTACCATATAATACATAAATAGATATTCTTATTGAAATATAAAATATTCTGCAGGGGTGGTACAATTATTTGTTTAGATAAAAGTCAATGCTTTTTGTGAGTGACTAGAAAACCTTTCTAAACTGTTTGCTGAAAATGGAAAAAATGAACTTATGATTTATGGGATTGGTGATTACAAAGGTTAGAATATGGAAAAAGAGAGCCACGATGTAGCTTTAGAGAGGGGATAAAATATAAATGCATTTGTAAGTGTTGTAACGAAGAATGGAAGACATTCCTTCCTCCCTCCTTTTCTTTTCTTATCTTTTTTCTAAATTGCTTATCACTTTTCTTTTTTCTAAACCTGCAGTGCTTTAATTCAGTGGTGGGATTCAACCGATGTAACAACCAGTTTAGTGAGTGTGTGCTTTTTCACTGAACCAGTGGAATCCCACCCCTGCTTTTATTCTGTAAAACACCCTTTAATAGAATTAATTAGTAAAAATAAAATATAAAAGGAATATTATAAAATATAACAACATAATACAAGATAGCAGAATAAAATCATAAAACATCTCAACAAAAACAAGATCTAACTAAAAATTAGATCTAACTAAACTAGCACAATATATTGAAATTTTCATATAAATAAACTGATTTTATAATTTGATGCTGAAATCACATCAGTATCTGTGCTAATCAGATTTAAGTCGAGAAGTTATTCCTGATATAGCCCACTTCCTAGTTCACATAAATGAAGAAGAGCTGGGACAGGGAGGGGAGTAACTGACAAAAGCATGTTATGAAATCACAATGTAAATGGTTTTTGGAACATCCAATATGAAAGGATAGGCTTTGCACTGGGATACACATTTTGTCATTGTTTTATTTTCACAGATTTTGCCAGACGTCCATGCCTAAATGGCAATTTTCTTACCAAAAAGGATACAAAAAGATCTCCTTTACTGCACATATGATAATAATTCTAGGAGAAAACTCCTATTCCCATTTTTTGTGCAAGCAAACAAGCTGGTTTCTTTCATGTTGATGGGCTGAGCACTGAAAAAAAACTAGCTGTAGAATCTAATTCTCGCCTAACACAGAATCTTATTTCCAATTATATCCTTCAAGGGGTTTGTTAGCTCTCTTGTTTGACATTTACATGAGTCTGCTGGGTAAGGTCACCCATTGGTAAAAGTTGAGATATTACCTGTTGTTCATTTAATTCCTCTAAATTGATGCCCCTGTTTTGGTATTAGGAACCTGGAAGGGAGAGAAAAGTCTCACCTTGTAAGGATGAATACCTGTGAATTTTGGGACCATCTGGATCAGGATTTTTAAAATCTTTGCTTCTGCATAGGGTTGCACCACCTCAAACAGATCTGGAAACTCTCCTTGATTCATGATTCCAGTTCAGAAGGGCATAGAAAGGCTCTGTTGTCTAGGATCACTTAGGTAAAGGAGAATGCCTTTTACTAAAGCAAAGTAGTAAAAAGCAAATGAGCAAAGCCATTGGCAATAGCACATTGTCAGTGGGCAAGGACACATCTCAAGTTCAATGATGGCTCTTTTTAAAGATCAGTTACTGCATAGGAATGGGGTTGTAGGTTGCTTAACTGGAAGAAAGCAATTCTTTCCCATCAACATATTGTTCTTGAATATACCCCAAGTGGTAGAATGTTTGAAAATAGATTTTATTGCTAAGTCTCTCAGACTTTGGAGGAAATCTGATTTGCCTGATCATTTTTTTTTCATCATATCTGTCAGGAGTATCAGACAAAGGTGATGCTTGAAAAGAACTCCACTGTGGCTATCTTTGAACAATGACTGGCATTTTCCCTGTCATTTAATTATGCTGTGTTTTCACTGAGAGAAAAAAGAAACCATCCTAAATGTCAGACAACCTTGAGTTAGGAGATGTTTGGGTTTCTGTTGTATTTTCAGAGGAAACTATGTCATCACCTGCAGAATTTTTAGCCCTGCACCATATATAGTGGCCTAAATATATTATTACTGCCACCGGGTGGCTGATTACAGCACACAGCATACTACAGTTAAATTTGTTAGGTCTACAAAAACCATTGCTGCTATGAGGAAAGCTATGCCATGCCACCACCCTATGAATGGAGATAATTTATCTTTGAAGGTCCATAAAATGGGTAACAATCTCGAAGGGAGATATTTCCTGGTATTGGAACCCAGAGACAGGAAAGGTTCTATTTTATGATTTCTGTGTGCTACATGGAATATCATTTCCTAAGAAAAAGATATATACCAAAAGTATTTTTGGATTTTTAGAGAAAACAGGCAAACATAACAAGTAATAACATATCTGCATCTCTAGTTGCAAGGAGGTTAAGTGAAATAATTGCTGTGTTGTTTGACATTCCCTTTCTGGAAGATGTCCACTGCACGCACATACTATAATTATAACTTCAGAATATAATATTCATTTTTGTGGTTGGTATCTATAAAGTATGCATGATCTGAATTTTTATTTTATTAATATTTACAAACAACATTATTTTGCTGTCATTATTTGCCACGAATAAAGTTTAAATATTTCTGAAGAATCCTACTCTTGTTTTCATTACTCTAAGAATGTACAGAAAATCTAAGATACAATAATCAAATAACTGTTGTGGTTTTGAATTCTACTCCTAGATAAAGATAAGAGAGGATTTAATGGTGGTTCACCAGACCTTGAGGATTTTGTAAAGGAGACATTATTGGGAATTGAGGATTTGATAAATATTCCATTTCTTCTCATTTGTGAATGTTTTATTAGAGTACTTTCTCTAATGGTGAAGTGTGACTTTCTATAATGGCGAGGTATGAGGGCCTTCTCCTTAACTTGAGATCTTTGAAATCCCAAGGCAGTTTTTCAAGTTATATTTTTGTTTATTTATTGAATTCATAACCTGACACAATAGATTCTTGGCAGTTCACTGTCAATACAAAGAAATGACAATTCAAACATATACATAGAATACCAAATCAATGACAGCAAGTTAAAAAGAATGAAATCATAAACAAGGTATTATCAGTTAAGTCGACACAATCACAAAATAGTCTTCATAATAATTCATTATTTTTCACCCTTCTAAAGGAGGGGAAAAGTTTGATCGCCAATACTTAATCTATGAGTCGGTCAAATGATACCTATGAAATATGTGACAAAATCTGAAAAAAAAAACCCACAATGTCCGTTTGGTCCTATACACTGTGGCTATCATTACTTCTATCTTAGGGCTGTACCCAGGGGTAGAATTCTACCAGTTCACACCTACTCACTAGAACTGGTTATTAACATTCTAAGCAGTTTGGAGAACCAGTTGTTGGAAGAAATTACTGGCCTAATCCTGTAAGGAAGGCAAGAAGACAACATTCTGGTGTTGCTTACAGAAAATGCCTCTCCATTAACCCTTATTACATTCTTGGCAGGACTAGACTTCTTGTCTTAGGAACTTCTCTGGAGTTTTTCCCCCTCCTTTGCTGGTACTTTGCTTGTGTGGAATAACCATTCAAAGTTACAATGGCACTGAAAAAAATGACTTATGACTATTTTTCACACTTACGACTGTTGCAGCATCCCCACAGTTATGAAAGGCAGGTGAGGAGATGCATGCCTCGATGTGAATGATATTGAGTTGGCCACACCCAGCCAATAACATGACCCCCATCCATGTCCACCCATTCACATGACCACCAAGCCATATCCACCACCTAAGCCATACGCAAAGAATTGGTTGTTAAAAATTTGAATTCCATCCCTGCCTGTACAGAGTATTAAGAAGCCATTTTGCTTCATTAAGTTTCAAGAAAAGAACCCCTTGAAGGTGCTTCATGAAGCAACACAAGCCCTTCAAGGTATGTCCACTTTGTTTAGATTGTTTATCTCCTTCACTGTTTTCCCAATGCTTGAAGGAGGCAGGCAAGGTTTTTCATTGCAAAAATTTCTTCCAGCTTTTGCAGGTACTCAGAAGGAGGATTTTGTTTCTTGCCTTTGAGACAAAGATCCTTTTCAAGGCGAACTGAAGCAACTTTGCAAAGCCAATTAAAGTTAGGACAATGACAACCAACAACTTTAACAGACTATTCTAGTGCCATCTAGTGGTAACTATAAGAAGACTGAAGAATCTATAGGCTAGAAACAATGGCTCGAGTTCAGGGATGTCACTCATGTTGTTACAACTGCATGATGTATTGGGACTTTTTCCCTCTTTGCTAAACTAGGTAGGGGCATGGCCAGCACGTCACGCATCTGGCCAGCGGGTCGGGAGTTTGACAGCTCTGCTCTTGTGGAAACTTTAACCTATTTTAATGATCGATAATGTTGTCAGTGTTTGAGAGATCTAGACTAAATTCAGTGTGTTTTATTCACTGGTTTCTTTGGGCATCCTTATATGACATGCAACATTAGAGAATGTTTGTGTTCAAGATTACCCAGAGAAGATATCAAAATATCTTCAAGAAAATTTAGGAGTTTATTTTTTAGGAATATATATATATATAT
>BLBF01000017.1:10034466-10087278 GCA_015471245.1 Laticauda colubrina | reverse complement strand
TATATATTTGTTTTCTGAGGTTTTCGCGGGTATTTGTATGTGGATCTTTGGTTATTCGGGTTTTCTCCCACGTAGAATTGGAAGTATCTAGGCAACGTTTCGATGAAGTCTCATTCATCATCTTCAGGCTTGTTTCTTCAGCTCTGTGCTTCTCAGAGTAATGTGAGCTTGCAGCTGCTTCTTCCTTTTAACTGCTAGTGGGGGTGTGACTTGATTGGGTGGGGGTTTGGCGGTGTTCTGATTGGCTGGGGGTGTGTTCTGCTTAGGGGGGGCTTGGTTGTGCTCAGGTTAGTCTTAGTTACTGGGGGATTTGAGCTGGTGAGCTGTGATCTTGTTTGGCTTCGTGTTCGTGGTCGTGCCACATCTTCATGGTGGGTGTCAGTTTGCTTCTTGTATGGGTCAGAGGGGTTTGAAGCGGGTAGTGGTGCAGCTGCAGTATGGTTTCTGGTTCGTGGTCGTGTCTGGTTGGGGTGCATTTGAGCTGGAGGTATCAGGGGGGATCTGTTTGTGCCCAGGTGTTAGCCTGGCTTGTGGTGTGGAGATTTTTTTGTTTGAGAGTGCAGGCTTCCAAATGATTGACAGTCTGGTGGAATCATCTCTTCTATTCATGCTTTCAGGTCTTTTTTCAATCTCTATGGCTTCTCTGATAATTTTGTGGCTGGGGTTTTGGTGATGCTATGACCTGTGGCTTTCATGTGTTGGACTAGTGAGGAAGTGTGTTCCAGCTTTTTTACTGCATTTTTGTGTTCATCCAGGCAGGTACTTATTCTTCTATTGGTCTGTCCAATGTATGTGGTCAGGCATGATGCACAGGGAACTTTGTATAAGCCTTGGTTTTCCAGGTCAATTTTGTCTTTGGGGTTTCTAAGGATGGCTGCTATTTTTTGTCTGTTTTGAAGGCAGTCTTGATGGGATGCTTGTGTCGTATCTTACTGATTTTGTCTGTAGTACCTCTTATGGAGGGCAGGACAGCTGTTCCATAGGTCTGTTCATCTTCTAGGTCTCTATTCTGTCTTAGTGTGTTTTTGTGGATCAAGCTAGTGATTTTGTTTTTGTGGAAGCCGTTGGCTGTCAGTACTTTAGTCAGGGTGCATAGTTCAGTCTTTATATGTGTCTTGTCTGCCAGGCGTTTGGTTCTGGCGATTAGTGCTTGGCCACGAAGTTTATCTGTGCTGGGTGGTGGTGGGATTGGGCGTTGAGGTAGCGGTTGGTGTGGGATCACCACTGTCACCCGTCATTGCAAACCTGTTCATGGAAGAATTCGAATCCAGAGCCTTGGCTAATGCCATCCACAAACCCAAACTATGGCTAAGATACATCGATGACACATTTGTGATTTGGCCCCATAGAAAAGAAAACCTAAACAATTTCCTAACACGCCTAAACAGCACACACCCCAAAATCAAATTCATCATGGAAACAGAAACAAACAACTACCATTCCTAGATGTACTTATCTACAAAAGAACAGATGGCAAACTAGGACACACCTTATACCAGAAGAAAACACACACCAACCGCTACCTCAACATTTTGCTAGTGTTTAAGTATCATTTGCAATTCATGCATTTTCCCAGCCAAAAATAACTACCATGATCTTTGTAACATTAGTCATATTAGTCACTCTGGAGAATCCTTGGTAAGATCTTTTTTTTCATTTCCAAATAAACATCTATCTCCATAAAATCACTCTTCATGTTCACTGCTTCTTTTGTGTTTGTTGCTCTTTGGTTGTATTCGTCCCCCTCTTTGTCTACTTTTATGTACTTTTTCTCATTCCCCTTTGTTTCTGTTTGCAATCATTCTCTTTTTTCAAACCCCATCCTCTTCCAATTGATAATTTCACTAAGCATTTTTTATGTTTCCTGTTAGTTTAACCTAACACATTTCTGCTTTATATTCTATAACACAGAGCAACTTTATAATACCCTATTTTAATATCCACTTTCTTTTCATCCTGCTGGGAGGTTGTTAGGAATCTATACACCAATTAGTTGGGATGGCAATATATAAACCAACAATGTATGATTACAGCTTTAAGACAAAAACACTGTATTGATTTATACTATATTCCAATTGGTTGATTATATTACAAATTACCAGAAGAGGGACCTAGAGATCATAGATTGCTCTCTCTGACATTCTGTTGCAATCTAAGGTTCTCTATTGTATTTATGCCATGCTTATACTTTGATATCTTTGTTTACTGTAAATGACAAAAGCATCCGGTAAGAAGACTTTGTAATTGGATATTTTTTAGCCTTTTAAGCATATATGACCTGGACCATTTATCAGACTGTGCTATTTCTTAAAGTAAACTTTAACTCAATTTATTGTATATGTGTGTGGCTGAATAATTATTTATAATTACTGTCATAAATGTTTCCATGTGCATATCCTTGTTACTCAAGGGTTATTCTGTACATATCATAATAGAGGTAAAACTATATTTTCTTATTTATTTCACATAGAATTTGCATTTTCTCTTCCTGAAGTGGTTCTACTTTCAAACTACTTTCTTTTACATTTTCTTTTCTTTTTTTCACATCTATTTATTCCTGGAGTTCTGCTTTTGACAGTATCAAATTGCAGCTATTTCTGAAGTCAGAATATATCACCACTCTTTTATTCTTCATTAAGTCCTCCAGTCTTTCATCATAAATGATCAGATCAATCATACCTTGTTTGAGTCACTCATTTTGTCCATGAATAGACATGCTTGAAACATTTATTCAAAACAACACTTTTTCTAAGATACTCACCAGTCAGCATTATCATTCATTATTGGTGCTCCAAATGGTCCTATTGCTTTTCATGTCTGATCTTATTTCAACCCATGCATGTCGCCTAACAGCATTCCTTTCCCCCTGGTTTACACTGATTCAGAATGTTGCATAGTTTTTCTCTCTATTAATTTCTATTTTTTTTCATCATTACCATTCACTGGAGTGAATCATGCAATCATCAATTATCTATGGATTTCTATTTTCATATGAACACATATTCCTTCCTTCCTTCCTTTCTTCCTTCCTTTCTTCCTTCCCCATTTAATCCTCTTACACTCTATCTTTTTCATTAAAAAAAGGGTTCTTGAGCAGATTGTTGAACAAGAAAATCAAATTCAAGGTTCCAAGCTAAAAATAAAATAAAATAGAAAAGCTCAAAGGAAGTAAGCAAAAGATCAAGCAAACTGGAACATTATACATTTCTTATCACAACCAGCCAGAATTGGAAAAGCCCATGTCACACTGCACCAATGGATGCAAAGAGGATGTAAAATGGACAAAAAAGCTTGCCATCTGTTGGAAAACACGATGCATCTGTTGTGTACTCACTGCGTACATCTTTCATACGCTCTATCCATCAAACATCAGTCCACTGCTATTTCATCTGCTCAAAATGTTTTGAGCTGCACAAAACCTTTTGAACGGATGAACTTTCCACCGTGTACGATCTACATTCGCGACACATACAGGGAACAAATGGTTCTATGTCTGTTGTCATCCGTTACACGTCCACTGTATCCTCTCGGCATCCGTGCAACTCACATTCCACTCCAGCGGAAAGTGGAAAGAGGGAGGAAGCGAAAGGTACGTGGAACGTCCACACAGTGTTAGTAGCACGGAAATAGAAAAGGATGAAAGCGGATGCAGCTCAATATAAAGCATTAAAATGGACAAAACGTTCATATATGGGATGTATCTCGGATATTTAGGATGTCTGGAGGATGCCTAGAGTATGTGGAAGGACACCTAGCGGAAAACTGACATTTCCTATAAAAAGGGGGAGGAAATCACCTGGATCTCACTATCAGTCCAGCAGCCCTGGTGTGCAGACCACTTCAGCCTTGCTCTTGCTCTTCCACATCATCCATTGATGTCCACCATGGATCATCGCACACTCCTTTTGGTAGCCACCATCATTCAACACCAGAACCAAGTCCTCTTCAGACTGTTTCACCTTTTCTACGCAAGAAGAAGAAGGAGACGTCCAAGAGCTGTCTGGGTCCGAAGATGGATCGGGAGAAGAGAGGAGTTTGGACTGTATGACAAGCTGATGGTGGAGCTGAGGAACGAAGACCCTCGTGCATTCCAGCACTTCATGAGGATGCCACCAGCCATGTTTGATGAAGTTGTGGAGCGTCTGAGACCCAGGTTGACCAAGCCAAGCACCAACTTCCGTCCCAACCTGGACCCTGGACTGAAGGTGGCACTGACTCTGCGCCATCTGACCTCTGGAACCACATACAGAAACATGCAGTATGCCTGGAGGGTGCCACACAATACCATCAGCATTGTGGTCAGAGAAGTGGTGCAGGCCATCATCGAAGAATACGTGGAGGAGCTCCTCCAGTGTCCCACCACTGAAGAAGGCTGGAGGAAAGTTGCAGAACAGTGGTATCAGAGGTGGAACTTTTCCCACACCATTGGAGCCATAGATGGGAAGCACGTAGCCTGCAAAGCTCCAGCCAACTCAGGGTCCAATTATTTCAACTACAAGGGCTTCTTCAGTATCATCCTCTTTGTCATGGTTGATGCTGACTACAAGTTCATGTATATCGATGCTTCAGGCAATGGGTCAGCTTCAGATGCCCAGATATACAATGCCAGTGACCTCAAGGATGGGCTGGAATGCAACCTCATCATGGGTTTCCTGTATCCAGACCCCCTGCCCAATGATACACAAGATGTGCCCTACTTCATCGTGGGGGATGACGCCTTCTCCCTCAGAACCTACCTCACAAAGCCCTACACTTCAAGATACCTCACCCGTGAAGAGAGGATCTTCAACTACAGGCTGTCCAGGGCAAGACAGGTGGTGGAAAACACTTTTGGCATCCTGGCCAACAGGTTCCAGGTACTTCTCACCACCATGCAGCATCACCCAGAGACTGTGAGGAGCATCATGGAAGCTTGCTGCATCCTGCAATCTCATGCACACCTGCTACCCAGTGTTGCAGAACAGGCTTGTGGGCCATCAACAAGGCAATGGGGACATGGAGCCTGGTGAATGGAGGCAAGGACAAAACCTGATAGACACTGTGGGTGTGCAAGGCCCCAACAGAGCTTCACATGAAGGGAAGAAGCAGCACAACCTCCTGAAACACTGGTGCAACTCCCCAGCTGGAGCAGTGGAGTGGCAAGACAGGATGGTAGATGCTTAATGGATGCTTCCTTGAGCCTGTCTCATAACACTGATGAGTTTTACCATGTATGTTGAGTGGCCCTACAATGAACAGGGCATTAATAAAGAGTTTTGTTTATGTTGAAATGTGTTGATCAATGAATAAATTGTTATTGATAAAAAAGGACCATATGTGTGGCAGCTGGGAGGGGGGACCATACAGTCCCACTAAGCTTGCACTGGAGGTTTATCTATCCCACAACTATCCTTACCTATCCCACAGCTATCCTTACCAATCCCATAGCTATCCTTACACATCCCACAGCTATCCATCCCACAGCTATCCTTACCAATCCCACAGCTATCCTTACCCATCCCACAGCTATCCATCCCACAGCTATCCTTACCAATCCCACAAGCATGCAATGGCTTAACCCTTTTTTCAAAGTTTTCCCCAACATTTTATTAAGTAAAAAAAATGAACCAAGTGTGTGAAGCAAAGATAACCTTTATTAATAACAAACTGTATGACTTTATTAAAAAGCAAAATGACCCAAGTAAAGTGTCTTAAGCAAAGATAAAGTGGACAGGTAACAATTCAGTCTCTGGCACTCTTCTCAGTCACTCTGAGGTGTGCCCATGGTCTCAGATGTAAAGGGGCCAGGGACTGTGGAGGTGTTGTTGCTGGAGTGCTGGTCTGAGGCACCATTGGGGTGCCTGGCCCCAAGAGTACAACAGGAGATGGTGTGTGAAGGAAGCTCTCAGAGATCTGACTCAGTCCCGTGAGGTTGAGAGGCCCTTCATCAAGTACCTGGGATATGAGGCCCAAGACTGATGACAGATGTTCTGACGAAGGGCTTGGCTGTGAGGAAGGAGGAGTGTAGTGTGGCTTTTTGGTCTGCAGCTGGGTCAGGTGAGGTGTCTGTGGCATCTGTGGCATCCGATGAACCTGGGCCTGGACTGGGAAGGGCTGCCTCTGCTGTGGGAAGTCCTGGTAGTGGTAGGCTTGGTAGGCAAGGGGCTGTTGAAATCCGTGGAAGGGCTTTGACATCTCCTGTGGTGGAGGAGCAGACCTGGAGTGGGTCAGAGCAGGTTCAGCTGGGCCTGGAGGGTGGTGCAGAAGTGCTGTAATCTTCTGCTTCATCACCTGGTACTGGGGCTCAGGCAGGTCCATGAGGGTCTGGCTCACGTAGGTGATGAAGGGCTTGTGGTTCAAGGATGGTATGTCAAAGTGGACCAGCTGGGAGAGGAGATCTGTGCTGGCTTTGATTGTGTCCCTGATCTCCAAAACGACAGTGTGGCTCTGTCCCTCCAGTCTGCCTCTCTGTCTGCTTTCTGTGGAGGTGGAGCTGGGTGTGGGTGTAGGTTGATCTCTGGTGGCTGCTTCTTCTTGCTCCATCTGAGACGGGGGATCCTCCACGTCCTCCGGCACGGGGAGTGCAGCTGTCGGGGGGGTCTCTGTCATGGGGCCCTCCAAAGACACCTGCCTGGACAAGGTAGCTGTCTCCTGGCTGGAAGAGGAGTGTCTCTCTGTGGGCTGTCTGAGGGAGAGGGTTGACAGAGGGCTGCTCCTCGGTGGCGGATGTCACCCTCCAGGAAGCTGCACCTGGCCACGACATAGGTCTCCCGCTCAGTGAGCTTGACAGCAGCCTGCCCGGATTTCTTCAGGTGCAGCTTGCCATACCAGGTGTGCATTTGCTTCCACCATCCAAGGAGTACATCTGAAGTGTAGCCCAGGCTCTCCACCTTCTCTCTCCACGCTGCCTGCTTCCTCTTGCTGTCACAATAGAGTCTGTGGCCCTTCCTCCACAAGTACTCGTTCTCCCTCAGCTATTCCAGCACCTCCTACTCATGGTCTTCAGAAATGGAGTAATGTTTCCTCTCTCCCTTCTCCTTGCCTTGCCTCTTCCTCCTTCTGGCAGGACCTTCAGAGCCTTCAGCAGCAGGGCTTTGAGGGCCTTGGGGCTGGTCCACCACAGCAGTTGCAGCAGGAGAAGCACCAGCAGCAGCAGGAGAAGCACCAGCAGCAGCAGGAGAAGCACCACCAGCAGCAGGAGAAGCACCAGCTGCACCAGCAGCACCAGTAGCACTAGCAGCAACAGCAGGAGAAGCACCACCACCACCACCAGCAGGAGAAGCACCAGCAGCACCAGCAGGAGAAGCACCACCAGCAGCAGGAGAAGCACCACCAGCACCAGCAGGAGAAGCACCACCAGCAGCAACACCAGGAGCACCACCACCAGCAGCAGAAGCACCAGCAGCTTCAGAGTCAGCGCCAGGGGGTGGGATGGTGGTTCTCTCCTTCTTGCCAGGGCTGGCAGGAGTAGGCACAGGCTTCCTCTTCTTCCCCATGATGTTCTCTCAAGATGTGTCTGGCAGCAGGTCTTTCCTCTGAATGCTGAATGCTTGTGAGCTGCATCCTTTTATATCCGCGGAGCTGACAAAATTCATCCTCCCCGCATGCACAGTGAATGCTTTGCATCCGCTACGCATCCACTAGGCATCCTATAGGTGTCCGTGATGCATCCGCGTCATCCGCTACGCATCCGCTCCTTCCGCTTCACTATTCTCCCCTGGAAGCCCTGCAGATGTGTCATCCGCTTCCATCCGTTTCCATCTGCTAGACTTCCTACGAACATCCGCTTTACATCCCCGCTACATCCTCCTCACATCCGTTCCTTTCCATTCCTTTCCGTTCTGTTTATGCAAATTTGGGGCACTTTTGAGAGTGGATAACAACGGATGAAGCCACCCCTGAAATTTTGCTCGTCCGCTGTGTCCTTTTTGCATACGTTTTGCATCTGTCAGCCAGTGTGACCTAGCCTTAACATTCAAAGCCTGTCTCCTTTCTCTCTTTGCTGTAATATGGTGGAATCCCTCCTGTTAAATCAGTGTACTTGTTGGTCAGAGATTTATGGTAATTGTAATTTTTTAAAAAAAGATATGGAACAGGAAATGGTAAGAAATCCCTTCCTACCTCCTGGTCTTTCAAGAAATACAGTTCTCAAAGTTCTCTGTAGAGATGATTATGATGTTAGAATGCTTTTAGTTTTCTTCATTTCTTATATCATTAGTTAATGTTGTTCAAATTTATTTCAGTTAAACTGATTGTAAAAGATTCTTTTTGAGATCTTCTAAAAATTCTGAGGCAATATATCAACATGAGACAAGTTTGAAATGGGATTACATAGCAGCTGGACCCAAACATTTAGATCCAGCAAATGCAAATAAATGTAGTCATGAAATTACCCATAACTAAAATTATGCATCTAGAAATGGCCTTGAATACAAATGACAAATAGAAATAACATTTTGGAGTTATACAGAGCCCCATGAATCAGCCGTAAATGTTCAAATGAGAATATACATGTCTCCTTCCATGGGAGATGTTCATCCAGCATATGTTGCTCTCTACAGGGAAGTATCTTGCCTGCATTTCAGACGCTAATGAGATGTGAGAGAAGAACAACCTGGAAGTAGCCAATTCAACAGATGGGACTACATAATATTTAGCTGCTGCTGGCACCAAAGGAAAATTAAACAGTATCCTTTTTTAAAAAAAATTTATAAATATATGACTGCTTCATTTATCATGAAAATATCTAGATTTGGGAATTCAGAAAGTAAGTTTATATTGAGCTAAGCTTTGACAAGGACAAAGAGCATAGTAGGGATTCTTAGATCCTATAAAAATATTTTATAACCTGTCAAATTTGAAAAAGGTTCTTGCATAGTTTTTTGTGTCCAGAGAAAGGTTATTTTTGCCATAATTGTTTAGATTATTTGGCCTGAACATAAACTTAAATTTTCTTACATTTTTTTTCATTCTACCATATAAAATAGACATACATTCATGCATAGAAAAAGATTGATGCAACCTGGCAATTCAGTGTCAAGATTTCTCTGCAGACTTTATTGTGTCAAGTATCCCTGGGAGTGTCATTTTGGAGAAAATGGATCTGAAGTGCTATCTAGGAATATCTCAGATCTGGAAAAAAGGCTGGATTTTCATTACCTTTCAGACTGTTACTTAGTACTGATCTGACCAGTGATATAAAGAACATTTCTAGGCTCATGTCCAATTGGTTGTAGCAGAGGAAACAGACACAGACCGTTGCTCCATCACATGATCATCAACCCTTAAAGTGAACTTCATGTACTATATGTCACTAACTCTGACAATCCTAATTCTCACTAGTGCAGTTCTACATAAAAGATTCCTGGCCTCCTCTAGGAATTTTGTGTTGTGTGAACATGAACATTTTAGCTTTTGTCATCTGCAGTGAAACACATTTTCATTTTCCTTGCAGTTCAACACTTCACTTTTATTTTGTTAGACCTTTTTATACTGCAGGGTAGAGCCATACTGACTGATGTCTGGCTATCAGAATAGCTGCGTTGGAAAAAGAGTTTGCAATATGGAAAAGATACCTTATTCCATTAAATGTTTGCTCCATAACAATAAACATTTTTTTTGGGTGGCAGCAGGCCCAGCCTAACATTGGAGATGGGTTTAGGAGCCACAATAGGCAGTGTAATGGTGCATAAGCACACCAACGTGCCTACCGTCCCTGTCCTATTGTTTCTTTTATTTCTTTTATTTTTTTTATTTTTCTTATGTGTATTCATGTATTCATAACTATGTTTTTACTTTTACCTATTATCTTGTAAGCAATTGACAAAAATAAATAAATACAAATAAATAAATAAGAGAGAGAGGATAAGATTCTCTCTTTTTTTTTTGGATTTGAGAAATTTTGGGAATCCTTTGTTCAATTTTAAACTATGCAAAGCCTATGGCTAGGATTTTGCTTCTATCTCTAGCATTTCTTCCTCAAAAACGCAGAACATTATGATAACAAAAAGGGATTTTAAGATTTCATAGAATCCCAGGAGCTTAGATTAGCTATACTTGCTACCTATCAAAAAATGTAGTAATATAGAATATAGTTCAGTATAATAATATGAATTAACCACCCTGAATTATCTAAACCAAAAATCTTGCCAACTCTTTGGTGTTCCATCCGGAAAGAAGCACGTGAGACTGGTTTCCAACAATAAACTCTTTTATTAAACTCGCTAAGCAATAGTAACGGAACAACAGCCCAAGCCGCAGCAGCCCTTTTAATAGCGGCTTGCCTACGGCTTATGGTCAATGACAATGCTTTAACTGTTACCGCCATTTGGCGGGTTAACCAGATTGGTTCTCTAACAGCCAATCCGCAAATGGTCTTTTTGGCCAATCAGAACAGAGCTTACCAAGTTCCATACAGAAATTTGGTATGGTATCTTATGATATTATTTTGACTGAAATATCATTTTAATTATGGCAATCTATACAACCAAGAATTTAGAGAGGCAGAAAGTTAATGGTCATATATTTTAAAAGATACAAATTCCCTATAATGTGGATTTAAATCCATCGTTTTGATTTCAGAATCATTCCCTCTCCATCTTCTTTTTTTCGGTAACTTACATATTTCAACTAATTCTGTTTTTAAATTTTGATTTTTAAAAAGTTATGAGGGTGCTCAATTGACTCAATTGTCGCAAAAGTGCTACAATGACTTTGGGAGGATTGCTGTTAAAAGAAAAAAAAAGTAAAGTATAAACAATTCTAGAAGAAAAACAACTATTAAAGGATCTTCCACTCACTTCAAACCAAGACCTAGGAAAAAACAACAACAGGTTTTTAGATCTCTTTAAACTCACACAAATTGGATGTTTCAGAGAGCAAGTGCTGTGACAGAAGTTATGCGTCCTAGGTTTCATCAGGTGACACTGCTTAATAGATGGGACCAGAAGCATGCTGACTGTCCATGATCATACAGGGCAAGAAGAAGCCAAGAAGACAAATGGTTAATTAAACTAACTAAATGGACAAATTTAGACTATTTAGAACATTTTAGAAAATTCCTCTTCTTATCCTCCTTTGTAGCATTTTCTGTTATGGACATGCTCTTACTGCTGGGGAAGGGAAGTTCCAAATCAGAGAACAGAGCCATCTCAGACAAATTTTAATTCAGTTAAGATGAGATGGCTATCATGAACTCATCCTCTTCTCCATTTCAAATCATCCAGGAAGGTCGGCAACAGATAAGTAGTTCTGGAATTCTACCATTATGCAAAAAGTTTAAAACTTACAGCATGTTGTTTTATTTTATTAGTTGTTCTAAGCTACAATAACATATGGAGGAGATATGCTAGTCCAGGGGTCACCAACATTTTGGACCTCAAGGACCACCAAACTCATTATTTTAAATTCCGCAGACCATTAATGTGAATTTTGACTGACATGGCTTGCTGACGTTGGTGGAAGGGAGAGGGAGAGGGAGTGGGAAAGAGAGAGAGAGATCCCTCATACACCCCCACGCTTTCCAGGCAGCCACATTCTTAGCCTGCTTTTGAGGTCTGTTCTCAGAGGGAAGGGGGGGAAGAGAGATCTGATCTAACCTCAAGGGCTGGTGATTTTATTTCTCTTTCTCCCTTACATACCCCCACCCCCTCCAAGGCAGCCAAATTCCTAGCCTGCTTTTGAGCTCTGTTCTCAGGCTTCATGCAAGAAAATCAGCAGAAGCAGCAGAAGTCTTTCTTTCTCTCCCCCCAAACTCATCCAGAAACGAATCTTCGCTGGTGCAGCCTCTTGGAGCAGGAAGCCTTGCAGGATCCCAAGACTTGTTTCTTTTGGAGTTTGGGGGAGAGAAAGACTTTTGCTGCTTTCCTTGCATGTAGCAAAAAGCAGTAGAAGAAAAAAGTGGAAGAAGCAACCTGGTGGCCAGGCAAGTTCCTCCCTCCGCTTTTCCCCCTCCCCTCACTGCCTTGTGTTGTTCCTAATGCAAGCGATGCAAGCCTTGTGTTCCTGCAGGCCATGTGGGCAGCGCAGCATTGTGTTTCCCTGCAGCCTGGATTAATTGCTTTGGGGAGGTGCTCTGGGGCTAACATTTCTCTGCACACCACCAAAATTTTCTCGTGGACCACCAGTGGGCCGCAGTCCAATGGTTGGCAACCATTGTGCTAGTCTGCTAGTCTATTCTACACTTATGCATGGACCTGGTGAAACATGGCAGAGAGAAAAAATATATCTTTTAGTTTTTTTCCTGAAATCTTTGGCATTTGCTCATGCTCATGTCCATCAAACTGATAATTTTCTTAATATGTATCAGCATATCCAGATTATTTGGTTATAAACAGTTCTTTAATTGCTTTTTAGAGTGCTCATCAAACTGAAGCCACTTTCAGAGTCTGCACAGCCTTAGAGGTACATTGCTAGAATAGCCATTAATTGTGACAGCTTTTGCAACTGTTTGTTCTGAAGTACAGATGTTACCATATCGATGTAATTTAGTGAAAAATATTTCATTTTATGATTTTATTTTTTACCTACTGCAAACCTGAACTCAGTGGATTGATTGATTATAATTGCCTTTTCAGCAAAAAAAAAAAAAAAAAGACGTTATACATTCTCTATATTTTGAATACAACAAGTTAACTTGCTCAGTTCCAAAAGAGAAATCATGTTGCACTGTTGTTGTACAATCAAGAAAAAAAAAGGGGCCACTGCTGGATTTTGTCTGGTCAATCTGTTTGCCAAATGAGTGCACCTGTTGTTTATGAAAGTAGTTATGGAATGAGTGTGCTCTTCAGAGCTCATATTGAGATGAGCCTTAACTTTTATCTCTGCATGACATAGAGCTACCATGATATTGTCCTCTGTACAAATTTCGCCATGCAGGACAAAATACTTCAAGAGGTGTCAAACTGGTCTTTTGAAACAACTCTTGGCAAAATATAATTTGATATTTTCAACATTATTTAATACCAGACTTTGGGGCTTTCTGTGGCAATATTTAGAAATTGGATCATTGCTTCAAAAAGAGGAATTGTAATCACATATGATTGGTTGCCTAACAAAATGCCAGATGTTTCACTGAAAGGTCTGAAAGTTATGCATTTACATTCAGAACTATTCATTCTTTCTTGAAATGGTCTTTTTTTTATGGAAGACCAACACTGTGCAGACATCTCTCATTAAAGTTTTGGTGTCAGGTTTATCTCTTTTCATATAATAGAAATCCCAAGATTTCAGTGTGTAATGTAATGCTGATGAGCTAAATGTGGAAAGCCCATGTCACACTGAACCAACAGATGCAAAGAGGATGTACAATGGACAAAAAAGCTTGCCATCCGTTGGTTAACGCAATGTATCCGTTCTGTACTCACTGACTCTGTTTTGCTTCCTCTCCATCCGTCCAGCATCCGTTTATGGACGGATTCCGTTTCATCCACTCCAAAAGTTTTGGGCTGCCTAAAACTTTTGCGCGGAAAATGTATCTAGTTCGTCCGTTCTGCATCTGCTATGCATCCGCTATGAATCCGCTACGCATCCGTTATGCATCTGCTATATCCGCTAGGCATCCGCAATACATCCGCACAACTCCATCTGCTCCAGCTGTAAACGGACGCAGGGAGGAAGCGGAACGGATGCGGAACGGATGCAGAACGGATGCCTAGCGGATGCAGCATGGAAACAAAGCGTTTAAAATGGAAAAAACATTCGCAGAGGGGACCTATCTCAGATATTAAGGATGTCTACAGGATGCCTGGAGGATGCCTAGAGGATGCCTAGCGGAAAACCTATACTGCCTATAAAAAGGGAGAGCAACTCGCCTGCATCGCACTTTCAGAACAGCAGCCCAGTGGTGCAGACCTCTGCAGCCTTCATCTGCCTCTTCCTCTTCCACAGCATCCAGTCATGTCCACCGTGGATTGTAACAAAGTCCTTTCGGCAGCCACCATCGTTCTGCAACAGTGAGAAGCCATCTGCAGGCTCTGTGAACACTACTGCGAGAAGAAAAGGAGCCACCCAAAAAGAGTCTGGGTCCGAAGATGGTTAACCAGTAGAGCGGAGGACGGACTGTACAACAAGCTGATGGTGGAGCTCAAGAGCGAAGACACTCGGGCGTTCCAGAACTTCATGAGGATGCCTCCAGCCATGTTTGACGAAGTTGTGCAACACCTGACACCCAGGTTGACCAAGGCAAACACCAGCTTCCGGACCAGCCTGGAACCTGGGCTCAAGGTGACACTCACTCTGCGCCACCTGGCCTCAGGGACCTCCTACAGGAGCATGCAGAACGGCTGGAGGGTGCCATCCAACACCATCAGCATTGTGGTCAGAGAAGTGGTGCAGGCCATCATCGAAGAATACCTGGAGGAGCTCCTCCAGTACCCCTCCACTGAAGAAGGATGGAAGAAAGTTGCAGAGCAGTGGTATCAGAAGTGGAACTTCCCCCACACCGTTGGAGCCATAGATGGCAAGCACGTGGCCTGCAAATCTCCAGCCAAGTCGAAGTCCACTTATTTCAACTCCAAGGGCTTCTTCAGCATCATCCTCTTTGCCATGGTCGATGCTGACTACAAGTTCATGTACGTCGATGCTTCAGGCAACGGCTCCTCTTCAGATACCCAGGTATACAACGCCAGTCATCTCAAGGAGGGCTGGAACGCAACCTCATCATGGGCTTCCCAGATCCAGAACCCCTGCCCGACGACACACAAGATGTGCCCTACTTCATCATGGGGGATGATGCCTTCTCCCTTACAACCTACCTCATGAAGCCATACACCTCCAGACTCCTCACCCATGAAGACAGGATCTTCAACTACAGGCTGTCCAGGGCAAGACGGGTGGTGGAGAACGCCTTTGGCATCCTGGCCAACAGGTTCCAGGTACTTCTCACCACCATGCAGCATTGCCCAGAGACCGTGAGGAGGATCATCGAAGCTTGCTGCATCCTGCACAATCTCATGCACACCCGCTACCCAGTCTCGCAGAACAGGCTTGTGGACCTCCAACAAGCCAATGGGGTCATGGAGCCTGGGGAATGGAGGCAAGGGCGAAACCTGATCGACACTGAGGATGTGCAAGGCCCCAACAGAGCCTCAAATGAAGCAAAGAAGCAGCGCAACCTCCTGAGACAATGGTGCAACTCCCCAGCTGGAGCAGTGGAGTGGCAAGACAGGATGGTAGATGCTTAATGGATGCTTCCTTCAGCCTGTCTCATCACACAGATGAGATTGGGCCATGTATGTTTGGTTGGCCTACAATGAACAGGCCGTTTAATAAAGAGTTGTGTTTATGTTGACATGTGTGGATAATTATTACATTATTATTGATAATAAAGGGCCGTAGGTGTGGCACCTGGGAGGGTGGACCATACAGTCCCACTTTGCTTGCACTGGAGGTTTATCTATCCCACAGCTATCCTAACCCATCCCACAGCTATTACCCATCCCACAGGTATCCTAACCCATCCCAAAGCTATCCTTACCCATCCCACAGCTATTACCCATTCCACAGGTATCCTAACCCATCCCAAAGCTATCCTTACCCATCCCACAAGCATGCAAAGGTTTAAACCATTTCTAAAAGTTTCCAGCAAGACTTTATTTAAAAAAAGAAATGAAGCAAGTGTGTGAATCAAAAATAGACTTTATTAACAACAAGCTATAAGACAAAAATGAGTCTCTGGCACTCCTCTTGGTCACTCAGTCCCAGGGGTGAAGGGTGCAGGTGCTGTGGAGGTGGCTGGTGCTGGAGTGCTTGTCATCAGCTCCTCCAGAAGCAGAAGCAGCAGAAGCGCCAGCCCCAGAAGAGTGAGCCCGTGCTGCAGAAGTCCCAGCAGAACCAGAGTGAGGGCCAGGGGGCAGGATGGTAACCCTGTCCCTCTTGCCAGGGCTGGCAGCAGATGGCTGAGGCTTGCTGTGCTTCCGCATGGTTGTGGGGTTGCTGGCTGGCAGGGAGGCTGGCAGGAACCAAGGCTGGCAGGGAGGCTGGCAGCAAGTCTGGCAGGCAGACATGCAGGCAGGGCAGGCAAGGCAGTCGATGTGTCCGGCAGCAGGTCTTTCCTCTGAATGGCGACCTGCTTCCGAGCTGCTTCCGTTATATCCGCGGGGCTGATGCAATGCATCCTCCCCGCATGCGCAGTGAATGCCAGGCATCCGTTAGGCTTCCGCTGTGTATCCGCTAGGCTTCCGCTCTGCATCCGCTTCATCCGTTCGGCATCCGCTCTGCTACCGCTCTTTCCGTTCCACGTCCGCTTCGCTGAGGCCCCCCGGAAGCCCTGCGGATGTGCCACCCACTCCCATCCGCTCCCATCCGCTTCCATCTGCTGGGCTTCTGTTTCGCATCCACTTTGCATCCGCCCTGTGTCCTCCCCGCATCTGTGTTATCTGTTCTGGTTATGCAAATTTTCACCCATTTTGAGAGCGGATAACAACGGATGGAACATTTTGCTCGTCCGCTGTGTCCTTTTTGCATCCGTTGGCCAGTGTGACATGGGCTTAAACTCTGTTGCATCCCCAAGAATTTACTCACAATATTACATTACCATAGCTTTGTAATATTGAGTTTGTATAGATTGTAGATTATATGAAAGGACACTTAAAGTTGGGTATCAAGTATTTCTTGATGGATATTTCTGTGCTTTCAATAACAGCTAAAGTATGTCCCAAAGGTACTTTTTCAAAAGGCAGCTGGACTTTGTTTCTCCTTGGTTTTTCCTTCTTATCCAAGAAGCTTTTGAAAAAGTACTTTTGGAACAACCATGACTGGGATAACCGAGAATCGCCATAGACAATAGCTAAAATAAGAAATATTGCCAAATTTAGTTCTTTTATGATGGCATTTTGCAAAATTGATAATTACTTTTCCAAGTTTCTGCTATGTCCATATAATTTTCTATGGGTTTATTAATATCTTGAATGGAAAGCAACAAACTATTAATTTTAATAACCAGGCAAATTCTGTCAATAAGAATTACAATTATTTTCCAGGTTGGAATGCTTGCATTCAAGATGAATTGGCCATCTCAACTATTTAGCTGCAAAACAGACCAAGATGTCTTCTTCCTAAAGGAGGATTTTCATTTCCTTTGTATACTATCTATGTGACACTTACTCAAGAGAACCAAAATACAAGTTCCAATATGTCAATTTTTTTCCTGTAGGATATTCTCCAGGAGCTTTGGTATTTTGATAATATAAGCAAACAGCTCCATGCTTTACATCCTTTGTGAATATTCTGCAAAGTTCAACAGGCATTCATGCTGTGGGATTTCAACGTAACTGAGTATAGAGTCATCCATTAAAAGGAATATTTGTGGGGTGTCACCACAGTAACCAAACCAAAAAACCTTTTGACATTTGCAGAATGTCCATCTTATAAACCTTTTTGCTTGTTGTTCTTTTAAGTCCTATTATTTGGTTCTACCTCTAAAGTAAATCTGTGTGTATATGATGAAGGGAAAGAAGGACAGAAGAAAGAAAAGATAGATAGATGATAGATAGATATTAGAGATAGATAGATGATAGATGATAGATAGATGATAGATAGATGATAGATAGATAGATAGATAGATAGATAGATAGATAGATAGATGATAGATAGATAGATAGATAGATAGATAGATAGATAGATAGATAGATTCCCGGGAATCTATTCAGGTTATGTTACTATCATGTATTTGGTCACAGGTGTGAGAAAGGCAGATGTACATTACACTACATCACACTACTACGGAGGGTGGGTGAGGGGAAGCCGACCTCACTCTGGAGGACAAGATGTTCCAAAGGGCAAGAGACAGCAGAGAAAGCTTTTCTTCTAGATCCCACCAGCCAGAATTCCCGGGCTGATGAGGCCCTCAGCATGCCTCCTCTTTTGCTGATGAATGAATAATAAATGATTTGTTTTATGAAATTTGGAATTTAATCCTGATAATAATAATTACTTAATTATGCTTATGTTTACACAATTAGGCTTAATAATTTAATAACTAATTATTAGGCTTAATGATTTAATAACATAATTTACATTATGCTTATGTAAAGAGAAGCAATGCTAAAGCAAACAGAACAAAAACCTTTTAAGAAACTGATTTTTGTGTCCTTAATGGACAGTTAATAATGTTTGAAAATGCATCAGATTCATGCACTCGTGTTCTAAAAGTAACTTGGTGTACTTACAGGTTCACCAATGCAGTTACAGAAACAGATGTACCAAATTCTCTGTTTTTATCATTTATTATTAATTCCATACAGAAAGACATCAATACCAAAAACTTTCCTGCTGCTTTTAAACAGTATTTAATATTTCTTCCTGAGGTAATTGAGTATGTATTGAAATGTGTTCTTTGTAAATGAATACTTAATCATTTTTTTATTTTATTTACACAATACAGAGAGAATGGTAAGGAAGTATTTACTTCTGCAAGCATAGTGTGTGTGTTTGTAAATTTGTGATAAAAGATAATTTGATTTCAAGAAACCTACAGAATTGCTGAATGCATATTGTCATATGTCTGCCATATGACTGATTTAATATTATACATTAGCTTTCAGGATATATTTTAGTCTACATCTGGCTTATGTTCCAAAAAATAATGGATGCAGTCAGTGGTGGTAATATTTTTAATGACTATCATTTTATAAAAACCCCCTACTCTCTGGATAGTTGATAATTCATAACTATGAACGATAGCATCAAAACAGATGAAAGATCTGTAATCCTTATTCATGATAAATTGATGCATTCATAATCTCCTATGTCAATTTCATTCCCAGGGTTGGCTAAAACTATGCTCCCTTCAGAAATTCATTCAATTTATACACAATACGGAGAGAATGGTAAGGAAGTATTTTACAGCACATAGTAAGCTTTTTCCCGAAAAAGCTAAGTAGGGTTTGATCTGGTTAGGAGTTGGATCATCAGAAAATCCCAGAAGGTAGGGAAGTAAACACATTCCAAAAGAAAGGAATATTGCTGCCAAGAAAGCTTTAGAAGTGTCTGTACTGTCACCAGGGGTTGTTTATAATTCTAGCATATTCTGTCACTACTCTAAGTATCCAAATGTCTGAAACGTCTGGTCTTATCCACTACAGGTCATATAACAGGGATTTCATAGAAGGAAAAAAGGCCCAACTCTAAGCCCAGATGGCTTAAATGAGAGAGATTTCAGTAGGACAAAGAAAAATATAGCTTACATTTTGCTACAAGCCTTTATGTCAATATTGCAAGAAAAGATATCAAGATTAAGGGAGGGGAAAATCAGTCTACAGAGAGTGACAGCAATACCAGCTGCAACTTTATGAAAAAGGAACAAGGAAATAGAAATGGACATGCGCTTGGTAAAAATAAAATAAAATGAACTTCTGTTTGGACCCAATGTTCAGATATTTCAAATTGTTTTATCTATATACTTATTAATAAGAAATGATGATCTATCTTAAAATATATAAAAATTTATATTTATGGTTATAAATTATTTCTGAATAGAAGAAGCTAAAAAAGATTTAGTGAGTCTTACTCACTGGTATTACTTGAAATTCCTTTACTTGCTCTACTTTTTAGAGCGTAGATGTCCCCCTGAATGTTCAGCTGTTACTTCTTTTCTTGAGTTTTGAGTCCCTTCAGAAGGTTCAAATATTTTATAGCTGATTTAGTCTGAAGAATTTAGAAATCTAACTCAGGTATGAAATTTCTTACTCAGCACCATAACATCATTTGGCTGAAATTTGACTGAATTGACTGGACTTGGATGGTATAAACTTTATCTTCATTTGCAAAAGTAAGGATAAAAATGGGAGCAAGATCACTCAGAGATGCAAATTGTTCCCATTTCTACACTTGCCTTAGACCAGTGTTTCTCAATCTCCACAAATTTAAGGACACTCTTGCTCAGGGCAACTCTGGCAGCTGAAAACCACACATCTTAAAATTGATGAGGTTGAGAAATACTGCCTTAGTCTAAACATTTCAGCACCATCTCTTTTGTTATTCAGACCCTGCCCAAGATTCCTAGACAACAATTTTTAGTGAGGTCTATCTGAATCCTAAATTTAGCAGACATTGTTCTTGCCATAAAATTGGCATGGGAAACCTCCGTCTTGCAAAGTGAGTATTGGAATAATTAAGAGTTCTACAACTTGAGTTCGATGATTTCCTATTTGTGTTCTGAGATACTAATCAACCCTCAGCTTTGTTCAATGATTTCTCAGTACTTTGCAGAAGAGGTACATCCTTATCTTTGTACACTTGAGGCTAAATGAATGAATGAGAGAATGCTCATGTTGCTGCATAAACAGTAGACCTTTATTTTTTTCAAGGCCATTGGGGGGGGGGAACATTGGCTTTCCATATAATATCAGTGTTTCACATTTGAAGTAAAAATAAAATGTCAGCCGGCATAAGGTCTCAGAGAGTTGTAAACCCCTTCTGTGGTGCTTTGATAGAAATGTTGATTGAGCAGTGTCGCATGCTTTCTAAATTTAGAATTGAATGCTTGACCCTTAGCACATCTAGCCTACTCTCTCTGACCTATGTCAAGATGACCTAGATGCAGATAAATTTAATTTAGTGGAACACAAAAGGGATACATTCTGAATCTTTCCAAAATGTTTAAAGGGCAAATGATAAAAGACATTTCACTTCAGGGTGTTGATAAATAACTGATTTACTTAATTTACTGATTAAAACAACATACACACATAAGGTATTTTTGGGAAAAGGTGTTATAGATATCAAGAGAGATTAGTTAATTGACTGTATTTACTCATTCTTCAGTCAACAAGACTCCTAAACTAGTCCCAAAGCTGCTTTTTTTCTGGAGGCAACTGGACTTTGTTGTTTTTCTTTTCTTGCTCCTAGACTAGCTTACATAAAACTCACATATTTAAATAAATGGCAATGAATAATATATAAAAATCAATTCAGCAATGAAAGCCCAATAGTAAATCACAGTAGAGAACAGCATCACTATTACAATTCAAAAATTACTTATTTATACCTACATGCCTATATACTATTTATTGGCTGACTAATAGCACAAGTTCTTTGAGGGCAGTAAACAAATGAATTCACCACAACTTAGAATATCTGTAATCATTAATAGACATAGTTGATTTTATAATTCCATAATCTCAAATATCAATTTAAGTAATTGACATTTCAGAACTTATATAAATATTCAATATTTATTTAAAAAGCCCAGAGAAATAAAACTTATTCCTATGGCATCAAAAGAAAATAGATATAATGGTATGTATGGAAAGCAGTTGCATTAAACCTCTAAAGAAAACCTGAAGGCAAAGCATTTTCATACAGAAGCCTGTTATCAGAATTTGAATCTATTAACCTAAATCTAAATTAGCCTATTACCTTGTTTCCCCAAAAATGAGACCCTGTCTTATATTTTTTTTTGGCCACCAAAAAAGGCACCAGGTCTTATTTTGGGGGGATGTGACTAACCTCACTTGTGTGCATCATCCCCACCCACCTTTTCACTTTCAGAGGCCTCCAGGAACTTCTTCTGCAGCCAGTAAGGTTTTCCTGAAGGTCTCTATAGTCAATAATAGAGCTCTGGATCAATTAGCTACAGAGGCCTTCAGAAAAGCCTTGCCAAACTTGCCAGCTGCAGAAGAAATGGGTTGGCCAGGCAGGTGTCAGGGAGTGTGAGGCCTCACTACAACTGTCCAAAAGTAAGTAGTCCCCCATCCCCACTCCAGCTTAATTTTTACCCATGCACTCTGGAGGGGTGGAATCTTAATTAGGACTTATTTTGGGCACACATATAGAAATCAAACTAGGACTTATTTTCAGGGTAGGTCATATTTTTGGGGAAACAGGATAGATAATCAGTAAAATGAGGTGTCATGAAAACCTGAAACATGAATTAATCTCTGGTTAGAGGAGACCACAGTTATCTTGAATGTTACTTTGGGATTTATTCTTCCTCAGGATAACAGCAACAATTGACTATTCGTAATTGAGATCATTTCTCTCCAGTATCAATGTAAATAAATCCAACGACAGGGTTAGAAAAATGGATTCTTCATGTCTTCCCTCTTCATGACTGAATTGTGCACATTGAATTCTTGAGATTATTGAGCAATATAAAAGCAATGAAAAGGAATGAAAAGAATGTGGAGATATTATGTATAATATCTGTCTATGTAGATGGAGATATTGTGGATGGACAAGGTTTGGGAAAAATTCTGACGTTTTGCAATTCTTGCAAACATTATTTGGGTTTGTCTTAGAAAATAGTAGAAAAACTCTGCAAAGGTATATTTTTTTTGCTACAGTCACTTAGGCTTTAGATAAGAATGTTTGGTATTGGCAGCTTTATTGGGTGGGGTGGGCTTTCAGCAAGAAAGCCTTCTTTCGGCTGCTGTCCATCTTGACTGCCAGATCTCTGACTTTTCTTGCTCACTGATGAAAATCCAAACCTTTTCCTCCCTTCTTTTCCACCAATGTCACCTTGTCTATTTGTGTAAATGGTTAGGGTTTGTTGCATTTGTCGCATTTTAAAGCACTCAGTTTTCATTCCCACAGCAAGAAATTGAACCAATCAGTTATTGTCTTGGGACACAGCTTTCTTGCTGCTACACTTCCTCCATTGTAGTGCATGATGGTTCATTGTGCCTCTAGACTAGAAAAGGCAACCTTACATTTTAAAATAATGAAAGTATAGGTAATATTGACTGAATGAAACCTTCTTTTGCAGTGAAGTTATTATATCTGTCTGGGTGGTCAGCTGGGAGAGATTTCTAGACTAGAGATGTACCATTCTTGATAGAGTGTACTACTATTTTGATTGTAAATGATTATAAGGCTGATTTTGCTTCAGTATTCCTTGCTATTAAAAACTCTTCATCGCATGTAATATACAATGTGAGGTGTAAAGATGTTCTTTGGAGAACATTGATGGAGATTGGAGCAGACGAAAAGGAAATTCAACAAAAATAATTCAGTATCTTGCATATATGTCTTGGAGTAAACATGTACATCAATATCTTATTTGGCATGACTATGAGTGAGTGTGTTTAAGAGCCCCCTAAAAAGTTTTTAGGTGCAGTTTCAGAATAGAATTGGGAATGGAAAACAATTTCTCTTTAGAACTGGAGGAAAATAATAGAGAAAAATTAGAAGACTGGGGAAAGGAAAGGACTGAAACTTTTGAAATTGCTCCATCATTCCCTAGATGTTCTAAATTTGTTTTAATGCTCTAATTTAATCACAGGTAAACTCTGTGATTAAAACCTGAATTTCACAATTATGATGAGTGCTTTCTCTTCGACTCTGAGTTATGGCCTACTGAGATACTAAGATTCTAAGAGATTAAAAAAGGTGACAATCACATAATCGTATGGAAAATTCTTAGATATTCAGTGTGATCCATAATTCATTTTGAATACAAAGAAACAATACCTTGTAATACATTTAGAAGAAGAACATATTAGATCAATATCAAAGAACTAGTTACATAAGTAAATCAGTTAAAAATATCAACTATCAATGTTCTGTATGGAATTTGGTAGGCTCCAAGTTCCCTATTCTGATTGGCTGAAAAGGCCATTCGCGGATTGGCTGTTAAAGAACCAATCCGGTTAACCTGCCAAATGGCGGGAACATTTAAAGCGGTGTCATTGGCCACAAGCCACGGGCAAGCCGCTATAAAAGGGCTGCCGCGGCTTGGGCTGTTGTTCTGTTACTGTTGCTTAGCGAGTTTAATAAAAGAGTTTATTGTTGGAATCCGGTCTCACGCGCTTCTTTCTGGACGGAACAATCTGGATGAGCAGGGTTGAGCTCCTGGTTAACAAAATGTTAGTCTAGGTTAGTTTTGTCTAATATAATTGGCAGAGATTTAACAGACTTCATATCATCTAATGCAGAGGTGGAATTCAAATTTTTAACAACTGGTTCTGTGGGCATGGCTTAGGTGGTGGGCGTGGCTTGGTGGTCATGTGACTGGGTGGACATGGATGGGGGTCATGTTATTGGCTGGGTGTGGCCAACTCAATATCACTCACATTGAGGCACACATCTCCTCTCCTGGCCTCTCATGTCTGTGGGGATGCTACAACAGTTGTAAAATGGTCATAAGTCATTTTTTTCAGTGCCACTGTAACTTTGAATGGTCACTCCACACAAGCAAAGTACCAGCAAAGGAGGGGGAAAAAACTCCAGAGAAGTTTCAGTGACAGGAATTCTAGTCCTGCCAAGAATGTACTAAGGGTTAACGGAAAGGCGGTTTCTGTAAGCCAACACCAGAATGTTGTCTTCCTGCCTTCCTTACAGGATTAGGCCAGTAATTTCTTCCAACAACTGGTTCTCTGAACTGATTAGAATGTTAACAATGGGTTCTAGCGAATAGGTATGAACTGGTAGAATCCCATCCTGATCGAATGACATCTTCTAGCTAGCTATAGTAGCTACTTTTGTCATACAGAATACATGGCTTTCTACAAGATGGAACATATTCTTCAACTAATGTTCAGACATCTTTAAATATTTTCTAAACTTCTGTTCCTTTCTGAATAAAAATATGGTGTTTTATTTTGTTTTATTTTTGTTTAATTTATCTGAATTTTTATTAATGCAGCCGACAAACACTAGATGTAATATTTAGGTTTCAAGGGATGGTTAGAAGCAGATTGTTTACAATTGATGCTTTTGATTGAAAAACAAATTTTAAGGCATTGACCAAGAGCCATAACAAACTTCTGCTTCTGTATTTAAATTATTTAAATTTTTCTCAGTGATTCAACCTTTGGCAAAGCAATGACATCTTCCAAATCCATAATTTTTTTTTTTTCTTGGCAATGGGGGCTAGCAGGCTAGAATGTGTACAAACATAATGTTTTATTTTTATTTCATAAATAAACAACCAAAGAAATAATAAATAAATGGAAAAGTAATAGGCTATGTTCTAAAATGTTTTAAGCCCCTGTCAAACTGCACCAAGGGATGCAAAGAGGAAGTAAAATGGACAAAAACGCTTGCCATCCGTTGGTTAACGCAATGTATCCATTCTGAACTCACTGCCTCCATTTTGCTTCCTCTCGATCCGTCCAGCATCCATTTATGGACGTTTCATCCGCTCAGAAAGTTTTGAGCTGCTCAAAACTTTTGCGCGGAAAATGTATCCAATTTGTCCATTCTGCATCCGCTACGTATCCACTAGGCATACGTTCTGTAGCCGTTACACACCCGCTATATCCGTTAGGCATCCGTTCCGCATCCGCGCAACTTGCATCCGCTTGGACACAGGGAGGAAGCAGAACGGATGCAGAACGGATGCATAACGGATGCCTACCAGATGCAGCATGGAAACAAAGCATTTAAAACGGAAAAAACGTTCACAGAGGGGACCTATCTTGGATATTAAGGATGTCTAGAGGATGCCTAGAGGATGCCTAGAGGATGCAAAGGGACACCTCTACTGTCTATAAAAAGGGGGAGCAACTCACCTGCATATCACTTTCAGACCAGCAGCCCAGCTGTGCAGACCTCTGCAGCCTTCATCTGACTCTTGCTCTTCCACAGCATCCAGTCATGTACACCATGGATCATAACACAGTCCTTTTGGCAGCCACCATCCTTCTGCACCAGTGCGAAGCCATCTACAGTCTCTGTGAACTCTACTACGGGAAGAAAAAGAGGCGGCCAAGAAGCGTCTGGATCCAAAGATGGATCGGGAGAAGAGCAGAGGACTGACTGTACAACAAGCTGATGGTGGACCTCAGGAACGAAGACACTCAGGCATTCCAGAACTTCATTCAGAGGTGGAACTTCCCCCACACCGTTGGAGCCATAGACGGCAAGCACGTGGCCTGCAAAGCTCCACCCATCGGGCTCCACTTATTTCAACTACAAGGGCTTCTTCAGCATTGTCCTCTTTGCCATGGTCAATGCTGACTACAAGTTCATGGACATCGATGCTTCAGGCAACGGCTCATGTTCAGATGCCAAGGTATACAATGCCAGTGACTTCAAGGAAGGGCTGGAAGGCAACCTCATCATGGGCTTCCCAGATCCAGACCCCCTGCCCAACGACATGCAAGATGTACCCTACTTCATCGTGGGGGATGATGCCTTCTCCCTCAGAAACTACCTCATGAAGCCCTACACTTCCAGACTCCTCACCCGTGAAGAGAGGATCTTCAACTACAGGCTGTCCAGGCCAAGGCGGGTGGTGGAGAACGCCTTTGGCACCCTGGCCAACAGGTTCCAAGTACTTCTCACCACCATGCAGCATCGCCCAGAGACCGTGAGGAGGCTCGTGGAAGCTTGCTGCATCCTTCACAATCTCATGCGCACCTGGTACCCAGTGTTGCAGAACAGGCTCGTGGACCTCCAACAAGGCAATGGGGACATGGAGCCTGGGGAATGGAGGCAAGGGAGAAACCTGATAGACACTGAGGATGTGCAAGGCTCCAATAGAGCCTCACGTGAAGGGAAGAAGCAGCGCAACCTCCTGAGACACTGGTGCAACTCCCCAGCTGGAGCAGTGGAGTGGCAAGACAGGATGATAGATGATTAATGGGTGCTTCCTTCAGCCTGTCTCATCACACTGATGAGATTGGGCCATGTATGTTGGGTGGGCCTACAATGAACAGGGCATTTAATAAAGAGTTGTGTTTGTGTTGCCATGTGTGGATCAATGATTACATTGTTATTGATAAAAAAGGGCCATAGGTGTGGCACCTGGGAGGGTGGACCATACAGTCCCACTATGCTTGCACTGGAGGTTTATCTATCCCACAGCTATTAGCCATTCCAAAGGTATCCCTGCTCATTCCACAGGTATCCCTGCCCACCCCACTGCTATTACCCATCCCACAGGTATCCCTGCCCACCCCACAGCTATTACCCACCCCACAGGTATCCCTGCCAACCCCACTGCTATCTTAACCCATCCCACAAGCATGCAAAGACTTAAACCAATTCTAAAAGTTTCCACCAAGACTTTATTAAAAAAAAGAAATGAAGCAAGTGTCTGAATCAAAGATAAACTTTATTGAACAACAAGCTGTAAAAGAAAAATGACCCAAGTCAAGTGTCCAAATAAGGTCCATACCCAGTCTCTGGCAGTCTTCATGGTCACTCGGAGGTGTGCCCAGTCTCAGGGGTGAAGGGTACAGGTGCTGTGGAGATGGTTGGTGCTGCAGTGCTGGTCTGAAGCACCACTGGGGTGCCTGGCCCCGAGAGGACAACAGGTGATGGTGTGTTGAGAAAGCTCTCGGACAGCTGGCTCAGACCCGTGATGCTGAGAGGTCCTTCCTCCATGCCATGGGGTGTCAGCCCCAGTACTAATGACAGATGTACTGAGGCCGGGCTTGGCTGTGGGGTGGAGGAAGGAGTAGTGTAGTGGGGCTGTCTGGTCTGCAGCTGGGTGAGGACTGGCGTGGGTGGCATTGCTGTCGTCGGTGGCATCATTGGCGTGGGTGGCATCGGTGGCATCAGTGGAACCGGTGGCAACGGTGTCACCCGATGACTCTGTGCCTGGACTGGGAAGGGCTGCTGCCTGTGCTGCTGGACCTCCTGGTAGCCGTAGCCCTGGTAGGTGAGGGCCTGTGGGAAGCCTTGGAAAGGGAGGGACATCACCTGGGGTAGAGAAGCAGACCTGGACTGGGTGGGAGCAGGTTCATCTGGATCTGGAGAGTTGTGAAGCAGCTTGGTGATCTGGTCCTTCACCACCTGGTACTGGGGTTCCTCCATGTTCCTGAGGGTCTGGTTGACATAGGTGAGGGAGGGCTTGCGGTTGGAGGATAAGGAGTCAGTGTTGACCAGCTGAGAGAGGAGATCTATGCTGGTGTGGATGGTGTCCCTGATCTCCAGCAGGACAATGTGGCTCTGCCCCTCCTGCTGTCTGGCTCTCTGCCTTTCTGTGGAGGTGGAGCGGGGGGGGTGGTGGATGCGGCTACGGCTGTGGTGGACGCGACGTCTCCTTTCTCCCACCGCACCAGGGAGTCCTCCACGCGCTTCCCCATGGTTACAACACCTGTCCGCGGGTTCTCCGCCGTGGCACGTGACACAGAAACCTGCCTGGAGACAGGGACTGACTCTCGCCCGGAAGAGGACTGGCTCTCAGCAGGCTGCCGGAGAGAGAGGGTCATGAGAGGGGCTGCTGCTGCTCCTCAGTGGCGGATCTCACCCTCCAGGAAGCTGCACCTGGCCATGACGTAGGTCTCTCTGTCCGTCAGCCTAACCGTGGCCTGGCCAGATTTCTTCAGGTGCAGCTTCCTGTACCAGGTGTGCATGTGCTTCCACCAGCCGAGGAGCACCTCTGAAGTGTAACCCATACTCTCCGCCCTCTCTCTCCAAGTAGCCTGCTTCCTTTTGGTGTCCCTGTACAGCCGGTGTCCCTTCCGCCACAGATAGTCATTCTCTCTCAGCCACTCCAGCACCTCATCCTCGTGTTCCTCCTCAATATAGTATTGCCTCCTCTCCCGTCGCATACGCCTCTTCCTCCCTTTGGCAGGACCAGATGGGCCCTCATCAGAGGGGCTCCCAGGTGGTAGGGGTTGCTCATCCACACCACCAGCAGCAGCAGCAGGATCATCATCATCATCATCATCATCATCATCATCATCATCATTATCACCAGCAGGATCATAATCATTATCATCATCATCAGCAGCAGCAGCAGGATCATCATCATCATCATCATTGTCATCATCATCATCATCATCAGCAGCAGCAGCAGCACCAGCAACAGCAGCAGCAGGACCAGGAGCACGAGCAGGACGAGCTGTACGAGCAAGTCCAGGAGCACGAGCAGGACCAGCAGAACCAGCAGGACCAGGAGCAGCTTCAGCAGACTACGTAGCAGCAGAAGCACCACTGCCAGGAGCAGCTTCAGCAGAAGCTCCAGCACCACAAGAGCGAGCCCGAGCAGCAGAAGCCCCAGCAGAAGCAGAGTCAGGGACAGGGGGCAGGAGGGTGGCCCTGTCCCTCTTGCCAGGGATGGCGGCAGGTTGCTGAGGCTTTCGCTTCTTCCCCATGGTTGTGAGGTTGCTGGCTGGCAGGGAGGCTGGCAGGCACCAAGGCTGGCAGGAAGCCTGGCGGGAAGCCTGGCAGGAAGCCTGGCAGGAAGGCAGGCAGGCACCAAGGCTGGCAGGCAGACTGGCTGGCAGGGAGGCAGAGAGCAAGGCTGGCAGGGAGGCTGGCCAGGAGGCTTGGAGGCAAGCTGGCAGGAAGCCTGGCAGCAAGGCTTGCAGGCAGGCATGCAGGCAGGGCAGGCAAGGACTCGATGTATCCAGCAGCAGGTCTTTCCTCCGAATGCTGGCCACGTGTGAGCTGCTTCCCTTTATATCCGCGTAGCTTACGCAATGCATCCCCCCCGCATGCGCAATTAACACTCGGCATCCGTTCGGCTTCTGCTGTGCATCCGCTGTGCTTCCGCTTCATCTGCTCGGCGTCCACTCTGCATCCGCTGTATCTGTTCCACCTCCACTTTGCTGAGGTCCCCCGGAAGCCTAGCGGATGTGCCATCCACTCCCATCCACTTCCATCCGCTGGGCTTCCGTTCCACATCCGCTTTCCATCCGCCCTGCGTCCTCCCCGCGTCTGTTCCTTTCCGTGTTATCCGCTCCAGTTAAGCAAATTTTTGCCCCTTTTGAGAGCGGATAACAACGGATGGAACATTTTGCTCATCTGTTGTGTCCTTTTTACATATGTTTTGCATTCATTGGGCAGTGTGACAGGGCCTTTAAGAGCTGTCCTATCAATCTCAGGCTTCAATAGCAATGGCAATAATATTTAAACTTATATACTGCTTCACAGTGCTTTGCAGTACTCTCTTAGCTTTTTACAGCATATTGCCCCCAACAATCTGGGTCCTCATTTTACCAACCTTGGAAGAATGAAAGCCTGCTGAGAATCGATCTGGCAAACTGCTGACAGCTGGTGTTCAGCAGAAGTAGCCTGCAGTACTGCACTCTAATCACTGTACCACTACAGCTCTTAACCCCATCGTCCACATTCCCAAGAACACAGGAACCTCTCCCTATGTTAAATATAGACACTGAACTATTATTCACTCCTTCAGGAATGCTTAGGGTGAAGTGTACAAAGCAGTTTTCTGAAAGAAAAAAAAACAAGGAATAAGAAAAAGATCATGGTGAAGAAGTCAGCTCCCTTCCTTGCCCTTTAGGAGATGATGATTTTGGAAGCATAGCTGATTTTGAATGGCTTGCAATAGCTATAATATAGCACCATCAAAGAAATGAAAAGAATCTATTTTATCTGAGGATATTTGTGTCAGCATTCCAGCAAACCTCCATTCCAATTAGTAACTCCGAGACAAACATATCTCAAAAGTACCTTTATTACCTGGCACATCTGTGGAATCCCAAAACTAAAAGTTTTTGGGCTTTCCACACATTCTACAACTACAAATCCATTCCCCCTTAGTTGTCATCACATCACATGGCCCAATCACAATCCGTCCAAAAGTACGATCCTTATTTCATCCTGCTCCATACTAAATGATCTTGAACTAACAAAAGAATTTTATTTTGTCTGCTTAGAGCTACTTAATTAAAATCACTTCCCTCCCACTTTCTCAGACTATGTGGCAGCATGGAATATGGCTTCCAAAGCTGACAATTTGTTTTCTACTAAGGAATGATGTCATTGATCTTTTGTAATATTTTGAAACAGCCAGGTTTAGCATAGTTAGATGTCCACTTATCCTGAAAGAATTGGAAAATGCAAATGTACAGTATCTCATTCAAGTTACAAATAATAATACTGTTGAAGTATGGAGCCTTTAGTAGCTTTCAGAAACTGGCCATCGTGCTATTAATTCTACTATGTAGAAAAGTAATGTGCTGTCCTTGGGATTATTTGCTTTTGCTACAATATCTTCCTATCTTTAAAGTGAAATAGCCACTTTTCAATGTTAGAGATCTTGGCTGCAATATGTGCAGGTATATACAGACAATTCCCAACTTTATTTTCCTTTGAGTTTTCTTACAGTTGCTACATTTTAGTGGAAATATGCTCTGTTATTACTCAAACAGAAGAAAACTCCAACATACTGCAAGATGCACAATCATGATTTGCTAAAAGAATAGCCCTGGATTTTACTTCTGAATGTCTCTTTCTTCTAAATGTCCCTTTCTTTTCTCTCTGCATTGTTTTACAGTTTGTTTTTGTGTCATCAAGTCATTGTTGGCTCTTGGCGACTGCCTTTCAGTTTCCTTCTGGGAAGATTGTTTTCAGATTTTTCTGAAAGATTTTTCAGAAGTTGTTTGCCATTTCTTTTTTCCTAAGGTTGAAAGAATGACTGACCCAAGTCTTCATGCCTGATTCACAATCTTCCAGTTTCTAGCCTAAACCCTTAATCATTGGATCAAACTGGCTTTCATTGCTGCCTATATTCTAATTATAAAAAGGATCTGCATTATGGGATTCCAGCTGTGGCACTTAATATAAATCTTCTGACTGTGAAATTTCCACAAAGCTGCAGTCTTTCAGCATGATTAGCATATTTATTTGCCCCAGCCTTTTTAATATCACCTTTTAGCCCTTTATGGAATGGCTGCAGGATATCTGAAGAACTGTCCCACCCTGATGGGACTAACCTCCCAACTCAATCGAGTGGAAAGCCCTACTTCGGATCCTGTTGACCAAAAAAAAAATTGGCTGGCAGAGTCCAGAAGAAGATCCTTCTCTCTGTAATATTCTCTTTTCTAAAAGTGAAGTCTTCCTCAATACTCCTGGCTTTTTGAAAGAACCTAAAAATTTGGCTCTGCCAACAGGGACCTGCAACATTTAGGGTAGAGAAGATCGCCAGACCATGTCTTGGTTTTAAATTTCACTATTCCATTTTCCTCATTTTAATTATTTTTTTTAGTACTTTTAAACTTTTTTGTTATTATAAGCTGCCCACAGTCACAGTATCAGTGAGATGGGTGGCATAGCATTTTTATAAACAAACAAACAAACAAACAAACAAACAAACAAACAAATCCTTTGTTGTGTCTTCTGTTAGATGTAGATTTTTTAAAATATTCACTTTCATTAAAAAACAAAACAAAACAAGAAAGCCTCACTTCATGTCAATCAAATGGGCAACGATAGCTCTTTCTCATCTGCTAGTCTTTGACTTGACCAAAAAACCCCTGGGAACATGCCAAATGATCCCCAATATCTACAGGCAGCTACAGTGTAGTCAGGTGTTGTGCCTCATTCTGTTTCCTGCACAAATTAGGCCCAATTATCTGATAAGTATAGTGAAATCAAACTATGCAACATATTGCATCCTATAGGCAAATAATTGTGTCTAATTGCTACTAATGGCATTTATTTTCCAGCATTAAAATTGTTCACAATCATAATAACAATGATGAAAAGCATACTACTGGTTGCGCCTTAGTATTTAAAAAGATATCTAACCAGTCAAATGACTGGCTAGAGTTTCAGCATGTCTACACAACATCCACACATGTAGTTTTCTTTAAAAGAATTTTCCCATGTGACTATTTTTATTCATTTTTTGCTGTTTTTATAAAGCTTTCTTACATCACTGTATATATTATAAAGCAACATAAATAATTTCTTATATTATAGTTATCACTGATTGTTTTCCCTCTTTATACTTAATAAATATATTCCTCTATTTTTATTTCATTAAAGAAATAAAGCACATTTATAGAACCATGCATTACATATCTTCTAAAAATTAAGATAATTTTGCTTTTATGAGAATAAGAATTAAAAAAGAAAAAAGTTCGAAAAGAAAAAGAAATGCTTAAAAATAATATTTATCAGCCTTTCCATTATTTCAACTATAGTGACAGTTTATAAATTGTAATAAGTACATTTTTGCAATAATGATAATAATCCATTTTTAGTTCCTTATTCTGAATAATTTATGTGATTTCATGCTTCTTTCTTCTATATTAAGCCCAACACATTTGCATATTATCTTCATATAGTTTGGCTTAATAAACACAATTCTTCATTTGCAAATTAAGGGCCAAATATTAACATGATTTCTGACAGTTAATTGGCAAAGATTTCATTGTTCCCATATGGAGTCAGAAGACTAACTAATAATATACACTGCAAATATATTTTGTTGAACTTTATAGGGTAACTTTGATTATGCTAACATAAGCAAATATACTTAAATCATTCAATTTGGAGATAATTTTATAAGAGAGACAAACTGCATTATAATTGAACAAAGACTTCTAGGTGATCTGGGATGAAATTGCCTAATTTAAAAGATTAAGTCTATAATTCAGCACCCTGGGATGAGAACTAAAAAAGTTATTCTATTATTCATAGAATAAAAAATAAACATTTTACCTTGGGGCACAGCTAACCATGCTATCTGATTTCCACATGAGATAATTTTTGTGTTAACTGTGAGTGAGAAAATGGTTGTTAAACATGCAAAAAGAAACTTAGAAAAAGGAGACTATGTGATCACCAGTGGCAATCTAAAAAAGGGATTTCTTATTCCACAAGATAAACCAGACTTGGATGTCAGTCAGAGTTATAAATACTACCTTACAATAAGGTTACATTAACAGAAATCTTGCATGTCTGCATGTTCTTCCTCCCTTCTCCCCTATGACTATGGAGGGTCTTGTCTGAGAAGCTTCCTCAAATTATCCTGAAGAAAGAAAGAAAATAGTCAAAAATAAGTTTTTGCCACCCACCCATTCTACCTGGTTGCTTGTGGTGCTGCCGACATGAGGAGAGGCAAGGGGACATGGAGCTCCCCATGCACCCCTTACTGGTTTATGTCAGGGCCCCAACAGCCAGGTCATCCATGCCTTGACAACTGCCTTTCAGTGGCACCATCAGCAACCATGTACAGCAGGAGACCACATGACCACTGATCCACTTCTGGAGCAGGAGGCTGAGTGACATGCCAGTGCTGTGGCCACCAGGTGAGGCAGGGGGAATGGAGCTGCTTCCTGTGCCCCATGCTGGCTTGCCTCAGGGCCCCTGCAGCTAGGCAGCATCCCAGCATGTCACTCGGCCAGGTCCCTTGCCGCTGCAAGCAAGCAGAAGAAGTGGGCCAGCAGCAACATGGGGTCCTGCTGGATGGAGTGCTAGAGCTGCTGTGAGGCAAGGCAAGTCTTGGGGTGTGGGTGGCCTGGCTTGATATAAGCCAGTGTGGAGTGCATGGGGCAGCTCCACCCCTGTCTCCTGGCAGTGGTACCAATGCGCCTTGCAACCACCTAGCAAGCAGAAGAAGTGGGCCTCTCGTACTTAAAAAAAAAGTCAACCCCCCTCCCCCCCAAAAAATAAACCCAAGTGCTTATTTCGGAACCCAAAAACATGGATACGTTTTTGAAATCTAAAAGCTTCAGTAAAAGCTAATGTGTTCACTATAATAATCCATGCAAAATATATATCTGAAGTATCTCATTTGTAGTCACAAGTAAGTGAATTTCTAGTCCTCAACTCTTTTTATCCACCATTTAATTACTCTCAAAAGCAAACATGAACAAGTTATTCATTGTTTTGATACAAATAGAACCATAACTTTATAAACCTCTATTATAATTCTGTTAATTGTGGTGATTCTAGAAGATGATACTAAAACACCTTTGGAAAAGTGCAGACTAGACAAGCAATTATTGATAGTGAGGAACTGTGGGAGAAAAGAGGTATTTTATTAAACTATAATAAATTATAAATGCAGCAAACAAAATATAAGAAAAGAAAGGAATAACGAGGATACACATTTGTGATAAAAATAAGAAAACTATTCAAATTCTGGAAATAACTAGATATAAATCCCAGATAGTTTATAGAACAGTCAAAGTTATAATTATAGAGTTTTTAGAAATTATTCTAAGGGCAGAAGCAAGAGATACGATAATTTCTCTGGAAATGTATGGTATTGATTTTTACTTTAGATGCTATAGGATGTATATATGTGAGGCCTGATCCTTTTTTTTCTTCATTTTTAATCATTATAGATCTAATATATGAGATGGTGAAGAACATATTTTCACAAAACTAGAGATAATATGGCTGCTTGGATGTGACATCAGAACCAAAGAAGCACAACTGGAGAAAGGATAACGGATTTGTAAAGTCAAGTTTATTCCCTTATTGCCACAGCTGATGTTATCTTTTTTGAAATAGTACAAGAAGACAGAGTGAAGGTCAAACATCTTCTTCATATGGTCCACAAATAATCATTCAAAGAAAAACAAATCTGATACAGTTAGATTGAGGTGGATTTTGTGGCCGATACTATAGAGTAAGATCAATTTTTTTTTTTAAACTACTGGTTCTGTGGGTGTGGCTTGGTGGGCATGGCAGGGGAAGGATACTGCAAAATCTCCAGTCAGAGGGGGTATTTGCCAGTTCTCTGAACTACTCAAAATTTCTACTACTGGTTTTCCAGAACTGCTCAAAACCTGCTGAACACCATCTGTGAGTGAGATGGGTGTGTTTGACAAGAAATTCTTGCCTCAAACTTCTACAATAGTTTTTCAGGTAAGAAGCACTACTGAACATTGTATTTGAGAATGCTTCATTTGCTATTTTTGGGATCTTGCATTAATACTTGAACCAAGATTTATATGGGTATGTGTGGGAGGAGAATTGAGTGGAGAAGGTGAGCAGGACATTAATGCAACAAACAATTCTTCTTCCTGGATTTCTCATGGTTCATGTTCTCCAGATCCCATTCACCCAAGCCTTTAATGAGGATTCTTATCCAGAATCTGAACAATTAAAATGTCAATTGACAATTAAAATGATTGAATAAATATTAACTGACCCTTTTTGGGATATGAAATCTTGTCAGGGATACGAAACCTTGTCAGATTTTTATTTAATTTGGAATTATATTCAGCATTTATGAATGTCTTCCCAACTCTAATCCCTTTATTTAAGTACTTAATGTTTAAGAAATCATTATCGTGATTGCTCAAGTTCCCAAAGAAATCTTTCTATTTCAAAAAGGGCTCAGTCCCTATTATGACACTTTTAATTCCATTAATGCTTCTTTTTTTATATATTTACTTTACTATTTATACATGTACTAAAGATTTGAAATACTTAAGGAAATATACAGATGTGTTCATCTGATAGTAATTGCTTGATCAGAAACAAAACAGATAAGATGTGATAAACATTGCAAAGTAAGGAATGAACTATGTTATAGTCATATGGCTAAAAACAAACGTTTTGCTGTCAAATGTGGTACATAAAGTTTACTGTGTTGTTGTTAGGTTACAGTGTGATTTGTTTACTTTAGTAGAAACTTATAACATGATTTTATTTATTTATTTAATTGATTTCTCAATTGCTTACAAGATAATAGGTATAAGTATATACATAGTTATGAATATATGAAATGGGTACATAGAAGAAAAATAAAAGAAACAATAGGACAGGGACAGTAGGCACATTGTGGACTTATGCATGCCCCCTACAGACCTCTTAGGAAAGGGGTGAGGTCAATAGTAGACAGTTTAAGGTTAAATTTTTTGGGGTTTGGGGAAGAAACCACAGAGTCAGGTATAATATTCCAGACACTGACCACTCTGTTGCTGAAATCGTATTTCCTACAATCAAGTTTGGTGCAGTTAACCTTGAGTTTGTATCTATTGTGTGCTCTTGTGTTGTTATGGTTGAAACTGAAGTATTCATTGACAGGTAAGTCATTGCAATGTATGATTTTATATACTATATTTCGATCGGACCGGAGGCGACGTAGTTCTCGATTTTCTAGGTCTAGAGTTTCAAGTCTGGTGGCATAAGGTATTCTACAACGAGTGGAGGAGTGGAGAACTCTTCTTGTGAAATATTTCTGGACTTTCTCAACTATGCTAATTTCAGATACATAATGTGGGTTCCAGACTGATGAGCTATATTCGAGTATTGGTCTAGCAAATGTTTTGTTTGCTTGAGTTAGTAGCAAACCAGAGAAATACCAGAGAAAAAGCTATGTAGGATTAGGTTAACAACTCTAAACGCCTTTTTGCCTATTTAGTTGCAGTGGGCTCCAGCACTTAGATCATTAGAGATGAGCATTGCAAGGTCCTTTACAGTGCTTGGATCATCAACAAGATCTTGACTATTCCACTTGTATTTTATTTTCTGATTTTTTTTGCCAATATGCAAGACAGAGCATTTATTTGTTGAGATTTGAAGTTGCCATTTGTTTGACCATTCTAATACATAGTCAAGATCTTTTTGAAGGGTAGCAATATTGTCTGTGATATTGAACAGCTTTACATCATCAGCAAAGAGAACACAGTTGCTCTTAATATGATCACAGAGGTCATTTATACAGAGTATGAAGAGAGTTGGTCCTAGAACACTGCCTTGGGGGACAGCACTGTTGACAGGTACAGAATTTGATAGGACACTCCCAATTTTGACCATTTGTTGTCTTTTTGACAGGAATGCTTCTATCCAGTTATGCAGGTGTCCATAGACCATAAGATTTTAGTTTTAGGGGTAGTTTGTCATGTACCACAGAAATCTATCTAGATTGCATCTATTGTTTTGCCCTGATCGAGTTGTGTAGTCCACATGTTTTTGCAGTGTAAGAGTTGCAGATTACAGGATAGTTTTTTTCTGAAATCAAATTGTTTATTGGAGAGTAGGTTGTTTGTTTCTAAGTGGAGGATAATGGATTGGTTAATAATTTATTCCATGACTTTACAGGTGATGCAGCAGAAGCAGATTGGTCTGTAATTTTCAATTAGGCTGGGGTTTCCCTTTTTGAAGATGGGGATGACTGTGGCTTGTGACCATAGGTTAGGCAAGGAGCTAGTCCTGAAAGATTTTTCAAAGATTATGCTTAGAAGTTCTGCTATGGCAGTGGATAGCTTTTTAAGAAGTAGGCACATATTCCGTCCGGTCCAATAGATAGAGATGGTTTTAGGTTTCATAGTGCTTTTTCAACATTGTCTTCTGTAAAATCGATATGTATTAGATCATTGTAGTTGTTTGTGGCTCGGCTAGGAAATACTGGGCATGATCCACTGCTGTTTACAAATACTGAGCCAAAGAATGCATTAAAGATGCTGGCTTTAATGGTGTCATCATTGCAGTCTTTACCATTAGGTCCTATTGGGGTGGAATGTACCTTGAGTCTTTTAGTTTGTTGTCTACAAAATTGTAAAAAGCGCGGGTGGAATTGGTGCATAGAAGGTTTTCCTCTTGTTTCATGTGATAATTGGTGCATTCAGTCTTTATCTGGTGGCATAAATTTTTGTGTCAGCTTTTGAAATTGGCAATGTGACCAGATTTGTTTTTCTGCCAGAGTGATCTCTTTTTGGACTGAAGTTTCCTTATTAATATGGGTAATCTGGTTGTTTTTTTTTTTTTTTTTTTGGGGGGGGGGGAGAGTTGTTGTTGGTACAAATACTTTGATGACTCTTTTGACTTCATGTAAAAATATGATGTAATGGTCTTCAACAGTTTTGCATCCAGTGAATAGAGATTGCCAATCAGGGTATTCTGTATGAGTTTTAGTTGAAAATATGATATAGTGATCTCCCCTCTTCTCTACATCTTCAGTCTTTCAATTATTTTTCCTATATGTAGCTATGTACCTACCTGAATAGTTATTTATTTCAATTAGCCCCCTGAACTAAAGAAACTTTAAACGTGATTGATTGTGCTGTTGCTATCATTGGACTGCTATTTTATATATTACAGATATGTGGAGTCAAAGGAAAGACATTTAAAAATGGAAACTGACCAGTTACAGGTGTTGATTCAATTGACATAAAATTGTCTATACCATTGAAATATCTATGAGGCATATAACAAAAAAGGAATATACACAAGTGTCAATAAAGTGAAATTCTTGGAAAAATAAAATGTAAAATAGTGTCATTTTTCCATTGGGGGTCACTTTTACTAATTTAGAAATTTGCTCCTTTTTGAATCATGAACTCAACTAAAAGCATTTTTCAGTTTGCAAATTAGAACATGAAGATTTATTTCCTTTGATGAGTAATTCACATTTACTTGAACACCCTATTTTCTCTTAGACTTTGAATAGTTCTTTAATCAAATCATGTTCACAGTTCACACATTAATGAATTTACAAATCATTCATAAATGATATATATTATTTCTATTTTTGTAATTACCATAACATAAGACTTGTCGTGGAATTGACTAATTGAAAAAAATAAATCTATTATGGAGTTTAATTTTATTCCACATTTTATTAAATGATTATTTAAGCTCATCCAAAACTTATTGACTTGGAAGTTGATAGATCTGATCTCTTTAAATAACTGTAGGTATCATTAATATAGCCTTTCCCAATCACTAATCTCCAAATAAATTAGAACTGCAGTCACCAGATGTCCCAGTCAACTTTGGCCATCACACTGGGATTTCTGGGGTTAAATTTCTAATATAGTTGGAAGATGTCATTCTGGAAAAGATTGAAATATCCAGCTTCTTTATTATTGTACAAAGCAATGGGTTGGGTTTTCCTTAACAGCTTTGCTTTGCAAATATTGGTAATCTGAATCCAGGCATGGATAGCAAATTAAACCAATTATCTGAAGTAGAAACCTATATGTATTTGCTCAGAAATAAGCTACACTTGAAATAAGTTACACTGAATGGATTTTCTCCCTGGTAAGTGAATATAAGATTGTATTCTAAAATAGCTCACATTGATTGATTTCCAGGCGAACATTCATGTTCATGTGTTAATGATATCTCTACAGCAAGGGTGTCAAACTCATGTCATCATGGCTACATCACATGATGTATGAGGACTTTTCCCTTCTTTGCTAAACTGGGTGTGGGCGTGGTCAGCACGTGATGCATTGAGCCTGTGGGCTGGGAGTTTGATACCCTGCTCTACAGTGTATCTTTCAATTAGCTAACTTATTTAGGAAAATTTCAGGGAAAATGAAGGTCACGATTTTTTCAGAAACTTGCAAAATGATAGATAGACATGTCATACTTAGGTATGTAATGCTTCTATAGCTTTCACTCCTGGCTTAATTTCACTATAAAATACTTTTTATATTTCCTTTTTCACATCCATTTTATAAGCACACAGGAAAGAAAGAGTATTTATGTATTTGAACCTTTCTCTTAGAGAAGACTCCTGACAATACTGTGAAAACCTAAGAAAACAAGCAAAAATAAGCAAAATGATTATTAAATAAATGAATTCAGAGTTCTCACTCTGAATTCATTTATTTAGTAATCATTTTGCTTGTTTTCTTAGGTGTTCACAGTATTGTCAGGGGTCATTTCGAAGGGAAAGTTTCCTTCCTGCTTCTTCAAAGTCCAATTTTCACTTCCATAGATCATCACAGGGAATACCAGGGCTTGGACTATGATTTTTGAGGTATAGACACATCAGGGCAATCAAATATCTTTTCCAAGGCCTTCATGGTTGCACTGCCAAGTGTTAGTCTGTACTGCATTTCTCTACTTCTTACTCCTTTACCATTGATGGGTGATTTTACAAGGCAGGCTCTATTTTCAATGATTTTTATGATGTTGTAATATTGCTTCTTGTCTCTTATAATAGCTTTCTGAAATTATGTTTTCAGTTCCTTTTTTAGATCTGTGTCTTTTTTGTCTTTTCTTCTTTTTTCAGACATGTTTATTATTTCTTCTGATATCCAGTTTGCTTTATTCGGGTTCTTTATTTTTGGCAATTTATTTTCAGATGCATCCTTAACAACTTGTTTAACTTCAATCTATAGCTCTTCTGCTTGTCAATCAAAGGTTCAGGACTTCTGATGCTATCATTGAAAAATGATGGGTATATGTTCAAGGTCATATTGTGGAAATGGACTGGCTTTTTTTCTTCCTCTTTCTTACCTTGGAACTTGCACACCAGCAGTTTATGATCTGTTCTACAGTCAGCACCTGGCGATGTCTTTAAAGTTTTAATTGAGCTCCTCCACTTCTAACACTACTTTAAAAGCAATTCTAGCAATTGTTTTTGAAGGCAGGAGATAAATTCCAAATACTGAAACAAATGGACAGGTTCATCTATTGAATCAACCCCACTTTAAATACTGCTACAATTTCATTTGATGTAATTCATGCAGAGCTCACTTATCTTCTTGAAAGCACAGGATAGAACACTGAACTAGGGTAACAATTAAGGGATGCAAAGCAGAATTTGTGTTTTGTAATAGAAAAGGAATAATTACCAAACACTAAAATAGCATGCAAATCATCAAGCCCAGAAAGAGAAACTAATTTAAGAATTCTTGCCATTCCAATTATTAGCTGTGTTAGAAACTAAACGAACACATAGACCACAACACATGTGGCTTCCTAGACTCTCACTAATCAGATGTGTTTAATTCAGATTTAATTGGGACAAAATTGCTTGAGACAGATGATGACCCAGACTTGAGGAGATGCCTTATTGATATTCTGCTCAAGAAGAGGTCTCATATAACTTAAATGATGCTCTAACCCTTAAATTCACATGCCTGCATCTTTTGATGTTACCTAATGAAACCCCATCCATCATGTGCAATATTGCCAAGCTAAATCCAGAGAGCAATTAATCAATACAGAAGACATGCTTACTAGCGAGAAAACAGAATCTATTATGTGATCACACCAGAAATGTATTTTCAGCCTTACCAAACAGACCAGACAGGAAACACAATCAGATCAGTTAATTCTACTTTATTGTAAAGGTACATTAAGAGAATCTTGTAAGTCTGAAAATACAAATAATGTGCCATATTTTTTACTGCTCAAGAAACCAGGGAGGGGGGGGTGTCTGTCTGAGTCCCTTTCTCTGCCCAATATCCAGCTATGCCTTCTCCTATCTGACTGTTCCCTTGCCCTGTCTCTCAAAATATTTATGTAATTGAAGCTGTGAAATTCAGTACAGATCAGAAAGATAAATAACTTTCTTCACATTGACAGAGAAAATCTGAACAGCTTTCCCTGGAAAAATAGGCATATGTGTTGAGAGTGGGGCTGAATTGCATAACCCTAGCACCCATCTGTATACCCAATTATTAAATGACTAAAGAAGCATGTAAGCTTATTATTCCTTAACATAACTTAATATAGCATCTTGCTGAGATAATTATCCTGTCCTGATTTCTAGTGCTGTGCTTGTTGGTTGAGGAAATATATGGTCTTCACTGGAAGATTATTTTCAGGGTCCTAATTGGCTGCAAAATACTGTTGGCAATATTTTCTACTTTCCCTACTGAGATACAGATATCACACCTGGTATCTACCAATATCTCAATAGATCACATGAACCCACAAGACTCTGAAAGGTAGGAGAAAAAAGCTTATATAGTTCTCGGGCAGTTTAAAAAAGAAAAGCTATTTTGTAGTGCAGAAAGAATCAGAGTAAAACTGAATCAGGGTAAATCTTTGTCAGGGAATAACATAAAATGAGCATTGTGTAATCAAGAGAGAACATTGCCAGAACATTCAACTTGATGAATGAATTGATGAAAAGGACTATCTGAAATTTTATTCATATTAGTAGAGTTAGATGTCCACTGGATAGAATCTCTTAATTTCTTAGGTACACTTGATGTATAGAGAAAATTCTGCATCATAATTTTTTATTTCTTCACTTTTTTTCTATTTGTATATTTCATTCTATATTTACTGTTTCCTGGGGGGGGGGGAATACTCTTTGTTTCTTGTAAATAATTGGAAATAAACTGTTCTGATACCATACTGAACTACCAAAATAAATATTCTTTATCAGAAAAGAATATTCCTTCCTTCTGAAAAATCTATATAATTATATAGCACAAAATGTAGGTGCTTTAACAAATGCCAAATTTGTATGTCACTGGTCTGCATGTATAATATTAATGGAAATTCTCCACATGCTTTGAATAACATGAGAATTAGATGAGAACATCATCTCATTTTTTAATGCTTCAGAATTCAGTATTTTGCATTGGTTAACTTGCTGTCAAAGAAAATAAAAATACAAACTGAAGAGGGAAAAAGATTATTTTTGTATGAAAAAAAAATAAGAAGGAAAAATAAAGAAATTTCCTGAAAAGTACAGAAATTTGTAGAATGTAAAATTTTTCTTTCTTTTCCCTTTTTGGAATCAGAGGATTTTATATACTACTTATAAGAATTCAACTGTTGAAGTTTAGCTAATGGAACAATATTCAGATTATTTTGGAAGATTGCATTTTATTCTTTTGTTAAATTTTAGCATTTAGTTTCTTGATTTTAAATAGTTGGGATGAACACGCACAATATTTTTTTAATTTTTTTACCTTCTGTCTTCAGCTTTATGATCTCATTTTATCTTACAGTTTGCAAGTTACTATCTCAGTTTCAACAGTGTGAGAATAATAAGTCTGACTAATCTTATAAAATTGAATAAATATTGTGATATTTACAAAGCACTCTGAAAACTAATATATTATATAAACATGGACCATCATAATTGATCTTGTCTCATAATGTGCTTTCTCTATTTCTGCCTGAAATAATTAAGGCAAATATGTATATATTACAGAGGTGCTCTACTTCTGCAGAACTAGCAACTAAATATTTCAAATTATTACTATTTGGATTCTATAGACTGGGGATCATGTAGCATGATGTAATGATATCACAGGGAACAGGGCCAATTAAAAATGATGGGGACAAAAGGAGCTAGAATCTTAACACTTGTATTAGTTCTGAAGAAAGTTAGCACCCACCCCTCTCCTAGAAGAATGAAATTTTCCAGGAAATGTTAAAAAGGCAGAATATTATACCTCCCTGGATGAGAAAAGGAGAAACATGCTTTTGGAAAGCAGCCCCTCACCTTTGTTAATAGCCCCAGAAAGACTTGGCCATCTTATCTACAAGAAAAGCTCCAGGATGATAGGATTATCTCTCACTCAAGATCCAAACCAGGACAAAGCCATTAAGCCATAATAGGAATTGCCCAACACCCTTTTAATTTTCAATTTCCCAACAAGCCTCTTCGGTACGTGATCACCCAGCAAGATTCAACCATGTTTGGGACACAGACAACCTACAAGGTTAGCTGGAGCCCTGCATAATTCCCTGGGAGTCTGACAACCAATAGGATACATATCTTGCACAGGAACAGTAAGCTCTAGGGCAAGGCCAAGGGGAGGGTATAAACACAGTATATCTCACTCTCCACACCATGTGTTCAGCTGCACCAGGACCATGTGCTTAATGGTTCTTCTCCATTAAACCATCCTTCCAAGCAGTCTCCATATTTCCAGTGTCTTTCTCCCCACTTGGAATTAACCCAAATGGACATTTCTTCCAACAGTTCTAACGTAGCTTCAGTCATGAAAAGTTAAGGACTGGCTTTGGGCAGTAGAGATGTGCTAATCAAATGTGAAAGCCTGTTTGGTGTAAAGGCAGTGGACTAAAAGCTGAGAGATGTGAGTTCTAATCCTACTTCAGGATAATCTTGTACCAGTCAGTTTCTCTCAGCCATAGGAAGAGGCAATGGGAAAGCACATCTGAATATGTTGCCAAGAAACTTGCAGGGATGTAATGTCAACAGCAGCCAGGGTTGGGTCAATAAACAGCAACAATAAAATAGTTATACTGAATTGAAAAGTTAAGATTAAATCATGCACAAGCGATAATTGCATTCTTTATTGGCCGTGTGTGATGTTTTCCTCCAGTGCAGAAAACAGGGAAGGCAATGAAGCAGTTTCCTATGCAAAGAAACAAATATGAGGTCCTGGGGATCGAATGGAAAAGACTTGTAATTCTCGAGACACATCAGTTTATAGGTAGGAATGGCTTTTTTGGTCCTTCCTTTATCTACTAAAACATAAGTTCCCACCCAAGATCTAGTGTAGAAAATTGGAGTAACGCATTTGGAATAAACAGGATTTGGAATAAATTTGGAATAACAAGCAGGGAGTGAGTGGCTGGGGAGGGGAAAGAGAGAAATCAGTTTGAATAGAAGTGGAAGAGACCTTAAGACCCTGTCACACTGCACCAATGGATGCAAAGAGGATGTAAAACAGACAAAAAAGCTTGCCATCCGTTGGTTAACGCGATGTATCCGTTCTCTACTCACTGCCTCCATTTTGCTTCTTCTTTATCTGTCCAGCATACGTTTATGGACGTTTCATCCGCTAAGAAAGTTTTGAGCTGCTCAAAACTTTTGCGCAGAAAATGTATCCAATTCGTCCGTTCTGCATCCGCTAGGCATCCGCTAGGCATCCGTTCTGCATCCGTTACGCATCCGCTATATCCGCTAGGCATCCGTTCCGCATCCATGCAACTCGCATCCGCTCGAACGCAGGGAGGAAGCGGAACGGATGTGGAATGGATGCAGAACGGATGCCCAGCGGATGCAGCATGGAAACAAAGCATTCAAATTGGAAAAAATGTTCGCAGAGGGGACCTATCTCAGATATTAAGGATGTCTAGAGGATGCCTAGAGGATGCCTAGAGGATGCAAAGGGACGCCTATACTGCCTATAAAAAGGGGGAGCAACTCACCTGCATCTCACTTTCAGACCAGCAGCCCAGCTGTGCAGACCTCTGCAGCCTTCATCTGACTCTTGCTCTTCCACAGCATCCAGTCATGTCCACTGTGGATCGTAACACAGTCCTTTTGGCAGCCACCATCCTTCTGCAACAGTGCGAAGCCATCTACAGGCTCTGTGAACTCTACTACAGGAAGTAAAAGAGGCGGCCAAGAAGCGTTTGGGTCTGAAGATGGATCAGGAGAAGAGCAGAGGACGGACTGTACAACAAGCTGATGGTGGAGCTCAGAAACGAAGACACTCGGGCATTCCAGAACTTCATGAGGATGCCTCCAGCCATGTTTGACGAAGTTGTGCAGCGGCGGACACCCAGGTTGACCAAGGCAAACACCAACTTCCAGCCCAGCCTGGAACCTGGGCTCAAGGTGGCACTCACTCTGTGCCACCTGGCCTCAGGGACCACCTACAGGAGCATGCAGTACGGCTGGAGGGTGCCACACAAAACCATCAGCATTGTGGTCAGAGAAGTGGTGCAAGCACGTGGCCTGCAAAGGACCAGCCAAGTCAGGCTCCATTTATTTCAACTACAAGGACTTCTTCAGCATCATCCTCTTTGCCATGGTCAATGCAAACTACAAGTTCATGTAAATCGATGCTTCAGGCAACGGCTCATGTTCAGATGCCCAGGTATACAACACCAGTGACCTCAAGGAGGGGCTGGAACGCAACCTCATCATGGGCTTCCCAGATCCAGACCCACTGTCCAACGACACGCAAGATGTGCCCTACTTCATCATGGGGGATGATGCTTTCTCCCTCAGAACCTACCTCATGAAGCCCTACACTTCCAGACTCCTCACCTGTGAAGAGAGGATCTTCAACTAGAGGCTGTCCAGGGCAAGGCGGGTGGTGGAGAACGCCTTTGGCATCCTGGCCAACAGGTTCCAGGTACTTCTCACCACCATGCAGCATCGTCCAGAGACCGTGAGGAGGCTCGTGGAAGCTTGCTGCATCCTGCACAATCTCATGTGTACCCAGTACCCAGTGTTGTAGAACAGGCTCGTGGACCTCCAACAAGGCAATGGGGACATGGAGCCTGGGGAATGGAGGCAAGGGAGAAATCTGATAGACACTGAGGATGTGCAAAGCCCCAACAGAGCCTCACATGAAGGGAAGAAGCAGTGCAACCTCCTGAGACACTGGTGCAACTCCCCAGCTGGAGCAGTGGAGTGGCAAGACAGGATGATAGATGACTAATGGGTGCTTCCTTCAGCCTGTCTCATCACACTGATGAGATTGGGCCATGTATGTTGGGTGGGCCTACAATGAACAGGGCATTTAATAAAGAGTTGTGTTTGTGTTGACATGTGTGGATCAATGCTTACATTGTTATTGATAAAAAAGGGCCGTAGGTGTGGCACCTGGGAGGGTGGACCATACAGTCCCACTATGCTTACACTGGAGGTTTATCTATCCCCACAGCTATTACCCATCCCAAAGGTATCCCTGCCCACCCCACAGCTATTACCCACCCCACAGGTATCCCTGCCAACCCCACTGCTATCTTAACCCATCCCACAAGCATGCAAAGTCTTAAACCAATTCTAAAAGTTTCCACCAAGACTTTATTAAAAAAAAGAAATGAAGCAAGTGTGTGAATCAAAGATAAACTTTATTGAACAACAAGCTGTAAAAGAAAAATGACCCAAGTCAAGTGTCCAAATAAAGTCCACACCCAGTCTCTGGTAATCTTCACGGTCACTCAGATGTGTGCCCAGTCTCAGGGGTGAAGGGTCCAGGTGCTGTGGAGGTGGTTGCTGTTGCAGTGCTGGTCTGAAGCACCACTGGGGTGCCTGGCCCTGAAAGGACAAGTGACGGTGTGTTGAGAAAGCTCTCGGACAGCTGGCTCAGATCCGTGATGCTGAGAGGTCCTTCCTCCATGCCATGGGGTGTCAGCCCCAGTACTAATGACAGATGTACTGAGGCCGGGCTTGGCTGTGGGGTGGAAGAAGGAGTAGTGTAGTGGGGCTGTCTGGTCTGCAGCTGGGTGAGGACTGGCGTGGGTGGCATTGCTGGCATCGGTGGCATCATTGGCGTGGGTGGCATCGGTGGCATCAGTGGAATTGGTGGCAACGGTGTCGCCCGATGACTCTGTGCCTGGACTGGGAAGGGCTGCTGCCTGTGCTGCTGGACCTCCTGGTAGCCATAGCCCTGGTAGGTGAGGGGCTGTGGGAAGCCCTGGAATGGGAGGGACATCACCTGGGGTGGAGGAGCAGACCTGTACTGGGTGGGAGCAGGTTTCTCTGGATCAGGAGGGTTGTGAAGCAGCTCGGTGATCCGGTCCTTCACCAGCTGGTACTGGGGTTCCTCCATGTTCCTGAGGGTCTGGTTGACATAGGTGAGGAAGGGCTTGTGGTTGGATTCGGAGGAGTCGGTGTTGACCAGCTGAGAGAGGAGATCTATGCTGTTGCGGATGGTGTTCCTGATCTCCAGCAGGACAGTGTGGCTCGGCCCCTCCTGCTGTCTGGCTCTCTGCCTTTCTGTGGAGGTGGAGCTTGGGGGGGTGGATGTGGCTACGGCTGTGGTGGACACGATGTCTCCTTTCTCCCACCGCACCAGGGAGTCCTCCACGCGCTCCCCCACAGTTACAACACCTGTCCACGGGTTCTCCACCGTGGCACGCTCCTTGGTGGCGGATCTCATCCTCCAGGAAGCTGCACCTGGCCATGACGTAGGTCTCTCTGTCCATCAGCTTAACCATGGCCTGGCCAGATTTCTTCAGGTGCAGCTTCCCGTACCAGTTGTGCATGTGCTTCCACCAGCCGAGGAGCACCTCCGAAGTGTAACCCATACTCTCCGCTCTCTCTCTCCAAGCAGCCTGCTTCCTTTTGGTGTCCCTGTACAGCCGGTGTCCCTTCCGCCACAGATAGTCATTTTCTCTCAGCCACTCCAGCACCTCATCCTCGTGTTCCTCCTCAATATAGAATTGCCTCCTCTCCCGTTGTTGCATACGCCTCTTCCTCCCTTTGGCAGGACCAGATGGGCCCTCATCAGAGGGGCTCCCAGGTAGTAGGGGCTGCTCCTTCACACCACCACCACCACCAGCAGCAGCAGCAGGATCATCATCATCATCATCATCGTCATCATCATCATCATCAGCAGCAGCAGCAGGATTAGCAGCAGCAGCAGCAGCAGCACCACCACCACCACCACCAGCAGCAGCAGGACCAGGAGCATGAGCAGGACGAGCTGTATGAGCAAGTCCAGGAGCACAAGCAGGACCAGCAGGACCAGCAGGACCAGGAGCAGCTTCAGCAGAGTACGCAGCAGCAGAAGCACCACCGCTAGGAGCAGCTTCAGCAGAGTACACATTAGCAGAAGCACAACCGCCAGGAGCAGCTTCAGCAGAAGCTCCAGCACCAGAAGAGTGAGCCCGAGCAGCAGAAGCCCCAGCAGAAGCAGAGTCAGGGACAGGGGGCGAGAGGGTGGCCCTGTCCCTCTTGCCATGGATGGCGGCAGGTTGCTGAGGCTTTCACTTCTTCCCTATGGTTGTGGGGTTGCTGGCTGGCAGGGAGGCTGGCAGGCACCAAGGCTGGCAGGAAGGCTGGCACCAAGGCTTGCAGGAAGCCTGGCAGGCAGGCAGGCACCAAGGCTGGCAGGCAGGCTTGCAGGCAGGCTGGCAGGAAACCTGGCAGGAAGCCTGGCAGGAAGGCAGGCACCAAGGCTGGCAGGCAGACTGGCTGGCAGGCAGGCACCAAGGCTGCCAGGCAGGCTTGCAGGCAGGCTGGCAGGAAGCCTGGCAGGAAGCCTGGCAGGAAGGAAGGCTGGCAGCAAGGCTGGCAGGCAGGCAGAGAGCAAGGCTTGCAGGCAGGCATGCAGGCAGGGCAGGCAAGGACTCGATGTATCCAGTAGCAGGTCTTTCCTCGGAATGCTGGCCACGTGCGAGCTGCTTCCCTTTATATCCGCGTGGCTTACGCAATGCATCCCCCCCACATGCGCAATTAATGCTCGGCATCCGTTCGGCTTCTGCTGTGCATCCGCTAGGCTTCCGCTGTGCATCCGCTGTATCCGTTCCGCATCCGCTTTGCTGAGGTCCCCCGGAAGCCTTGCGGATGTGCCATCCGATCCCATCCACTACCATCCGCTGGGCTTCCGTTCCGTCATCCACTTTCCATCCGCTCTGCGTCCTCCCCGCGTCCATTCCTTTCCGTGTTATCCGCTCCGGTTATGCAAATTTTTGCCCCTTTTGAGAGCGGATAACAATGGATGGAACATTTTGCTCATCCGTTGTGTCCTTTTTACATACATTTTGCATCTGTTGGGCAGTGTGACAGGGCCTTTAGAGGTCTTATAACACAATACCCACCCATCCCCGCTCAAGCAGTTCTTATACCATCTCAGACAAGTGATTGTCAAGTCTCTTCTTAAAAATCTCCAGCGATGGAGCACTCACAGCTTCTGATGGCAAGCTGTTTCACTGGCTAACTGTCCTCACTGTTAGGAAATTTCTCCTTAATTCCTCCTTGAGAAGGAGGAAATGCCATTAATTGCCTGCCCACTGCCAGTACTAAAGTTTTGTGAAAAGGACACAACTGGATTAAAATCTCACATTAATTTTGTTCTTTTTAAAAAAGAGTTTTGAAATACATTGAGATGTTTCAGGACAGTAATGTCAGATAGACAGCCGGAGAGAAGACAGATAAGTGCAGACAGAAGTGTTATTTTTGAAAAGTAGGTGACACATGCAGGGTCTTTGCCATACTCACCATCAGTGAAAGACATCTGAAATGCAGACTCAAGTCCTGTCACTATAAAGATTTACATACCTTCTTCTTAGATTTCTTCCAGGTATTGTTTGATAATGGCATTTCTTGCTGAGGAAGGAATAGCCATGCTGTTTGTTGATTGATCATAGAAAGCTGCTCACAGTATTAGTTCAACAACATTATGTTGAAAGATTATGTTGTGGCATCAGAAGAACAGATCTTTCACATTTTTGAGGGATTTGCACACTAGTCATCTTTAGATGTATTCAGTTACAGTTTTCGGAAATGTTTGGCCCAGTTATTTGGGCTTATAGAATATGATATTTGAAACATCTAGAAGAAATGTCTGTCTGCTTACTCCTATTTTTATGGAGAAAGATGTTAATTTTATATTGAACTGAGGTAAAGCATAGATAAGGTGTTTCTCAAGGGGAAAAAAAAAACTCATTTCCAGAAGAAACAAAGGAAAATAGGAGCTACTGAACCTCTAGTGTTTTCTATGCAATAGATTATATATATGTGTCCAATCAGTTTATTGGATACTTGGCATTCAATTTATTTATACTCACAGACTACTTTAATCAAGATAGGAGAAAAATATTCCACTATCTATTCAATAATAAATCAACAAATTGGATAGAGGTGTAATGAAGACAGAATTTAGGATTTCTCAGGAACGGGGTAAGTATTAGTTAAATAAGTGAATTTTGAGACCTTCTATGTGTACCTCCATGCTTTCAAATATAATCTGTATCTTTCTAATATATTTTATTTTGTTATTTATTTGTATACCATCTTTATCAAATTTTATAAATACCTCAAGGCAACAAATATACCTAGCACTTCTTTCTCCTTTTCCTTTTTCCTTATCCTTGTTAAGTATTTCTTAACAAGATTCTGCTGGCACAATGAAAAGGAAGGTCATTGTGCCTTTATTGTTCCATACTCTGTCCTAAATTTATAGCTCAATTTTTAAATATTTCCAAAGAGAAGTAGATCCTTATTCATTCAGTATCATTCAGTATCATGGCTAAGACAGAAAGTGCAGAATACTTCTAGTTTCAGAGGTAGAGGGGCAGAGGACACATTTTGTATTTCAGAGAAATATGACTCTTTCTGTCATAAAATAGAATTGTTTCTCCTTTCCTTATTTGTATTTATGAAACTACCAAGACAAATTAATTGGAAGGCATATGAACCATAACTAGCCCAATATACTGTACTCCTGACTATGTTGCTTCTTAGAACTGGACACAACCTGTTCTTCTTAATATGGTGCTCTCCAAATACATTGGCTGGGAATTCTCAACCCCAAACTGCATCAACCAACAGCTACAATACATGGCAAATAAATTTAGTTCCATTTTATGAATCCCAAGTGTGCATCTGATTCAGTTTATAAATTCAGCTGTCCAGGTATTTCCCAGAACACCTAAAATATGAGGTAATACAAAGGTCTCTTGGTGAGCCAGGAATTAGTTTTATGGATCCCTCTTCATTTGTGATGTAATATGATTGAAACTGGAAATACTTCATGAAAGGAATATTAACATTTAAATCAATGGCTGATCCTTTCTTTAAACAGTGCTGGCTTTAAGCATTTTTTTTTAAAACAAAACAAAACACTGTCCTATCTCTTTTCCTGGATCAAAAAATGTACTTTCATGACAATAGACACAGACTCTATCAAATGTATAGGGTAATATGTTGCTTTGATCTCCATTCATTTGAGCATTCCTTATCTTTTTAGCTCACATTTTTAGCTCTATCCTTTGACTGCAGAGATTCCTAATTTCTCTGTTCCTGAATCAGTATTGCATGCATCTTTCTGATAATTCCTGTCTCCTAAAAAATGCAGTGCTATTGCAGTTCATCGTAAAGAAATGTTTTTAATAAAACTTTGAAAAGTGCAGTTAGCAAAAAATTGGCTTCTGAGATTAATAACTAGGTCTGCACAATACTACTTTATCCTAAGAGATTTCCCATTATATATAGTAAGACCTGGCCTAATTCAAGTAGGAAAATGCCAAAGTCAAGGGACTGTCCCTTTCTTTGCTGTCCTCCACGTTCAGTCACCATTATAATTGTTGGCTGACAACAACTGCCATTGTCTGCTCATCATTGACTATCCTCCCAACAGCTGGAGAGGGCCCTGATAAGTATTTCTAGGGGCCCTATTGCTGGGCATTTTCTTGATGTGGGAAATGTTATTGTTTTTCTGAACCCTTTCCCAAGTGAAACATTATGTAAGTGTTGAAGGGAATCTCCCAGTTTATTACTTATGGGAAAATTTTCATAATTAAGAAATGTCATTGTGTAACCTTCCTGAACACCACAAGGCCCTATTGCCTGAGAATTGATTTTTTTTTTTTTCAGATTGAGGTCTTTATAAACTGTCTGTGCCAGGTTTTTTTTTCTTTTTTTTCAGTGAGTGGCCTGTTATTGAATGGGATTCTGGAATTGCTACCATCTGGAACACTTATTGGTTTGAAGCAGCAGAAGGCAAATCATGCTTTCTCCAGAAATTAGTTTGTGGCCATTGGTTTTTATCATTTCTGGGAATCATATTACTACATTAATCTAGCAATTCTCATTAATTACTGTTAAGCCTGGGTTCCCCAACCAGGGTTAGGTAGACAAGCTAAACA
>BLBF01000017.1:10013827-10029466 GCA_015471245.1 Laticauda colubrina | reverse complement strand
ATGATTCATAGTTATTATTTCACCTAAACCAGTTAGGGTAAACAATGCTATCCCTAACAATTACAACTTATCTGATAATGCTATGGAACATATAAATATATAAAATGAGCTAACCCCCACATTTACTCTTTGACATTCTGGGAGGAATGAAAAAAAGAAAATAGTTTGTGTACTGTGTATTTTATTGTGCCTTCCCTGACCTAGTGGCCAGAAGATATGTGGAGATGAATTTAGTCAAGATATGGACGGTACATTTATTTATTTTTATAGTAACTGAAGGTGTTGAACATATCTGATACACTTTTCTTCTATTTTCCCCACAACAATAATCCTGTGTGGTGGGTTGGGCTGAGAGAGAATGACTGGGCCAAGATCACTCAGCTGGCTTCCATGGTAAGGCAGACTTGAATTCACTGTCTCTTACGTTGTTGTGCCCGGTGTCTAGCCTGGATCACTTTAGTTCTCTAGACAAAGCTGATAAAAAGAAATAATAATGAAATAATATACATAGCATTGAGAAAAAAACTATAGTTGTGCAAAGGCCATTTTCCCCCCTTATCGCATTCTTTATTATTTATTGTTGACGTCCATGGAGATTCTCAGTCATCCAAGTCATGGTTGTCCAAAAGGTGCTTTTTTCAAGAGGCAACTGGACTTTCTTGTTTTTCTTTGAAGATAATTTCTTGGATGAGAAGCAAAATGTCTTCAAAGAAAAACAAGAAATTCCAGTTGCCTCTTGAAAAAAGCATCTTTGGGGCATTTATTGGGGATGTATTTATCTTTTACATCTTACCTTTCCTCAAAAAGTTCATAACACCATTGTTAGGAGTCCACCTCCAATTTTATCTTCAACGTTTATCTTAAGCCTCTCTACAGATGGCTGAGACATTCATTACTTGTACATTATAAATGGAGCCAAAATAAAACAATCAGAAGTGTATCTGTTTATGCAATTACATTGTTTATCTTCATACTATTGGCTCATTTAATACAATTTAGGTAACATTTGTTCTTGGATTTCAATACTCAATTGCCAAAGTTAATATTTACTGGGTTAGAATGAGACCAGCCTTGTGTATCTGTTATGTTGGTTTTTTTTTTTTTAAAAAAACCAAAACAATCTTAATGCCCAAAATTGTGAATCACTGTGCATAAAAGGGATTTGGTGCACATAATGCTATCAATCACTCATAAACTGCAGTTGACATAATTACATTATTTAATAGGATTAAGACTACAATGCAGATTTGATACAATGCCTCTTTGGTTTTTGGTCTAATTTATTTTTACATTGTTTTCAGTTTAGACTATTTTAATGAAGACTTCATCTTCACATTCCTATGCTTTATTATGTGATCCAAGACAATGCCATTAATTTGAGAGAGAATAATATGGGGACGTTCTGCAAGAAACAGCTGTGTTGTTGACTCTGATGAAGTACAAAGTTGAACTGAATTGTGCCTTTCTTTTTTAGATTATGCAGTGGCATTTTTAAATATTTGGAATTTCTCTGTGGTGACTGAATCCACCCAAAAAGATAACCATGTCATTGCCACCTGAGAAAGGACTCACCCATAAAGATCTTCATGGGTGGGCTAGTGCAGAAAGTGGAAAATTTCAGTCCAAGAAGTCCAGCCTCTGCCTCTTAACCCCAACCCCATTTGACTGCTGATATGAAGTCAAACATTTTCTTTCAATTTTCATCTGAGAAGTTGCTGCATGCTTAACATAAAGGCTGGAGACTGAAATGCTTCACATTAAGCTTAAATCTCCTGTGAATGCAGGAAGTCCTTGAAAGGCTTATCAACCCTGAGTTAAAGCCCATGTCACACTGCACCAACAGATGGAAAGAGGATGTAAAACGGAGAGAAACACTTGCCATCCGTTGGTTAATGCGATGCATCCGTTCTGTACTCACTGCCTCCGTTTTTAATCCTCTCTATCCATCCAGCATCCGTCTATTGACATTTCATCCACTCAAAAAGTTTTGAGCTGCTCAAAACTTTTGAGCGGAAAATGTATCCAATGCATCCGTTCTGCATCCGTTGTCATCCGTTACGCATCCGCTATATCTGCTAGGCATCTTCTGCGCATACGCGCAACTCAAATCCGTTCCAGTGGTAAATGGACGCAGGGAGGAAGTGGAACGGATGCGGAACGGACGCGCAGCGTTAGTAGCATGGACAGAGAAAGGATGAAAGTGGATGCAGCTCACAAACAAAGCATAAAAACGGAAAAAACGTTCGCAGAGGGGACCTATCCGCTTTCATCTGCTTCCATCCACTAGGCTTCCATTCCACATCCGCTTTCCATCCGCCCTGCGTCCTCCCCCTGTCCGTTCCTTTCCGCGTTATCCACTCTGGTTATGCAAATTTTTGCCCCTTTTGAGAGCGGATAACAATGGATGGAACATTTTTCTCGTCCGCTGTGTCCTTTTTACAAACGTTTTGCATCCATCGGCCAGTGTGACAGGGCCTTAAGATGGATTACTCAAAATGGTTCTTAAAGTAATACAGGGTAAAATAATACCCTTTTTTCCAAGGCATTTACCTCAAGGTAGAAATAAAATAAAGAGGGAGCCCACAGGGAGGTGAAGAAGCTGTTCGTTCTCATCTTATATGAATGAATGGCTAGCACATCAAGGAAGCAAAAATGCTAATGTGTCATTTTTGCTTGCCTCTGCTAATGTTCTTATTTGGTTCCTTGGCTGCTGTTGTCTCTTCTTTTAAGCAAGAGCTAAAATGATCCATAGTAAATAGGGACAGAGGAAATGGTGTGACCTCTTCCTGCTTCTAAGAAAAGCAAGGAACCTGGGTGGGTAGTAACAGAAACAGCCCATTCTCTCAGTAAATTCAAGATAGAATTTGGAAATTGTACCAGTTAAAAACATTCAGTGGGATGATTTTCTGTAGGTTTGTTTGAAAATAGCCATAGCAGAGTTAGAATAGAAATGACTGACTCTACTGAAATAAATTAAAGAAATGTTTTTCATGCAAGAAATAATGGAATAGTGAGTGCTTCGGAGGTGTTCTTGCCAAATGGCTGTCCTGTCTGAGTTGCTGTTTTAATAGCAAACAAATGATATTAAGTTGGGAGAAAAATAATAATAAAAAAGAGGGATGCACCAGTCCTCTTTGGCTAAGCATCCTTTGTGATGAGTATAAACAAACAAACAAACAAAAATAAGATAGCAGGAATTCAAGTCTAGTCAGAATGAGTTTGTCATATTTAAGCAATGAAATATCTAGGACTGTAGCTCATCAACAACAGCAGGTAAAAGATTTTGCTTACCAGCATCTTCTTATTTGGTCGTGACGAATGAAGCAGTAAATGTGATGCTCAAATGACTTCTCGGGCTCATGTATTGAAACTTGAATGTTAAAAAATAAATAAATCCATTCATGCATATTTACAGGCTGTTAGCAACAACTTATAATATTGCACATTGCTTCTGTGTTGTCAGCCTAGCTTGTTTTATAAGCTTTAGAAAGCTACAGCTTGGTAAGAGAGGCCACATTGTTTTTGTGCATTACTGTTGTAAGAGGAAGAGGCCTCATTGAAAGAGCAGGATACCTGTTCATGGAACTGAAGTTTTGCAGCACTGTAATTGCAATGGACCTTTAATCTTCTGCTATGGAGGTCTATATAGGAAGTCCTTTACTTATGACATTGGAACTGGAACTTCCATTGTTAAGCAAGGTGGTCACACTCCATTTTACAACCTTTTTGCTGCAGTCATTAAATGAAGGACATGGTTGAGAGATTCTATTTTCTCCCATTGACTGCTTCTGGGAACAAGCAATGCTCCTATGACCTCAGGACACTGCAACTTTCATAAATACGATAGTTACCAAGCACCCAAATTTTGATCATGTGGCTGCAAGTGTGAGGATCAATTATAAGTTGCTTCTTTCAACAGCACTATAACCTCAAGCAGTCACTAAATGAATGGTTGTAACTTGAGGACTACCTGTATAGTCCATGGGATGCATCCAATAGGTTAGCATCTCAGTTCATTTTGATCTAGTGGATTTTCTAATAGCAGAATCTAGAGGGAAATTATTTTTGCCTCTTTCATCTGTGCCTCCCACATCACAACTTATATTGCTCCTTAACTGGTCCCCAATTTTCTACAGCAGAGATAAGAATTATAGGAAAAGGAAATCCCCAAAATTGCCTTCCTTCCATCATCACTTACTGAATTCTTTGCTGAACAAAAGGTAAATAAATAATTAAGTTCCGGGCATTCATACCTCAGATGTATGGAGGAGAACATGGTTCAATTAACTATGGCTGAATGCAACATGTAAAAACAAACTTTAACTCAGGCAGAGATATTGGTACAACTCAGTTGGTATACAAACTCACATCATGAAGTTTAGCATCTCAATTTAATCTATGGCCAATCTTTGGCTCTCTGATTATTTATATTTGATTTAGCAGGATAGTTTAAATTTATTTATATTATCTGAAAAAGGCAGTGGAAAAACATCTGCTCCTCTTTCCCAACCTCACAAATGATTTGAAGACAATAAGATCCAATCCCAAGATATTCCTTTTATTAGAGCTGTCTGGAGCTTCCAGAGCAACTTTTCTTGGTAAAATAACTCCAGTTTGGGAGGCTTACTTTTAATCTCAGCCTGTGTTATACAAGGAAGAATATTTCTCATTTATTTCTATACAAACAGGGCAGTGGTGGGATTAAAAATGTTTTGCTACTGGTTCTGTGGGCGTGGCTTGGTGCACGTGGTATGGCTTGGTGGGCATGGCTTGGTATGTGTGGCAGGGGAAGGTTACTTCAAAATCTCCATTCCCTCCCCACCCCACTAACCTGCTTTCCAGCTTCATTCTCCTGTGCAATCAAAGAAGACCCAGCTGATCATCTGGGACTTGGGAAGCAAAGAAGAGATGGGGGTGGAGCCAGTCAGACATAGTTTTTGCTGGTTCTCCAAACTATTCAAAATTTCCGCAACCAGTTCTCCAGAACTGGTCAGAACCTGCTGAATATCACCTCTGAAACAGGGTAATAATGGTGGTGTGAATATAGTTTTATAAAAAGAAAATGACATTGAGAGCTCCAGCTAGAGATCTTTAATGTAAGGTGAAGTTTGGCTCCAATGTGACTGTGTTCTTGATTGTGAGAATAGGCTTTGACCTCACCTGCTGCCAACTCAGTTAATACATGAATCAGAATAATGGAAATGACCTTGGAGGTATTCTAGTTCAACCCCCTTACACAAATAGGAGACATTATCTCATTCTGGACAAATGGCTGTCCAATCTCTTCTTAAAAACTTCCAGTGATGGAGCACCCACAACTTCTGAAGGCAAGCCATTCCATTGGTTAATTGTTCTCGCTGTCAGGAAATTTAATTGGTTCTTTCCTTGATTAGCTTCCATCCATTGCTTCTTGTGCTTCTTTCTGGTGCCCTGGTCAGTTTCATGTGCTCCTCCAACAAAGGACCTGGTAGCAGTTAACTAAATGTTTGCTTTGACAAGACTAAATTATCTGAACTGAACAGGAGCAAGCTTCTGGAAAAATATATAGGACTTAAGAATAAAATGTGAAGAAGCCAATTATTAAATGAATATGCATGTGATTTCCTGCACAGCTTTAAAGCAATTAATTACATTGCTAACACAGTTTTCGCAAGACATTATTGCAAAGAGGTCTCAGTTTTAGATACCTTTGCTTCTCCATTATATGCAAGACATCTGCCTTATTCAAGGGAGGTCCTCCTAATCACAGAATGGCTCATTTTCCACAGCATTATTTGTTCATCATAATATTCTAAACAGATGTAGGTTTTTTATTAGTGTGCTAAACCTGTAAACAGCTTGTACACTGGGATTCATGAAGCTTACGCCATCCATAAGCCTGGGAGAGACAGGTGCTATAGCTACATGACCGTTGAGTGGACAATGCCCTGAGACATTTTTTGCCTCCAGAACATTTTCTCTTTGGGGGTTGAATAGTCACAGTTGTAGTAACAGTTTCTAGTTAAGAGGACCAGAGGTGGTATTCAGCAGGTTCTGACCAGTTCTAGAGAATCGGTAGCGAAAATTTTGAGTAGTTCGGAGAACTGGCAAATACCACCTCTGACTGGAGATTTTGCAAGTATCCTTCCCCTGCCACGCCCATAGAACCCATAGTAAAATCATTTGAATCCCACCACTGGTTGGGACCAATGAAAGGATTGGGAAAATGGGGGAAATTATTTGATCCTTGATATTGGACATATGTAAGGACAGACATTTTGGTGTACAGTCTGGATAAGATTCAGATTGCAGATTAGAATGAGCTAAAAAGATCTTCCAGGCAAGCATCCCACATTTTATTTCCTGTCAACCTTGTGAGGTAGTCCATGGATGGACTAGGTCTACTTTTCCCATGGCTGTGCTTGTCCCTTGTCTCTCATGGTCATTTCCACACACCATTACTTTTTGTCACTCTGTTGCACACTCACTCATTTTTCTCATTTATTCATTTATTCAACAGAGACATTCTCTCTCCTTCTTTCCCATGTCTCCCAGACTCCCCACATAGTCATACAGAACATATTCATCCAAGGGGATGTGATGCATAGGAATTATCCTTTTTGTTTGCTAGTTTCTTCTCTAAATCACATTCCACCCAATTTGCATGTGAAAGAAGATGGAGTGCCCTTCCTAGCACAGCCATGTTCCCCTAACTGTGTGGCCAGTTTTCAGAAGAATGCTGTGCTGTTTACATGGGAAGAACAACATGATGGGCTCTGTAAAAAAATTGTAGGTTGGCCCACAGAAGGAGAATTTAGCAAGGGCCACAACATCCACAGGGACTGTGTCCTGGAAAATGCTGAAGGCTACAGGTTATCCACAGGTACTGCAAAGCTACAAGATTAATTCCAAGATGAGAGGGAAAATGGCTGAGGAAATAACTTAGTTGTTTTTTCATTGACTGTCACACTGCTTTTGCGGTGAAAAGAACAGCAGATAGGACATAACTGTCTTTATCAACAACACAATACTGGAGGATGGGTTGACCATCCCCCTTCCTTCCTTCCTTCCCTCCCTCCCTCCCTCCCACCCATCCTTACTATACAACCCTAGAATTATTGAAATTATCTGATTAAAAGTATACATACTTTTTTTTTACTGTGACTTCTATGTGTCTTCAATCTAATAAACATTAAGCAGTCAATAAAACAGCTAAAAATAAAGATAAATAATAACCAAACAATAACATCTTCATTACATTTTCCTGGTTGGCTTAGCTAGATCATTTGTGACTATAAGAATATTTGACTGAAGCACATTCAGCATGTTTTATTTTCCTCAAAAAAGCTAAATGATTAATTATGCATGTTCTTTTTGCTAATCAGTTTGCTATTTGTACACCTGTATGCCATTCTGTTTGATGGACATTATGAAAGGAAATACAGCATTTTTAAAAAATCCAGTTAAATTAATAAAACTGAGCCTACAAATATATACAGGTCTACTCAGCAGTAGGTTTGGTTGAATTTTATGGAACTTACTACTCCATTTGAGTTATAGGCATGTATTCAGACTATCAAATTACATCAAACTTTCATTTTCGAAAAAATGTTTTTGATATAAATGTCAATCCTTGTACAAATAAACTGAGCTGAGCTGGTACATCTTAAAGCATGAACAGGAAATCTATTGCCTCTGGTGCTTCAAATTTTTATTATCGTTGACTTTGGTTAAAGTATCTAGAATGATGAGATTTGGAGTCTAGAGCATTGAGGTATCTAGAATCTCAGAATCTGTAAAGGAACAAATCTTGAGTTTCTTACTATTTGGAAGCTTTCTTCTTAAGTGGTGCCACTTTTCATTTTCTTCAGCAGTAACAGAAAAACAACGATAAAATCAAACTTAAGACATAATCAAGCTAAATTTGGATACTTTAAAATGTCATTGATTTTAATTCAAGACATTTAAGTACACATTTTAGCACATTTAATCAAATGCATTCTTCCATTGAAAACAGTGGACATTAAAAGTTAAGCATAGCTGGATCATGACCAGGATGACTAATGATGGCTGAGATTTTTGGGCACTCATCCATTTGGATTTGTCAGAACCAAAGCTGTTCCGAGAAGTGAGGCTTCCTGTCTTCCCTCCCCACCCTTCACTGCTTGTTTGCAGTATAATTTGTAGCTAATGAAAATTAAAATAATCAGAGAAAACTAAAATAATATTTGTATGCCATTTTTTGCTCCTTATTGACTGCCTTCCATTGGAATGTGTCACAATTTCCTTTTTAAAGGTATACCAAACATGGTAAGGTATACTATTTTGGGGGGGGGAGGTGGCTTAGATTTGATTGGTTGGTTGGAATCCAATAATTAATTGGATTATTTTCCAGTTATGAGTTAGGTACGGAAATTGTTTTACCGCCTGTTTCTTGGAATGCAGAAAGGTGATATTATGATAGTGATAAATGAAATACCGTATGTACTTCAAAAGATTAAAGCAAATTCTCCTTCGGGCAGTAGACCTATACAATAGCATAACATACACTTGGCTGCAATCCATCAAAGAATGAAGATTCGTATTAAAAGAAAATTATTTTTGTGCTATTACACATCTATCTAAGTTTTAAAAAATTGACACTTTTGAACTTTGGTTAGAAAAGACTCATGAGTATGCCATGGACAGCCAGGAAAATAAATGGATGAAAAGAAATTAATCAAGATTTCTCACTCAAAGCACAAACGATTTGGTTCAAATTCTCCTATTTTGGATACATTACTTAGGTCTCTGGAGAAGACTCTAATGCTGGGAAAGGTTGAAAAGAAAGAAAAGAAGAAGGTGATCAGCAGCAAAGTGGATATACTCAGTTAAAATGATGAATGCACCACCGGAAGACCTGAAAGACTCAGGTTAAAGAAAATTATCATAGAGAAAATCTGTATGAAATATATGGTCAACAACTTGATGGCACATTCTGTCTGTCTGTCTATCTCTCTCTGATCTCTCTTTTCTCCATCCTTGTCAGGCAGTGCTCCATTCAAAATCCAAGAAAGAAATACTTAGACTCTTTAATTTAGAGAAAAGTTATCTTTTACTGAAAGTGAAGTGGTAGCAACCGGAGAATTCTGAATCTGAGACATTAGACATGTAAATCACATAGACAAAGTGATGGAAGTGTTCCCACCCCCAATAGTTCAGATGAAACTTTCAATTAGAAATTGTGAATATGATCATGTGGGCATCTTCAGGTGATGATGAGGCCTCTGTCCGTTGACCTTGGCATACTTTGACAATGGGTTGCAGTTGCACAGAGAAAAGAAAGCTAAGAGAGAAATAGAAACCTAACTCTGATGTATGCTTCCCCCCCCTCTTTTACACAACAGAAAAATATAACACCTCCAGCTCACTTCCCAGACTCATCCCATCCTTCCCTCCCCTCCCCCGTTTCTTATGACAGCTGAAAGATGCAAAGCGATAGTAGAAGATCTTGAAGGCTGACATTTGGCCCTCCTAGAAAAAGGATAATTGTCAGTCCTAGAAGAGAGAGAGGAAAAAATATAAAGACAATAATGAATCATTAGACAATGATTCCTAGGGCTTATCAGGATACTTGGAACAAAATGCTTTGATCAACTTAGGGGCTTTAACATCGGTTTCGTCAACCCATTCGGCTTGTGAAGAAGGGAAATGTTTCCAGGCTACAAGATACTGGAGTCGACCCCTCCATTTGCGAGAGTCCAGAATTTCTTTAACTTCAAAATGTTGTTCACCTTCAATCAGTATTGGTATGGGAGGATCAGCCTGGATGGGTCTTAAATCAGAAGTATGTTCAGGTTTTAACAAGCTAACATGGAAAACCGGGTGAATTTGTTGAAGAGTTTTCAGTAAGTTCAGCTGGACTGTTACAGGATTTATAATCCGTTCAATTGTGAAAGGACCAATGTATTTAGGACCAAGCTTCTTTGACTTTTGAGTGGTTTGCAGGTATCTGGTGGACAGGAAAACTTTGTCACCTACTTTATATAATTTCTGTGGAAATCTTTTCTTGTCTGCAAATTTCTTATGAGCTTGATGGGCCTCATCTAATGCTTTACATGTTAATGGCCAGTTAAGTTGGAGTTGAGTTATCCATTCATCCAATAAATGGATATTAGGCTTTTCATGAGGAAGTTCAGATATGGCTACAAAATCTTCTCCCGAAGCTACTTTAAATGGAGTAAATCCAGTACTACTATGTATGGAGTTGTTATATGCCACTTCGGCAAATGGTAGTAAGTCGGACCAGTTATCTTGTTGATAATTTATATAACATCTAAGATACTGTTCTAACACTGTGTTAGTCCTCTCACAGGCCCAATTGGTTTGGGGGTGGTGGGTGGAGCTTAAGCCCTGGGCGGAGCCGATCAACTTCAGGAACTCTTTCCAAAAATTTGAGGTAAATTGGACCGCTCTGTCAGAGATTATGCGTTCCGGAACGCCATGTAACCTATAAATATGTGAAACAAACAGTTTAGCCAATGTCTTAGCAGATGGAATCTTGGAACAAGGTATGCAATGTACCTGTTTGGAAAACAAATCGGTTACCACCCAAATAACCATGTTTCCACTGCTTTCGGGTAATTCTACTATAAAGTCCATAGAGATTTCCTTCCAGGGGGCTGTTGGTCTAGCTACATTTTGTAACAACCCTGCCGGCTTACCAGGAGGTCTCTTTACCGAAGCACAAATTGGACAGCTAGCTACATAAGCGTCAATGTCCTTCTTCAAAGTAGGCCACCAGAATTGCCGCTTAACCAGGTGTAAGGTTTTCACAAATCCAAAGTGACCAGCTGCTTTAGAATCATGAGCTTGTTGTAGTATTTGGCCGCTCAGCACCTGTGGCACATACAACTTGGTCCCCACGCAAGCCAGACCATCTCTAACTGTGTAGTCATTCGAATGAGCCAAGAACAAATCATCAAGTTTTAAAGCTGCTTTTAGTTGTTCGGTTAGGACATTCGATAAATCCACTTCTTGTTTCTTCTTTTGGGCTCTGGTGATCATTGGAGCGGCTGGATGTTTGGTCGAAACAATTGGACTTATCAACTCCTGGCGAATACTATTATATTGGGGTAGTCTAGAGAGAGCATCCGCCATGAAGTTCTTCCCCCCTGGAATGTACTTCAGTGAAAAATTGAACCGCTTGAAATACTGGCCCCAGCGAACTTGTTTAGGGGATAGCTTTCGAGGCGTTTTTAAGGCTCTAATTCCCGTGGTGTCATTGAGTACAACTTTGGTTTCAGGAGCTTCACCCCAGGCAAAATTTCAATAGCACAGTCTGTTGACCGGTGAGGCAGGAGCTCATCCGAGGCCTTCTCACTGAACACTTCCTTTAAATCCCAATACTCTTTTGGAATTTTCTCCTCCCCTTTCACGGGTTCGGTACCTGTGGAAGCTATTTCAATCAGAATCTGAAGCTTCGGCTGAGATCTCCCCTCTTTTTCCAGTTGTTGCTTGGTGCGTATGCGCAACAACCCCTTTCTCCAATTAACCTGGGGGTTCCATTTCCGGAGCCAGGGCAATCCCAGTATTAATGGTTGCTCCATCCCAGGGACCACAATAAAGTGCAGAGTCTCATCATGGTTTCCCATGATCATTTCTATAGGTTCCGTGATAAAGCATGAAGGGCAACCTCCAGCCACTGATCCATCTAGTTGGGCAAAGGAAATGGGCACCTTTAAAGGTTTTAGTTTTAAGTCCATTTTCTCCACTACTTCCGTGTTGATTATACACCTTGTGCACCCAGAATCTAACAGGGCTAGCATTTTCCCTTCAACCCCTGAATTGGGTACCCTCAACTTCACCGGAATGGTCATAGGGCCCAGGCTTGGACTTACCAGGAAGTCGTCTTCTGAGTCAAAATCGTCCTCCTCAGGGGTAACTGGGGTATCTGACTCTTCTTCCGGAGGAGGGGCAACCTCTGCCATCTCTTTTGACTTTAGTGCTACTTCATGAGGCTTCGCTGGGGATTTTTCAGGTTTCTTCCTTTCTTTTGGTGCCCCCTTTGGTTCCAGCTTGACTTTGCAGTTTACAGCCCGGTGACCTTCCTTCCCGCATTGAAAACAGGCAAAGGGGTTGGGTCTTGCTGTCACTCCTCCCCTCTTAGGTTTGGGAACCTCTTGAGGATGGGGGGGGGAAGGTTTGCTCCACCCAGAACCTCCCCGCCGTCTGCTTTGGGTTAAATCAATTTCCACTTCTTCTGCCAGCAAGTACCACATCTGCAAGTCATTTGGGTCTCTTCTAGCAATGCATCTCTGGTACACATCTTCATTTAAACCATCTTTAAATGCTTCAATCAGGGCTTCCTGGGACCAACCTCAGATATGACCTGTCTAAATTCTTGGGTGTAGTCAGCCACTGACCTCTGCCCCTGATTTATGGTCTTCTTCCTGATCCGCGCCTTGCGCTCTGCCAATGGGTCCTCAAATCTAGCTTGCAGCGCAGTCATGAACAGGTTATAATTCATCAACTGGGGGAGCATTATCATTATGCAGGGTCACCATCCATTCTGCAGTTGTTCCCTCCAGAGCCCTGGTAACACATCTCACTTTGGCTACTTCTGAGGGAAAATCCTCCCCGTATTCTTCCATATAGCTCCAAACTTGGGCTAGGAAAAATCCCAAAGTTTTGGGATCTCCCCCTGTATCTCACTTCTAACGGAGGCAGCCGAGGAGCTCTACACCTTCTAGGAATTACACCTCCCGCTGAGGGCCCCGGGCCTGCTGCTGGATCGGGTTGATTTATGGGAGAGGGGGCTGCTCTGCTTCTTCTAGTTTGGGCTACTCCTCTTTCTCCTTCATACCTCTATGCATCTTGGAGTTGTTCAAAGGCTTCATCAAGGAGTCTCCTGGCTTGATTCAGTGAGAGTTCTCTCTTTTCCTTCTCTTGCCATGGCTCCTCTTTTCCACGCTGGTGGATGATGGTGATCCCAGGGGGGGGGGTCCTTTTCCGGATCTTTCCAGCCAACCCCCACCAACCATCTGGGCTTCACAGCTGGATCCTCTTCCAATTGAGCTCTGCTAGCGATTGGGCTTCCTGTACCAGCAAAGAAACTTGTCCACCAATGGCTCCCAGATCTTCCTGGTCACTAGTTGAAGATGACATGATGTTCAGGCCCCCTCGGAAGAAAATTGGGTGTTTTCTCTGGGTGGGCTCGTAGAGGGAGATTCAGAATAATGTCTGGCAGTGCTCCATTCAAAATCCAAGATAGAAATACTTAGACTCTTTAAGTTAGAGAAAAGTTATCTTTTCCTGAAAGTGAAGTGGTAGCAACCAGAGAATTCTGAATCTGAGAAATTAGGCACGTAAATCACATATACAAAGTGATGGAAGTTTTCCCACCCCCAATAGTTCAGATGAAATTTCCAATTAGAAATTGTGAATAAGATCATGTGGGCATCTTCAGGTGATGATGAGGCCTCTGTCTGTTGACCTTGGCATACTTTGATAACGGGTTGCAGTTGCGCAGAGAAAAGAAAGCCAGGCGAGAAATAGAAACCTAACTCTGATGTATGCTTTCCCCCCCTCATTTACACAACAGAAAAATGTAACACCTCCAGCTCACTTCCCAGACTCATCCCGTCCTCCCCTCCCCCTATTTCTTATGACAGCCAAAAGATGCAAAGCGATAGTAGAAGATCTTGAAGGCTGACAATCCTGTTTCCATGTTACTTGGATAAAATTAATACGATAGTTATTTCTACTGCATATTTTAGCATATAAACATATACTGCTTGAAATTGGTTTGGAAGACTATTTTTGTTCCAAAAAGCACTACAGCTTTTACTTCCCATCCCTCTCTTGGTGTGCATAGACATATAGAAAGAGAAGATGGCTCAGGGGTACCCATGTGTGGATGGGGCAGACCATAACTTGCCCTCCCCTAACTACCCATGCAACATTCTTACATTGTATGGAGAGCTGTGAAAGAGTTCACTCTGCCTTCATCCACAAAAGCTCTTCCAGAAAACTGCTGAAGAAGGTGTTATTCTTTCCTGCCCTCTCTGGTTTTTGAAGCCATGTATCTTATGCTGAATGCCTTACCTTGTCTGCCAAGTGAAATAATGTGTTTCTCCCAAGCTTCTAAATGACATCTTATATACATTCCTAATTGACATGTTAGATAAGACTTTTTAATGGTTGCTTGTTTGTTTTATTCTATTTTATTGTTTGTAATTTGCTCCCTAAATCACCCTTATACATAAATAGTTTAAGTCAATTAAGACGAAGGAAAAATAAATTGATATTCCTGTCACACATTATCCAAGAAAAGAAACAGCCTTACTGGTTTTTCTTTTTCTTCTGTAGTCCCTGTGTAGTCTTGACAGCTATGATATTATTACAATCTGGGAATTAGAAGAATCATTACTCCAGGCACAAGGTACATGAAGTAGTTTAATATTGTTGATATTGGCACGTATCATCTCTTCAGAAATATATACTGCATTTTTCCATCCCTACCTAGACATGCCATCCTGATGTTCTATATAGTGAGGCTGCATGACTTTGATTTCCCTTTCCCTCAGGAACAGTAATGGGCAGGGTGCCCAAACTTGAGCCCAAAGGCCAAGACAACCATCAGATGGTACAAAATTGTTCTAAGGTTTTCGGGGCAATTTCTTTGCTGCCACCTAATGACTGTTAAAAAGTCCGCAACTTTTTAATAATCCGGGAAGAGGATTAGCTGCATGATTCAGGAATTATTAAAATAAGAATACTTATAATTATTGAGATTTCCCTTGAAAAACTTACAGCAAAGGGAGAAGAGACTGGAACCAAGGTTGTTTGTGTGTTGTTGTTGTTTTTTTGGAGGGGGGGGGAGGAAGAGAAGTTGTTTATATGCCAAAGAAAGGGTAGGATTAATGGGTTATGAATACCAATGAGATGGTTTGCCACTAGAGGCCCATAGAGAGCTAAGAAACCCAGGGAATAAATTAGACCCTGCTCAGGCCGTTTGTCCTTCAGTTGGATAGGTAAACATAATTGAGGATTCTGCGATGCGAAAGGCAGAGGGAGGGGGAGAGCGCGCACCGCACAACAACTCGGCGGCCCCATCACTTCTCCGAACGTGGAACTCATTGATCCGCGCTCAGCAAGAACAAACCCTGATCGACTATGTTAAGTTATTCCTCTTCCCCGCAAGGCGGCCGATAAGAAACTGGAGATGGTTGGATGAAGGATTCTTTTTTTTTTTTGTTTTGTAAAAGGTCCGAGCCGAGAGCAACAAGTGGACGCCGCTTACTCCAGGGAGCGACTTCGGACGGCGGAATTGCCTCAGCTGCCGGAATTGCCTCAGCGGCTCAGCGCGCCTTGAGCTCCGGATGGGAGGGAGCTCCCCCTAAGCAGCGCCGCGTCGGTTTCTTTTGTCAATAGCAACAGTCTCCCGGCCTCGGGGCGACAGAATTATTTTGAAAGGGGGGCGATTTACAACAACGGCTCGGCGCGACGGCGGGGCTTCGAAAGAGCAGCCAGCGGCACTCTGCGCATCTCCGATCTGGTTAGTCAGCGCCACATTGTCAGCCTCTCCTGACGCTTCCCTCCTCTTACATCTGTTTCCTGCTGGAATCTGGGGTCTCTCTCTCTCTCTCTCTCTCTCTCTCTCTCTCTCTCTCTCTCTCT
>BLBF01000017.1:9998922-10013817 GCA_015471245.1 Laticauda colubrina | reverse complement strand
CTCTCTCTCTCTCTCTCTCTCTCTCTCTCTCTCTCTCTCTCTCTCTCCTTTCGCCGATGGCTAATTTCGGCAAGATCGAAGCCGAATGAAGCGGTCGTTGAATCTCTGCCCTCGATTCAAAATCCCTGTGAAACGACGGTCGGAATCGCCGGGCATGAAGCATTTCTCGCGGCGCCTTGGAAAGACGCGAAGAGAAACCGCCGCTCCTCCGCCTTTACTATTCGCCTCTCCCTGAAAGCTACACCTGTGAAAACAGGTTGTTCGGGGACCCCACCCCCCCCGTCTTTCTCCCACCTCACTCTCTGCGATCCGCGAGCGCCTTTTTGTCGTTGCCCTGGAGGGTAAGTAGACAGGAGTGTTTGTCCTCCTCCCTCCCCCCCCCCCCCGCTCCAGCATTTCCCCCTTGCGTGATGCTGAGGTTCGATTTTGTTCTGCGCTATGGCTTTTTTTTTTTTTTTTTCTTTTCCAAAGAAGGTGGTCTCCGAAGCATGCTTTGAAAGGCTAAGCGTCTGAATGTGTGGATGTTTCTGTGTGCAGGTTGAAGCCTCGTCTCCTCGGCTTTCCCTTCGTGCAACACTCTCTCTCTCTCTCTCTCTCTCTCTCTCAGACTTCTCCTTTATTTGCCTTTTCAATCAAGGTTGCGTTCGTTCATTTTCAGCGACAGAGAGGAACCCGGAGGGAAGGGGCGGGGGAAAAATGGATTTTAGAAAGTATTTCGAAGATCAGTTTTTGTCGTTCGTGCTTCAAATATGTAGTCTGCAACTGGCATCAGTGGCTAGGTATTTTTGTGTAAATGTTTGATATGAACGCCTTCTTAACAATTTGTGGTGTAGCATTTACGCAAACAATTATTATCCACATTGTTTATAGCTATGGCAATTGTCTGGCTCTATTTTTCTGCCTAGGTATAAACACTTCATGGTCATAATTCTAAATTATAGAGCCATAGCCATATAGACACAGATAACATAACTCTTAGTCAACATGTTTGTTGTCAAATGCCGTGAGTGTCAAATCTCTCCGCAAGGCAAAAAAAGCAATCTGTGTAAAACAGTGTATGTTGGCATGGAATCAAACAGTGCATCTAGATATGTTTAGACTTACACTGTACCTATTTGGCATTCATACCTGTGTTATAAACAAGCTTAAGCCCACATATATTATGTAATCCAGAGTTACCTGCACATTGCAATCGGTGTAGATGCACTCAAAACTCAGTCCTTGACATAAAAGAATGAGATGTAGGTGTGTATATGCCTGCATATTTTGTGGGGGAGGGGTAATTTTATCTATCTATAGATAGATGTACACTGAAATATTGAGTGTGCAGTGAGTGGGTGTACAGAGATGGAGAATAATGACTATTGCAAGTAGGCAAATCTGGATCTTTAGATATAAAACAGCATCATTTGTATTCCTGGATTATGACCCATCTGTTTCTCTTCCCCTCCCCCTCCTTTTTTAATGTGTGTGCTTCAGGTTAAATGCTTCTCCTGCATGAGGACAACTGAAGGGTGATTTACCCCTTCCCTCAGATGGGGCACATAGAATTGGATTTTCAGCTTTCTCCTCATCCTCCTTCTCATGCTACAATTGCTACCATTACTGCCTGGGTAATATTTTCCTGAGCTTAAAACATTTGTTGATGGACTGTGAAAAGCGAGTGTACTGAGACCTCCTCACAAAGTGAACATGAGAAGTTCCTTGAACTTTTTATATAATGTATTGATGCACATTCAACATGAAAATATAAAAAAATATATGAAAAGTCGTGAAAATACCAGCTACTGGATGTTCTGAGGAATTCAAGATCTGATTCCTTTTTTTTTTTCCTTTTTGAACAGTTTTCATTCGGACTTCACTTAGGTGCACTGCTTTCTTGATTCAAAGTGTTCGCTAAAAATCATGAACTTGTCTCTGTGGGTTTTCCCTAAATCACTGAAAGATCCTTTAAGTAGGAGAATTTCTAATGGAAAAGGATTGGTCCAGGATTATTTCCTTTCTACATCAGAGGACTATTTGCTATAATTGGACAAGCACCTTTCTTTAAGCTGTGTCAAGCCTTCTGGGCAATAAACAGAAAATGGAAATCTTGTGTTTGAGCAAGATTCAAATGTGCAAATATGGGAATATGACAGGCCTATGCTTCCAAGAAATTGTTTTCCAAACCCCAGTGCTTTTGCTGTTTTCATGCAGAACACCAAGTGATGACTATTGAGACAAATATTTATTTTCCTTCCTGAGTCTTCTAAACTAACACATACAAAATGGAGGTAGCCATGGTAAGTGCCGAGAGCTCTGGCTGCAACAGCCACATGCCCTATGGGTATGCAGCTCAAGCAAGGGCCAGAGAGAGAGAGAGATTAGCGCAGTCTAGGGCAGCTGCAGCTGCAGCTGTGGCAGCTGCAACAGCGGCCGTAGAAATGGGGGCTTCTGCAGGAGGAGGTGGTCCACATCATCATTACCATCAAGAGCAGAGTCGTGGGGATTCATCATCTCACGGTGGGCCTGCATCACACAATGGCTTTTATCAAGGCAGTAGAAGAAGGAAGCAGAGGAGGAAAGCAACCCATTGTCTTGGTGGTCACGAGTTTGGTGCCTCTTTTCCTTGCTCTGAGTTGCTACCACTCAGTGGCTCAGAGGAGAAAATCCTCAAGGATTTGAGTGAGGATGAGGATGAGGAAGAAGACGAGGATGTGGATGGAGAAGATGAAGAAAGTGAGGAAAGAATATTCTATTACAACAACGAGGATGGAGAAGATGAGATTTCATTTACAGAGCAGCCTCCAGAAGATGGTGTGGGGCCTGGAGGTTACAGCTCAGTGCGTCATAGCGAATATGAGTGCTGTGAAAGGATTGTGATCAATGTATCTGGCCTACGATTTGAAACCCAAATGAAGACTTTGGCTCAATTCCCAGAAACATTGCTAGGGGACCCAGCAAAACGGGGCAGGTACTTTGACCCCCTCCGGAATGAGTATTTTTTTGACAGGAACAGGCCCAGCTTTGATGCCATTTTATATTACTATCAGTCGGGTGGACGCCTGAAAAGGCCAGTCAATGTGCCGTTTGACATTTTCAGTGAGGAAGTGAAATTCTATGAACTTGGGGAAGAGGCTATGCTCAAATTTAGGGAGGATGAAGGCTTTGTCAAGGAAGAAGATGACAGGGTCTTGCCTGAAAATGAATTCAAAAAACAAGTGTGGTTGCTTTTTGAGTACCCAGAGAGTTCCAGCCCAGCCCGAATTATTGCCATAGTCTCCGTGTTGGTCATCTTGATCTCCATTGTTATTTTCTGCTTAGAAACTTTGCCAGAGTTTAGAGATGAAAAAGAGCTCATTTTGACCCAGAACTTGGAGAATGTCAATGAAACCCTTCAGCTGCAAGGTGGAGGGCTTACAGTTTTCAATGATCCCTTCTTCATCGTTGAGACTGTCTGCATAATTTGGTTCTCCTTTGAGTTTACAGTGCGCTTCTTTGCTTGCCCCAGCAAAGCAGTTTTCTTCAAGAACATTATGAACATCATAGACATTGTTTCCATTTTGCCTTACTTCATCACCCTGGGTACAGATTTGGCCCAACAACAGGGCAGTAATGGTCAACAGGCCATGTCTTTTGCCATCCTAAGGATCATTCGTCTTGTCAGGGTGTTCCGCATCTTCAAGCTTTCCAGACATTCCAAAGGTTTGCAGATCTTGGGTCACACTCTCAGGGCCAGCATGAGGGAACTGGGGCTCTTGATCTTCTTCCTTTTCATTGGAGTAATTTTGTTTTCAAGTGCTGTTTATTTTGCAGAAGCGGATGAGTCTACCACCCATTTCCAGAGCATCCCAGATGCTTTCTGGTGGGCTGTGGTGACCATGACTACGGTTGGTTATGGAGACATGAAACCCATAACAGTAGGTGGGAAGATTGTTGGGTCCCTGTGTGCCATTGCAGGTGTGCTGACCATTGCATTACCAGTGCCAGTGATTGTCTCTAACTTTAACTATTTTTACCACAGAGAAACTGATAATGAAGAACAGACCCAGTTGACACAAAATGCAGTCAGCTGCCCTTATCTCCCAACAATACTCAAGAAATTCCGAAGTTCATCATCTTCTTCCACTGAGGTCAAATCAGAGTATCTAGAGATGGAGGAAGGGGTTAAGGAATCTCTTTGTATAAAGGAGAAAAAGGGCCAGGTTACAGGAAATGGGAAAGATACCACAAAGCAGAACTGTACAAATGCAAAATCTGTGGAAACAGATGTTTAGCTTTGTGCGTTTCCAACAAATTTATGCATCGAAATGTGCAATGGTTAAAAAAAATGAAATATGCAAACAGGTGTTTAAACAAGCAGATAGGAATATGCCGCTTGCTGGTTAAACATAAATTACAAAGCATTAGTAAACTTGTGTTACGTATCAAGTAAATGATATACCTTGTGAAGGGGGATTTACATGAAGTTGTTTCAAAGATTATATTTTTACTAGAATGCAAGTGTTTTGCACATGAGGGAGACAATTTTATTTTTAAGGAGGTCGTGTTTATCTGCCTCACTTGTTGCCCACTGGTAAAAGTTAGCATTTCAAGGTATTTACTATGTAAGAAACAATGACATTCAGTAGCCATGTATTCATTTGTTAATGCTTTAAAAACAGCTACCATAATCCAGTGGATTCCATAGTTTTGATTTTTAAAATGCTAATAATTTTGTGGGGAGATTTATTCTATGAAAAGTCCAAATTTAACCTTAATTTGCTTAAAGATGGATTGATTTTTTTAAAAAATGGATATTGTTGAAGATGCTATTGAGCCCCAGAAATGGTTTATTTTTATAACAGTCTTTTGAGACCTTGAAGCAATTGTTAAGTAATATGTGGATGAATCAAGTAAGGAAATCATTTAATATGTTCTGGATGCATTGAAAAAGTGACTGGATTGCTTTTTTGCACTACTTTATATGCTGGAGAATTTATGACAGACTTCATACTGTGAATGTTTACTAATGTTCAATGACAATCATTGGAAGCGTGAATCCCACATCTTTATTTTCTTGTATTATTCTTTGTGTAATGCTGTTTGGCTAAGCGGCTAACTTTTCATGAATTCCATGAGTCTTTTAATTATGGACATCTGTTATCTGGAAAAAAAGGATTGTGAAGTAAAATTTTATAATCATTTCTCCTCCTAAATAAGTCTTTTTCAAATCTTCAATCTACCAATCAACCAATCACCCCTCCTTTAGTCTGAGGGATACAATAGAAACATCTATTCATGATAAGTAGGCAATGTATGTGCGTATCTATGTGCCATTTGGATTGGATGAACAGGGTATATAATCAAACATAGCAGTAGCCATAGGTAATGCAAAGTGTATTCAGTACAGAAACAATTTTACAGGATCAAAGACATGAAAATATAAATAATGTGTTTTATGTTATTTATATATATCAACACTGGTTAAATATTTCTGGGTAATGGAAAAGAGTAATGCATTGTTAAACCAATACAATAATGGGTTTGCCTAACTTGCAAATATGCTAGTTTGAAATTTTCTAATGGAAGCATATAGTTCAACGTGTTGAAATAGAATGTAAGACACAAAAATGTTAGTTTTTCAAATGACATAATTAAAACCTGGGCATTAAACAAATTATGTAGATATTCATCTGGTATTACATTTGGACCAGTGCCACGGCACTTTTTTGTACCAGATCCTTATAAACTCCAGGAGCTAGCTAGCTATCAAAAATACATTTGGTGATTTAAAAAGTGTTTTTAAACATACTTGCTTCTGTAGGCAGTTGTTAATCCAGAATAAATGATATGAACAATACGAGTCTGGTGAAAACATTGCAAAATTCTGAATTATGCAAATAACTTTTTACTAATAAAACAACACTGAAGTCTGGACAGATCATAGTGAGAAGATAAGTTTCTTTATAAATCACTTGAACAGAAGAACAGAAATGTGTGTTTTGGACAAATGTTTTGCAATATGATGTCTAGACTTTCAAGCTACAATGGGAAGAAAATTGGAGCTGTAGTCCAATCAGATTAGAAAAATATGGTTTGGATAAGAAAATTATTGAAATTTTAAACTGAAAAGAAATAAAGTTTCGTTGTATTAGAGAGGGAGAAACTCAAGAGGATTATCTTCCATTATTTTTAAAAAATAATGTGTAGATGATTGATCAGATTCATCCATTATTTTGAATAAGAGTGGGATGTAATGTCTTATTTTTCAACAGAATTATAATTATTAAGTGATACCTGCTGGAATATGTTTTTCTTTTTTGAAGAATCCTGTAGGAAAGCTCAGCATCTTTTGACAATGTCTTGGTAATCATTTCTCTTTTTTTCTCTGGAATGTTTCTTCAGCTTCACAATATAAACTATAATATTTGGATCTTCTGGTATTCTCCCATTTAACTAACTGTCACAGTTCAGCTGTACAAAGTGACTGTAGCTTTATAAAAATTTCCTACATCATTCTACTTTGATAATTGCTTGAAGCGAATGCATTGTGATTAATGATGGGATTTAGATAACCACAAAACTCTACATCTATTTAATTTAAATTCTGGAATGTGACAAATTTTACCCAGGGTAGAATTTCAGTTTTTAAGAAATGTTTATAGTTTTTGACTGAGACCAGTTGTTGGATTTCAAAATTTTATCCCATATTATTCTCTATCAAGCAATAATACATAAGATAACTAGTCACCACCAATTCATCATCTTAAACTTTTTGACAAATGATATACCTTTCTATGCCAACAATTGCCAGAAACCTCCAATAGCTGATGAACTGTTTAATACTGTTAACAAATGAAATACTGTCTGCCCACCAGCCAGTATTAACTGCTGAACACAAATAGCATTGAACATTGAGTAGAGCTGTAAAATTAGTAATATTTAGAAAAGAATACCCATGTAATATTTTACATCAAGTTCACAGAAGATAACTGTGAAAAGAAAATTTTGGGAACAGAATGCAAGCAAAATGTGCTTTCAGAAGGGAAACTGCTTGTCCTTATTTTAGCCTAATTGTTTTTAGCAAAATGTCTCATCCTGTTTTGGAGATGTAAGTAAGAAAGCTGGAGAACAGATGCCCTCCCCCTCAATCTACTCACTGCTCCAGCCTTTTGAGTAGGAGGTGGCACATGCCAAAGATTTAATGTAGTAATTTAGCATATAAAATGTAGTTAACAATTATCTAACAATTTTACATTGAGTAGTTCCACTCCTTTTTGCATTATGTTAAGAATTTTGAGTTGCCTGGCAGGTTTTGGGGACAATATCACAACAACTCTGAGCAATATTTTAAAAAAGGAGGCAAATTGGTTTGAATTATTCCTATACCACGATGCTGAAGGTACTTTTAGGAGGCATTTCTGCAGCTAGTATAAGCTATAGATTAGTTAATGAATTATCTATTCAAGGTAACAGATAAGTCAAATGTTAGAAGAGAAAAAATCTGAGATAGTCAACAAGGTAAATGCAGACATCTTTTGTTAATATTTTTTTTAGAATAGCTTTAGTGGTACAGAGTTTGTAAAGTTTCTGAAAATGGCAGGAAACAAAGTTATTTTTGGTTCTCGTGTTTTAGAGAGATTATTTGTACCTGATATTTCCTTCAAGAGTTTAAATATATATGCATTGCATATGCATCCCGGAGCTGTCAAGTAATCAAATGAGTAAAATGATAAAAACTCCACTCCTTATATACTTGTGTATGCAAGTACTAAAGGGAAGAGTTTGTACAGTGGGATGTTTTTTGCTATTTTGATAGCTTGTGGTTAGGAACAGATGCCTATGTACATATATGATAGCATCTCACTGAATCTTTGCAAAAGCCTGAAAATGCTGTTAGATGAGTTAGCCTAAAAGATAGTGATCGATCTAAAATCAACAATTAGCATAGAGTAATTGCTATTCTGCTTTATACTGATACTGAAGCAACCAATTTTCCACTTATGCTAAATAGAAATGATAGGCATCATTCTGAACATTATGAAATAGAACAAAAGATTCAAGGATTGGTTTTCTAATAGTTCAAAGATTGAATTCAAAAATTACTCCTAGACTATTCTATACTGCTTTATTTTAGGTTTCCTTTGTTTGGGATAATTTCTTGAATTTCAGAATTACCATTGGCTATCAAAAATGACTGCCAAGGGTAAGCATAATATAGATTCAATATGATTTCCAGCAGATTACTTTGCCAAATTCTCTGAAATATCTTATAAGGTTTCTCCTACTTGTGTTTGAATACAACAAGCAATACAAGAAGTTTTAGTAGGGAGGCATGGTAGAAATTTAAGTGCAACAGCACTACTGTGAAACATTGAAAGTGATTGGTAAATACAGACCATTTGGGGGAAATTGACTGAAGATAATAGCAAGAAGGATGCTAAACAGTGAAATGTGCATGTAGAAAGAAGCAGAAAGAAATCTAAATGCTATGGATTAGAGAATAAGTTTAAGGCTTTGCACAATGTTTGAAATAGCATCTATGATTAACAATGCATAAAAATATTTCTTTACTTGGCACTGAGAAAAAGCAGCCCCAAGCCTCCCCCCAAACAGACAACTCCCTATTATTCTAGAATAGAATAACAGAGTTGGAAGGGACCTTGGAGGTCTTCTAGTCCAATCCCCTGCTTAGGCAGGAAACCCAACACCACTTCAGACAAATGGTTATCCAACATCTTTTTAAAAACTTCCAGTATTGGAGTATTCACAACTTCTTGAGGCAAGTTGTTCCACTGATTAATTGTTCTAACTGCCAGAAAATTTCTCCTTGGATCTAAGTTGCTCCTCTCCTTGATTAGTTTCCACCCATTGCTTCTTGTCCTGCCCTCAGGTGCTTTGGATAATAGCTTGACTCCCTCTTCTTTGTGGCAGCCCCTCAGATATTGGAACACTGCTATCATGTCTCCCCTAGTCCTTCTTTTTATAAACTAGACATACCCAGTTCCTGCAACTGTTCTTCATATGTTTTAGCCTCCAGTCCCCTAATCATGTTTGCTGCTCTTCTCTGTACAATATGAATTCCATATTCTTTATAGGATAACAGTAATAAAAATGTTGATTATCTGGAAATCAGAAATAAAAATAAATTGCTTCGCTTTACTCACTATTTTTAATTACATGTTCATTACAGAGAAAAGTAAGGAAAGCACTGTGTATTTACTTGCTTGCATTAACTATTATTTTTAACTCTTTTCTTCTAAAATTAGAATATGCCATGAGGGTTTTTTCCTACAGAGTCTTCACTAGAAATTGCTGCCTAACAATTACAGAAATTGAAATCTGTCGAGTTTCTGTTCAAAATCTGGTGAAACATTCTGGTTGAAGAAATGTAGGTAAGTGGAATATTGGTTTTGTTGTTTTGTTTTTTATATGTATGCTCATAATTTTCAATAAACACAAGCACTCTTTACGATTTTGGGTGATGGCACAACAGCATTTTAGAGAAGCTTTCTTATATTAGAAATCACTTTTTTATTCTGACTATAGTAGGGCTAGGGAAAGGAACGAGGAAGAGAAGGGGGAAAACAGGCCATAATTCAGCCAGGGTGCAACAGTTCAAAGCAACAGTGATATACATTGAAATCCAAATAAAATGGATGAGAGGGAAATATTAAAATCATAAATTTTATTTTTTTCTGTATTTCTCTTTGGATGGAGGATGATTGTACAATGGTACAATCTTATTTCTTTTTCTTCAAAAGTAAGCCCTACTTTTGAACTTCATCAATTCTAATCAACAATAATATTATTCCTGTTTTTCTGAGGATCTAGTGCAGCTAAGTTCCAGGGAATCATTTCTGAACAGAAAGATGGGGATTTTGTGAAACATACAATTCTTGATAGAAAAGTCCACTGGAAGAAAGTTTCAGGGGAAATTCCAATATATTAAAGCATTATTTAAATTATCCAATAATTCCAATAACTCTATCTCTTTCAAACTTCCAGATTGCTCTCCCTCATCCTATTGTTTATTTTAGTTCCTTTCACTGGCCTTTGTAGAAAAAGTTTAGAATTGCAACCTAGATATTTTTAGTTGCATTGTACTGATAGATTTTGATATTTCTTTTCTCCACTTCTCATTATGGTTTAATATAGGAACAGGATTGCCGGACTATCAAATTTTAATTTTAATTTACATTACAAGGGCTTTGTCTTGTTTTATTTGCAAAATGATAGTTCTGTTGAAGAAAATGGAATGATACATGTACAAAAGTATAATCCTATTAAACTTAACAGTTTAATAACAATATTACAGGCTCAAATGATTAAGGTGGCAGCCGTGACCATGATGCAAACATTGGAATTCTCCATATACTATAAAGTGGCTTATAACAAAACCTAAAAAGTTCAATACAATTTCCTGATTTTGTTTGTTTGTTTTCACAACAATATAGCTTCTGATGAAATCAAAATGTCAATTGATCAGTAACAGTTATCCATCAATACAGAGAAGCAAAACTTAATGAAATGTGCAATGGACAAGTGATTTAAACTAAAGGTACTTTTCATTTTCTTGATCAAATGAAAGGATGTACTTGCTTGAAGTTCTAGAAAGGTGGTGTCATTTGTAAATGCATGTACAGATGAAATCACAAATCCTACAAATGAGTCCCTCATAGAATTAGGGTTTAATTTTATGCTTTTCACAGTTTTTATTCTGACTGGGACTATCTTATTCCTTATTTAAAGCAAAAGGAACTCAAGATGCTAAAAACACAGATAATAGCCTGTCTGAACTTTGAAGAGTGCTATAGCAATTCTGCATAGAAAGGCAGAATTTAAATACAATATTTTGTAAATACAGACTTGGGATTAAAAATGCCAAGGAGTATTATCTTGTTTGATTGTCCCCATTCCCCACCTCCCTCTTTTTGCACTTATGAAATGTGAGATGCAAATATCTGTAGTCATAAAAATATGTAGTGTAAACTGAATTTATGAAGGTGTCTGGTTACATAATTAAAGACTATGGTTTGCCATAGTTTATTATGAGCTGAATTGCAAGACAAATATTATTCTCTCAATAGACCTTCCTCATTTGAAAATTTGTATTTTAGACATTATATAGTAACTGAGGATTTAAGGTCACATCCATTTATTTCTGTTGATTATTTCTAGACATTATTATAATGAAGTATACATCGGTGGGACAAGGCTAAAAATTACAAGCCACAGTACAATAGAGGCTGTTCATTAGATGCAGCAGTTTATATACACAAACAAGATTTTGTATGGAAAGCAACTATTTTCCTCATCTAACAACTCTCTATATAGTAAAGATTTTCTTCAGGAAATCTAATTATGTAAAAAGAATCATATTGCTAATAGTATCTAACTAATATTCTAGTGCTTATGTTTATGACAGTATTTTTTTACTTCTCCATCTACCACTTCTCTGGATTGCATTTTTTATCCTTTTCAATTCATTTAGTGCATGAAAGAAAGAAGACTGGAGATGAGAGAACATGACAAGCAGCACCACAATTATTATAAGATTGTCTTTTCACATTAGTTTTCAGCCTGTATCTGAATAAATAGATTCTGGTCTACTAAAGTTCATTCCACATATGCCTCTGCAATTCATCTCTACAATTCCACACTAATCATTTTTTGCTACAAGTAGTTTCTAATGATTGTGCTTCCTGCTCATTTAATTTTTATTTAGAATAGCTTACATTCAACATTATAATTATTAAATAATGCTACTGAAATTGCCTTTACAGAACTGCTGATCATTTTAGTAGCTATACTATCTAGTTCTCCTGAATCATTTTGATGTCAGTGCCTGTCATTTAATGGTTGTGTGAAAATTTTCCATAATTGGTATGAGTGTGCTTAAACATTACAGCTGCTGTTGGTTTTAGCTGCCAGAAATGGTTGTGGAGGAGAAGTATTGAAGTGGTGAAGATAGGAAATCAAGCAAAAGAGTAAAAATCATCTTGTGATACTAGATTCAGAAGGAAATTGAAATGGATTAATGTGAACATGAAGCAGTTTCCACTAGGGAGAATAAAGGGCAATAAATTACTCATGGGCAACATAATGGCCTAAATAAATTCAAGACCACAACTCTCATAGTCCCTTGCTATTGGTCATGTTAATTAGAATTGATGAAGTTCAGTCTTGTTGAAGGACACCCTCTACAGAAGATGGATTGCCTTTAAGTTAGGAACCATAGACAATGTATCATCAGGACAGCTTTTGACATGAGTGCATTCCATGATTTCATGCATTCCATGATATTAAGCAAAATAAAATCTTCAGTGAAAAGAAACTAGATGGAGCCTTTTCTAAAAAAAATATTTGAAATGTCACTGTAGGTACTGAAATATTTGAGACAAATGTATGAAATGATGAAGAAATTAGCTCATCTTTGCTTAACTGTTCAGAATTGCCTTGATAAACATCTTTCTTTGGGCCAATTTTAATATTTTATTTTGGTAATTTTTTGGCACTCTTTTGTCTTTTTTTGTAAGCGTGTTTGTGTCAAGACTTAAGTAATTGTGAAAGTTCCTGATGATTTGTTGCAATTTGGAGCAGTGTAATTATGTACCACAAGGCAAAACAGGAGGTTTCTGTTGCCTGAAGATGACTTATCATGATTCACAAATGCTACAATTTGTACTTGGAAACTTTGCAAAATAATGAATGACAAAAGCTTGGAAATGTTGGTTATGAATGATGTCTTCAGCATTTCATTCAATTTATCAGGGTCCAGTTATCTCTTTGCTCACTTAAACCTGCACAATATTTGTACTTGTGAAAATATGCTCTCTCCCTTTCCAGTCTTCTATATGCATCGAACAGAGGAAATTACTACTTTGGGAAGATCATGCTATCGTAAATTTGTTATGTAGCCTTAACTAATCTTGTTTACTGTACTCAGAAGAGAATCTTGTTGATTGCAGTAGTAGTTTTGATTCAAGTGCTTTGCATTAAAAACTTTGATTCAAGTAGTTTTGTTCAGTATTGCCACATAATAGTTCACAAATATAATTAGAGTCTACTGTGGAAGCCTGTTCATTGTTTTGTTTAAACAAACCATCATCTCTCCCAGCCAAAATTAAGATGAGCCCATTTTGTCTCATGGCAGCAAAAGCTGACTTCACGCAGTTCTTGATTGAATGACTTTATCATCTCCTATATTCACCATTAGTTCAAACTGAATGAATTCTCTATTTTAAAGTAGATAAATGGATGATTAATTTAATAAGCAAATTCTAAATAAAAAGGCAGACTGCCCACTGATATAATCCAATCCAATTCAATAATCAAACTGAGTCATCATTTGATCTGTTGACTGACTCAACTATTATTGACACTGAGGACATAAGAGGAAAGTGGAACTTGATAAAGAAAATGTACTAGGAGAAAAAAAATGTACTAGAAACTTTGGCTTTTTATGTGTGTTTATGTGTCTTTGTGTGTGTGTGTGTGTGTGTGTTATTTTTGGGATTAGTGTTTTGAGTACATTAATATACAGCTAGTAGTGGATGGTCAGAAGTTGTGTGGTAATAATTAATGATAGGACTATGCACATCAAAGACTGTAATTCAGGCTCTCCTAACTAGTGGCATCTATGGTTTTTTGGCTTACAAAATATTCAGCCGTCATGTTGATTGATGTTAGTTGGCACATTGGTAGTATTAATTTTCTGTTTAGCATATGTGGGATTCTATATACACTGTTACTGACCAGGAGATCTGAGATAGAATCCTTGTCTTTTCTTTTGACTGAGTTTTGCTTTGTAGGAAAAAAAATGGAATGCTATGATATGCAAAGAAATACAGAATTGCTTACTTTTAAGTGGCAGCAGCTCTTCGTTTTGGAAAAAGGTTTTGGTTTTATCTATGGAGATTAGGGGATGCAATGGCTCAGTGGCTAAGACGCTGAGCTTGTCAATCAGAAAGGTCAGCAGTTCGAATTCCGAGCACTACGTAATGGAGTGAGCTCCCGTTACTTAGCCCAGCTTCTGCCAACCTAGCAGTTCGAAATCATGCAAAAAATGCAAGTATAAAAATAGGGAAGGTACACAAACAGTGTTCTGTGTGCCTTCAGCATTTAGTCATGCCGGTCACATGATCATGGAGAAGTCTTTGGACAGAGGTGGCTCTTCGGTTTTGTAACAGAGATGAGCATCGCCTCCTAGAGCCGGAAATGACTAGCACATATGTGTGAGGGGAACCTTTACATTTACCTATGGAGATTAGATTCTGAATCCAGAACTCCTTTAAGCTGTTATCCTGCCTCTAAGCAGTGTTGCCTGGTCCATCACAATAGAAATAATTGTACATCATGTTTGGCTTCTGTAGCAGAACTCTCACTAGCCATATTCTGTCAGCAGGCAGCATTATTCCAGCATAACTAAATGTATTTGATATTGGATCTTTGACAACATTTAATAATAATAAAAAGGCACCAGATTTGATAGTTTATTATATCTTTTATTCTTCCATTAAGTAGATTTATTCCTTGCACTAGTTACAAATAACAATAACCATGTGAAATGTTCCATTATTTGTGTTCCATTTTGTTTTTCTATCCAAAAAGAGTGCTTCGGTTCTTAGCAGGAGAAACAAAAACAGAATGCAGGAATTTATTTAAAATCATAGCTCAAATGAAGCACAAAATAAAGGGTTGCAAAATGTTCTAAGTTGGAAAATGTCTGAACTAAAATGATTGTTTGAATTGTTCCACAATCAAAACAAAAAAGGCATTTTTATTGTTTTCCATGCTGTTTTGTATGTTCTTATATATCACAGAATTATTATTATTTTTTGTTGAGACATGGAAAGTTTATAGTCAATAAACTATGTAACACAGGTGCGCTCTCTCTCTCTCTCTCTCTCTCTCTCTCTCTCTCTCTCTCTC
>BLBF01000017.1:9919002-9998912 GCA_015471245.1 Laticauda colubrina | reverse complement strand
CTCTCTCTCTCTCTCTCTCTCTCTCTCTCTCTCTCTCTCTCTCTCTCTCCTTCCCTCCCCCCTCTTTCCCCCTCTTCCCCTTCTCTCTCCCTCTCTGGCTATTGGATGAAATTAGCTGAATGAAAGATAAAAGCTGTAGGAGATTTAGTTAAGCACTTGACCAGAGACTGGCAGTAGTTTTAGGCATGAAAAAAAAAAAAAGGCTGATTACTAGCTGATGGATAAGTATAGGTCTGCTTAAAATTTCCTTGTTATGGGAATGTGAGGAATTTTCTAAGCGTAGGAACAGAAATGGATATTTTCAAAACATTACAGAGCTAGAACATTTTTGTGGTATGAAATAAGTATTTAGCACATTCTGCATTACCTCAACAAGCTGTTAGAAAAAGGAAGAAAAGCAACAAGGAAGCCTCACCTGAACAAAGTCCCTGATTAATGAGAATGAAGATTTTAGTTTCTAAATTTGGTAGCTGAAGCCTTTTTCATTTGCAGTAAACCTGATTATTCAGAATCTATGTTTGAATCTTCTTTCTTTTTTTGTGAACTGCTTTACACAGCTTGAGAGGAGAAATTAGTTTACAGGTTACAATGCAATTTTTTCCATGTGTGATCTCAATATAGAAACCATTCTTTTTTCAGACACTTTGCCAAATGTGGTGGAACTGGTTTTTTTAATGACTAGAGAAGAATATATTTGCTCTGTGTTGAAATGAAAGGATGCTTTTTCTGGAGTGAATCTGGTAGCTGTTTCTACAGGCAGATCACAATTAGTCTTAAAACCTGCTTAACTGTGGCATGTATTGTTTTGTTCAACAATTTGAAAAGAACTGTGTTTTAAAAATAAAAATAAAGCCCTGGCCAATTTTTCTTGGGTGGTGGTAGATACTATGAACTCTACTCCACCAAATATTGTTACTCTGGAATGGCAAACACAGGAACAAGGGATTCCCATATGATCTGTTATGCTCCAAACTAGGATAGATGCATGGAGAGACATATCGACATACATATCTACACAAACTCTCACACCCACACTCAAGATGTATTAAAAGTCAGGCCTGATAGATTAATCACAATATGTTTATCAATTACTTTTTTTCAGAGAGAATGTTACTGTATTTAGAAATGTTCAAGTAAGGAAGAATTAAAATGGCAACCAATTCAAACATTTAATTGAACTTATATCATAAATTATCTATGAAGCCTGGCTTTTGGTCAACTCTGTATAAACACAGACACACAGACATCGACACACACCACACACACACACACACCTTATATCAGATTCCTAATCAGTCAGCATTTTCCCTCTAAAATGCATTTATAGCTCTATGTCATCCAAGGGCATTTGGGAATAAATATAATTTTGAAAGCTGGTGTTTTGCTTTTCAACATGTCAGTTCCTTTTTACATTGTGAATGCATTTTTAAAAAACTCTAAAGTGGAATAGGGAATAAGAAGCTGATGGGCACCAAAGAACGTACTGCTGAGCACATTGAGTACCATATTGGAAATTCCAGATTATGTTATGTATAAGATTGAGTTAATAGTTAGCAATTATTTCTAATTTAATTATTATATCCAGGAATTTAGCTGAAAAGGAGATTATAGCATTTTGAAGAAGGTAAAGCCAAATGTTATAATGTATGTATTTGTCAGAGACTGCTGAATTAGAAATCATCTTCAACTACAGTTCCTTTTTTCTCACACGTTGATCAGTTCATTATGCTTCTGTGTTCCATGAAATGCAGCCTCCCTGGGTTTACATTTCTAAGACTTGACCTTTCATAAACTAAAGAACTTAAACCTCTTTGTCCCACCTGTAGATACTATTTTCAACAAAATGGCTCAGCTATTAAGATGGCATTGAGTGATATTTTTGTGTTCAGTGTCATTCAACTTACCTAAAAGGAATCAAAAGATACAATAGTGTCCTTTGGAAACTTAATTAAAAATTAAAATTATTGGACTGTTTTAAATTTGCTTGGTTTTTTTTTTTCTGAATGTAGTTGCTTAGCTGCAGTATGGTTAGTCTATGGTGTTGCTGCATTGCTAAGTCCTATACTGCAACAAGTTTGACCACTGTATGAATGGCAATTGAAAACACCTTGTATTAAATTTATCTATGTACACTGTTTCCACAGTTCAATCTTCTGGGGTTATTGGACAGATGCTGAGAGTATAGTATGATACTTTGAGAAAATGAATGCCATGTTGATTGTGACCTTGCACATTTATTTCAAGGCACATTGGGGAAAGCCTATAGTTTCAGGATATTTTGATGAGTGAAAACCAGGGAATCATAGAATTGGAAGAGATCATCTAAGACAGGGCTGTTAAACTCCTGGCCCGTGGACCAGATCTATCATACCCTGGTCACACCCATGCCCGGTTTAGCAAAGGGGAAAAGAGCCCCAATAAGTCATGTGACACTGTTGTGACAGTGTGAGTTTGGCACCTCTGATCTAAGACATTGTCCAAGCCCTTGCTTAATGCAGAAGTCAAAATGAAAGCATCTCAAATGCTTGGCTCTTTGGCCTCTGCTTGAACGCAGCCAATGAAGAAAAGCTCAATTTTCAAGACAAATTGTTTCTATTGCTCAGCTCAGAGAAATGTGCAAGACATCACACTCCAGACATGAAATTTCACAAAAATACTCTTTTTTTTAGAAAGGAATTTGAAAAACTTGAGTGCTGACTGAAATATGTAAAATAGTACTAAAAAACAGCAGTTCTGACTTTCAATATCCAAATACTATAGGTTTAATATTTGAAGGTAGGTAGACACTTTTGTGAATATTCCTGGAAGCTTGTTCTTTTCATTTCAGCAGACCTCAACATATTAATAGAATAACGAAATAAGTTAGAAGGGATATTAGAGGTCTTGTAGTCCAACCTCCTGTTCAGGCAGAAAACCTTAAATCATTTCAGATAAATGGTTTTCTTCTTTAAACTTCCAGTGTTGGAACATCCAAACGTCTGAAGGCAAGCTGTCCCACTGACTGATTGCCCTGTCAGGAAATTTCTCCTTAGTTGTAGGTTGCTTCTCTCCTTGATTAGTTACCATCCATTGCTTCTTGTCCTGTCTTCAGGTGCTTTGGAGAATAGGTTGATTCCCTCTTCTTTATGGCAACCCCTTAGATATGGAACATGGGTAACTCCATGTCACTCCTAGTCCTTTTTATTAAACTAGGCATACCAATTCCACCAACCATTCTTTATATGTTTTAGCCTCCAGTCTTTCAAATTATTCCACTTAGTTTTTTAGCCCTAGCCATAATGATTTTTAAACATTGAAACTATAAATAATGCCTTGTTTCTGACAAATTGGTTTTGACCGATTTTTCCCTTTTGCTCTTGCAGTGAGTCTATTTCAGGAGTTATCAATGCACTGAAATCAATAATACTAATGTTTTAGAAAAGACTACATTGCTTTGGACTATATGATTGTATTTCAGTAATGCCAACATTTTACAAACATTAACACAGCATCTCAGAGATAAAAATTCTCTTAACATTGTTTTATCAGCTTCTCAATGGAATTTTTAACATCACCTAGTGTGATGCAATCCATTTCAGAATATCAGTACCTTCTACGTCATTCTGCTCTCCAGTGTACTTCACAGTGTACTGTCAAAAAGTCAAAATTGTGACTGATGGTAGAATCGAAGTGCCACCCAGTTTTTATGTGTATTGTATAGCATATATTTTGATCATATCTTGTGACCATCCTTTTTTTACCAGAATGAAGTAGAGCTACAGGGATCAACCTTACCTTTCCAATTATTGATTCTTAAATTGGTTTGATTTTTGCAGCCTAGATCTGATAGTGTAAATTAGCATGAATATTTTTATGAAGATCAAACTTGAGTAGTACTCCTTGGAGCCTTTCGTTTTGATCAGGTTACTTTAATTTTACTACAGCTTGTAAGTTTAGATTCAGAATACCGATGAGAATTTTTTATGGTGCTACATGTTACATAATTGTCATTTTGCTAATCCAGTGATAATGTCATCAAGTCATAACAGTAATCAATACAACTTAAATATTGTAATCTATAGTAGTATTGACTTCTGGGTTTTTTTGGCAACAGACATCTCTCCATTTAATGCTTGCTCTTGGCCAAAGAAAAAAAATTGAAGGGACTTATTTTATAGCTTACGGGAAATTCCTTTGTTTAATTGCATGCTTCTAAAGCAACATGATATTGATGTCATTGGGTCATTGCAGCCTGCCTGGATTTTAAAATTTTCCAAACCTTTTTTGTACAATTGGGGAAATGAACCCACCAAGAATCTTATCCTCTTAACATTTGTCTAATTCGGCAAATATTGACATGTGTTTTGTACTAAACATGATTTCATCTCACAGCTGCCATGCAAATAAGCCAGTTATGTGGGCAGATCCTCAGTCAGTGCAGCAGATTGCATGAAATCCCAGAAATATGAATTAATAATATTAATTGCTTTACTGTGGAGGCTTCATTTAATTGAGTAAATATGGTAATTACCCTTTCCAACCACATAGAGGGATGTCAACCTTGAGGCTTTTATGGTATATTGCATTTTATACCTTTGGAAGATGACTCGACATTGAAGTATTTATTACAAAATCTCTTTTTAAAAAGATTTTAGATTATTGAACACTTTTGTATGTATGTATACATAGATAGATATATTTTTTAAAAAGGACAGTTTACAAAAAATGGAGAATATATCTACACTCACATTTCTGTGAAGTTATCCATTTGGAGATGGAGATTGTACTCAGCAACATGGAGCAAAATCCTGTGCATATTTACTTAAGTCCTAAAACCATTAAGTTTGTTACGATTAATTTCCTATTGCTTATGTTTAGAATAACAGTCTGAGAGTGAAATTTTATCCGTCTCTTCAAAATTAATTTTGTTGAGTTAGTGGAATTTACTTGGAAGCATGTTATAAAATGTATATGCATCTGATACAAACTATAAGGATATAAAAATGATGAACGTCACAATACAAACCCAATCTTCCTCCTTTCCTCCCTCCCTTCCTCCCTTCCTTCTTCAGTGAAATTCAGAAACTTTCCATCTCCCTCACAAAGGGACTTCTGTACTTGCATCAAACTTTTGAATGCAAACATATTATGTGGTGTATGAACGTACATTTCTAGATACATACATATATACATACATACATACATACATACATATATATATATACATACATATTTCACTTATCATACCCCCTTGTACTCCCCTTCTTCCCAGATGTCTATGATAAAGTTCATTCAAAATGTTTAACAATAATTAATCCAATAGCTATCTGATAAATAATACACTCTGTAAACTTGCTGCTGCTTATGATACCTAATAAATTTAAGAACCATTTGTGCCACACTCCTTTTTAAAGCCCATGTCACACTGAACCAACGGATGCAAAGAGGATGTAAAACGGACAAAAAAGCTTGCCATCCGTTCAAAAATGCGATGTACTCACTGCCTCCGTTTTGCTTCCTCTCTATCCGTCCAGAATCCGTTTATTGACGTTTCATCCGCTCCAAAAGTTTTGGGTTGCCCAAAACTTTTGTGCGGAAAATGTATCCAGTTCGTTCTGCATCTGCTTTGCATCCGCTACACATCCATTACGCATCAACTATATCCGCTAGGCATCTGTTCTGCATCCGCGCAACTCGCATCCGCTCGGACGCAGGGAGGAAGCAGAACAGACACAGAACGGATGCAGAATGGATGCAGCACGGAAACAAAGCGTTTAAAATGGAAAAAACGTTTGCAGAGGGGACCTATCTCGGATATTAAGGATGTCTAGAGGATGCCTAGAGGATGCAAAGGGACACCTATACTGCCTATAAAAAGGGGGAGCAACTCGTCTGCATCTCACTTTCAGACCAGCAGCCCACCTGTGCAGACCTCTGCAGCCTTCATCTGACTCTTCCTCTTCCACAGCATCCAGTCATATCCACTGTGGATCGTAACACAGTCCTTTTGGCAGCCGCCATCCTTCTGCAACAGTACGAAGCCATCTACAGTGCTCTGTGAACTTTACTACGGGAAGAAAAAGAGGCGGCCAAGAAGCATCTGGGTATGAAGATGGGTTGGGAGAAGAGCAGAGTCTGGGCTGTACAACAACCTGATGGTGGAGCTCAGGAACAAAGACACTCGGGCATTCCAGAACTTCATGAGGATGCCTCCAGCCATGTTTGACGAAGTTGTGCAGCGCCTGACACCCAGTTTGACCAAGGCAAACACCAACTTCCGGCCTAGCCTGGAACCTGGGCTCAAGGTGGCACTCACTCTGTGCCACCTGGCCTCAGGGACCACCTACAAAAGCATGCAGTACGGCTGGAGGGTGCCACCCAACACCATCAGAATTGTGGTCAGAGAAGTGGTGCAGGCCATCATCGAAGAATACAAGGAGGAGCTCCTCCAGTGCCCCTCCACTGAAGAAGGATGGAAGAAAGTTGCAGAGCAGTGGTATCAGAAGTGGAACTTTGCGCACACTGTTGGAGCCATAGATGGGAAGCATGTGGCCTGCAAAGCGCCAGCCAACTCAGGGTCCACTTATTTCAACTACAAGGGCTTCTTCAGCATCGTCCTCTTCGCCATGGTCGATGCTGACTACAAGTTCATGTACATCGATGCTTCAGGGTACGGCTCATCTTCAGATGCCCAGGTATACAACGCCAGTCACCTCAAGGGGCTGGAAGGCAACCTCATTGTGGACTTCCCAGATCCAGACCCTTGCCCAACGACACGCAAGATGTGCCCTACTTCATCGTGGGGGATGACGCCTTCTCCCTCAGAACCTACCTCATGAAGCCCTACACTTCCAGATGCCTCACCCGTGAAGAGAGGATCTTCAACTACAGGCTGTCCAAGGCAAGGCGGGTGGTGGAGAACGCCTTTGCCATCCTGGTCAACAGGTTCCAGGTACTTCTCACCACCATGCAGCATTGCCCAGAGACCGTGAGGAGGATCGTGGAAGCTTGCTGCATCCTGCACAATCTCATGCACACCCAGTACCCAGTGTTGCAGAACAGGCTTGTGGACCTCCAACAAGGCAATGGGGACATGGAGCCTGGAGAATGAAGGCAAGGGCAAAACCTGATAGACACTGAGGATGTGCAAGGCCCCAACAGAGCCTCACGTGAAGAGAAGAAGCAGCGCAACCTCCTGAGACACTGGTGCAACTCCCCAGATGGAGCAGTGGAGTGGCAAGACAGGATGATAGATGATTAATGGATGCTTCCTTCAGCCTGTCTCATCACACGGATGAGATTGGGCCATGTATGTTGGGTGGGCCTACAATGAACAGGGCGTTTAATAAAGAGTTGTGTTTGTGTTGCCCTGTGTGGATCAATGCTTACATTGTTATTGATAAAAAAGGGCCATAGGTATGGCACCTGGGAGGGTATACCATACAGTCCCACTATGCTTGCACTGGAGGTTTATCTATCCCACAGCTATTAGCCATCCCAAAGGTATCCCTGCTCATTCCACAGGTATCCCTGCCCACCCCACTGCTATCTTAACCCATCCCACAAGTATGCAAAGGCTTAAACCATTTCTAAAAGTTTCCACCAAGACTTTATTGAAAAAAAGAAATGAAGCAAGTGTGTGAATCAAAGATAAACTTTATTGAACAATAAGCTGTAACAGAAAAATGACCCAATACAAGTGTCCAAATAAAGTCCACAGGTAGCCAGCTACCCAGTCTCTGGCACTCTTATCGGTCACTCAGAGGTGTGCCCAGTCTCAGGGGTGAAGGGTCCAGGTGCTATGGTGGTGGGTGGTACTGGAGTGCCTGGCCCCGAGAGGCCAAAAGGGGACGGTGTGTTGAGGAAGGTGTCGGACAGCTGGCTCAGCCCCGTGATGCTGAGAGGTCCTTCCTCCATGCCATGTGGTGTCAGCCCCAGTACTGATGACAGATGTACTGACGCCAGGCTTGGCTGTGGGGTGGAGGAAGGAGCAGTGTAGTGGGGCTGTCTGCTCTGCAGCTGGGTGAGCACTGTCGTGGGTGGTATCATTGGTGTGGGTGGCATCGCTGTCGTCGGCATCATTGTCGTCGGTGGCATCGGCATCAGTGGAACCGGTGGCAACGGTGTCGCCCGATGACTCTGTGCCTGGACTGGGAAGGGCTGCTGCCTGTGCTGCTGAACCTCCTGGTAGCCGTAGCCCTGGTAGGTGAGGGTCTGTGGGAAGCCTTGGAATGGGAGGGACATCACCTGGGGTGGAGGAGCAGACCTGGACTGGGTGGGAGCAGGTTCCTCTGGGTCTGGAGAGTTGTGAAGTAGCTCGGTGATCCGGTCCTTTACCTGCTGGTACTGTGGATCCGCCATTTCCTTGAGGGTCTGGTTGACATAGGTGAGGAAGGGCTGGCGGTTGGAGGAGTCGGAGTCGGTGTGGACCAGCTGAGAGAGGAGATCGATGCTGGTGCGGTTGGTGTCCCTGATCTCCAGCAGGACAGTGTGGCTCTGCCCCTCCTGCTGTCTGGATCTCTGCCGTTCTTCGGAAGCCTAGCTGGGGGGGTGCATGCGGCTAGGACTGTGGTGGACTCGATGTATCCTTTCTCCCACCGTACCAGGGAGTCCTCCATGCACTCCACCACGCTTACCACACCTGTCCGCGGGTTCTCCACCGTGGCACGCTCCACAGAAACCTGAATGGAGATAGGGACTGACTCTCGGCCGGAAGAGGACTGGCTCTCAGCAGGCTGCCGGAGAGAGAGGGTTGTGAGAGGGGCTGGTGGTGCACCTCGGTGGCAGACCTCACCCTCCAGGAAGCTGCACCTGGCCATGACGTAGGTCTCTCTGTCCGTCAGCTTCACAGTGGCCTGGCCAGATTTCTTCAGGTGCAGCTTCCCGTACCAGGTGTGCATGTGCTTCCAGCAGCCGAGGAGCACCTCCGAAGTGTAACCCACACTCTCCGCCCTCTCTCTCCAAGCAGCCTGCTTCTTTTTGGTGTCCCTGTACAGCCGTTATCCCTTCCGCCACAGATAGTCGTTCTCTCTCAGCCACTACAGCACCTCATCCTCGTGCGCCTCCTCAATATAGTATTGCCTCCTCTCCCGTTGTCGCATACGCCTCTTCCTCCCTTTGGCAGGACCAGATGGGCCCTCATCAGAGGGGCTCCCAGGTAGTAGGGGCTGCTCCTCCACACCACCAGCAGCAGCAGCAGCACCAGCAGGATCATCATCCATCATCATCATCATCATCATCATCATCCTCACCAGCAGGATCATAATCATTATCATCATCATCAGCAGCAGCAGCAGGAGCATCAGCAGCAGCAGCAGCGGCAGCAACAGCAGGATCAGCCGCAGCAGGGCCAGCAAGCCCAGGAGCACGAGCAGGACCAGGAACAGGAGCAGGACGAGCAGGATGAGCAAGTCAAGGAGAACGAGCAGGACGAGCAGGACCAGGAGCAGCTTCAACAGAATAAGCACCAGCAGAAGCACCACCGCCAGGAGCAGCTTCAGCAGAAGCCCCAGCAGAAGCAGAGTCAGGGGTAGGGGGTGGGAGGTTGGCCCTGTCCCTCTTGCCAGGGATGGTGGCAGGCTGCTGAGGCTTTCACTTCCTCCCCATGGTTGTGGAGTTGCTGGCTGGCAGGGAGGCTGGCAGGCACCAAGGCTGGCAGGAAGGCTGGCAGGAAGCCAGGCACCAAGGCTGGCAGGCAGTCACCAAGGCTGGCAGGAAGCCTGGCAGGTAGGCTGGCAGGAAGCCTGGCAGGTAGGCTGGCAGGAAGCCTGGCAGGAAGCCTGGCAGGAAGGCAGGCAGGCACCAAGGCTGGCTGGAAGGCAGGCTGGCAGCAAGGCTGGCAGGCAGGCATGCAGGCAGGGCAGGCAAGGAATTCGAAGTGTCCAGCAGCAGGTCTTTCCTCGGAATGCTGGCCACATGTGAGCTGCTTCCCTTTATATCCGGGGGGCTTACGCAATGCATCCCCCCCCGCATGCGCAATTAACGCTCGGCATCTGTTCCGCTTCTGCTGTGCATCCGTTAGGCTTCCACTGTGCATCCGCTTCATCCGTTCCGCATCTGCTCTGCATCCGCTTCATCCGTTCCGCGTCCGCTTTGCTGAGGCCCCCCGGAAGCCTAGCGGATGCGCCATCCGCTCCCATCCGCTTCCATCCGCTGGGCTTCCGTTCCACATCCGCTTTGCATCCGCCCTGCGTCCTCCCCCCGTCCTCCGGTTATGCAAATCTTTGCCCCTTTTGAGAGTGGATAACAACGGATGGAACATTTTGCTTGTCCGTTGTGTCCTTTTTGCATCCGTTGGCCAGTGTGACATGGGCTTAAATATTTGTTCGTCATTTACAATGTATTGGATAACTTTAGTGAGATCTGTACAGCAAGACTATAAGACAACAACTTTTTCCACTTTTTAATCCCAGTAAGTCTTTTTAAAATTTATTTTTATTTACTATTAAATTTACATACCCATCTCTCTATTTGAGGGCATTTAGGTTATTCTTTTAGCTTCCTTTAAGTGTATGCCTAGTGGCATATTTATATAATGATCGGATAAATGTAAGATGTAATTAGTAATGAGATTTAAAATTCCATAACTTACATACATTTTTGTCATGCATTTTCAGGCAAGTTCATATTTAATATATGTTTATTTTTTAATAATTACTTTATCAACATAGGTCTCTTTGGTTAATGTCAACTAAAAAGAAATAAAGAAAAGTAAATATTGTATAATAAGCGTTGAACTTATTTATTAATATCCTTGTGAAATGGCTTGATAACTAAGTGGAGTTTGCAATTTCTCAATTTGAAGGAAATAATCTGCAGGAACAGTCTTCTCTTTCATAGACTCAAATGCAAAATGGAAGCTAACATATATAAGCCTGAGGTTCAGTCTTGATACAGTACTGTAAATCATTTTCTAAATTAATCTAAACCCTGCCTTTTCATATTTTTTTCTCTTAACAAGGACTAACCTAGTTGGTACATGAGACACTCTTTCCAGTTGTCATCTGGCTTAACAATTTAGTCTTCTGCAATTTCATCTTCAGATATAATGAAATAACTTCCAGAATTCTCAGAAAATTGTATTATGAGCCATGAATGCTTCAGAATTTAAAATGCCTTAATTCTATAGTATGCCAGAGTCAATTGATCTTACCTTGAGGTTGCTTTTTTGTTGCCTTCAAAAAAAATTATCCATCCTGGATTTTCATTTTTTTTTTAAATATATGAAATAAGGAAATATATGAATTATTAAATAAACTGAAGCTATTAAGTGTTTCCCTTCCCTTCCCTTTTCTTCCCACAAATTGAAAAATAAAAACTTTGCATAGTTGCACTCATCATTTTCCTTGATAATCATACAGCCATGTTCACATGGAAATTCTGGCAAATTGTTTGCTATCAGGCTATCACACATATTCTACTAAGTTTTTGAACTTGGTCTAGATTTGAAAGGTGGTTGACAAATTTTGTAGCCATTTTCAGTGATTACCAAAAGCTAAAATGAACAAAACTAAATATATAAATGATGCTCAATGCACAGTTCCACATATTTCTGTTCTCATAATTGTGGGTAGCATAGACAAAAATCCAATTGTTTACCTACATTTTGAACAGTGTACTAATTTGAAGGAAGGATGTTAATCACGGTAATTGATTTTGAGAGGTTGAGAATTTCACAGTTGGTGAAATTGGGAGTTAGCAATAGGAAGATCAAATCTGGACTGCCAAAATCCAGAGAATGATTAGGTAGAACAAAGAAATAGAATTCTAACTCAAATGTCATTTGGTGGCTTTTGAATTTTTTTTGCTTTCCAGTTCTTTCAGCTCAGATGAACTATCCATCTTCTTTGCCATCATGCTTTCTCCATGTTAAACAAATTCTCAACAGCCGTTTTTCATTCCCTTTTCAACCCATTTATAGTAATATTGTTTTATTTTTGCTTTTTGTTTGGTAGTTTTTCATTTAACATTTGAAGAACAAATGCAGTGGAAGAGGGGAATATTTTACTTTGACCTTTGTTTATTGCCAGGTACTAAGATTTTCAAAGTATATAAACATTTTTGCAAAGCTTGAAGAAAATGTGACACTTTTAACTCGCTTATTATAAAGATGTAAATCATAAAACTGATTCTCTCTCCCACACCAGTTGCATAACTGTATTTAATGAATAACCTTTAATGATGAGTAATGTATCCTTAATATAGAAAACAAAATTGCTAGAGCACTTTGAAATGGAAATGCCTTTTTTCCCAAGCCTTTCTTGATGAAGTTATTATTTCTGTGTTAAGAGTCATTGCTAATAACTAGCTGAATGTGTGTGCATGTGTGGGAGGGGAGAAGAATTATTTATGCCTCTCCCAGTGGAAAAATCTAAGTAATCCACATGAGATAAGAAATACATAATAATATTAAAAAATAGTTTTGGCAGACTAACTCATGCCACCATTCTCCAATTTAGTTTATTTAAATATCTTTGGAAGGGGGCTAAAATGTTCAGCTAGTGACATATGCTTGGAATTTTGGGAAGGGCAGTCCCAATTAACCTGGAGGCCCCTATGATGGAACAAGTTCTTTTAAGCTATATGTAGTCATGTGAATTCAGACTTTCCTTTACACTCAGTATACCCATATACTGGATCACAGTGGCTCAGTGGTTAAAGACACTGAACTTGTCAGGTGGAAAGCTGATAGCCCAGGATTGAGACCTGAGAATTGTGTGACAGGGTGAGCTCCCATCCCTGCCCCAGCTCCTGCCCACCTAGAAATTTGTAAGCATGCAAATGTGAGTAAATAAATAGGTATCACTTTGGTTAACAGCATTCTGTGTCCTTAGGCATATAGTCATGCTGGCCATGGGACCATGGAAATGTCTTCGGACAACATTGGCTCCCTCGGTGAAGAAATAGAGATGACCACTGTCAAGCCGGACACAACTCGATAGGAAAAATTTTGCCCTTATTTTTTCTGAGCAGAGCATTTTTTTTTCCATATAGCATTACAGCTGTTCCTTATGGCAGGGGTGAGCTATGCTTTGAGTCAATGTTGACTCTTGGCAACTTCCTGAATTAGTCTCTGCAGTTTTGGGGGGCAAGTTTTTTTTTAATGTAGTTGTCATTGCCTCTTTCCTAAGACAGAGAGAGAGAGAGACTTGCCCAAGGATATCCTGCTAGCTTTGTGCCCAAGGCAGAGCTACAACTCATGGTATTGGAATCTTGCACGTGGTGCCTTGACTACTGCACCAAACTGGTTCCCTCATCTTTGTAGGCTGTATAGTTAATGCCTTGGTTAATTCAGGAATCTAGAGGTAAATGACTCACAATGTAGCATTGTCCAGTTCATCAAAGAAAACTTCCTCAGACAATTGATTGCACATGCACACACATACATTCATATACATACATACACATAGATACATATACATACATGCTGTCTTCATGGTAAAAGTCTATATTTCTCAATTCTGTGACATGAAAGGTTCTTAGATACTCTTTTGACTAATCAGGAGTGCAAGAATGTAAACATTCTCTGACAGAAAGGAAGGGGCGTCAAACTAGAACATATTAGCAAGAAGTATGGGTAAAGGACTCATTGGATTTAAAATTTGACTGTATATATACTGGATAGTGTGTAATTTGCATTTGGAAATAAGTTGGTTTTTGTTTTTGGGATGCATAATTTTAAAGATTTTCCCTGTTTCCCATATATACGGTATATTCTAGACCGGTGTTTCTCAACCTTGGAGGATTTAAGCTGTGTGGACTTCAAATCCCAGAATTCACCAGCCAGTCATGCTGCTTAGGGAATTCTGAGAATTGTAGTTCCCACATCTTAAAGTTGCCAAGGTTGAGAAACACTATTCTAGACAGTTATGGAATAACTGAAATAACATTAAATGTTTTATATAGGGTATTCATGCAAAGGTAAAAAAGAAATGACCTTAATCAACTTCTGCTGATGTAGAGCTTTCAGATTTTCTTTTGTAAAAGTAAAAATATTTGCTTACATGAATTTTGACATCTTACACAGAAATAGAAATCAATAGAATTTTGGATTATAACATTTTTGTGACCCTACCCAATAGGGATTCTCCACTGCAATAATATTAGAGTAATGAAAACAGCAATGATTTAGGCCATGGGCTAAGATAGAGACACTGACTGTAATCAGTATATTGTTGAGCTGAGCAGTAATTTGCATGGATTTCTGTTGTGTTTAAGAGAATGTGGTGGCTAATTATTTCATTACAACAATATGGATTCTAGTCAGCCACATTAGAATACTCTCTAACTGATACTCTGCACATTTAGAAAATAATGTTTATCTCACTAGGAAGCAGAAAAAGATGATGGAATATAACCTAGTTATATCCCTTTCTGACACCTGAACCCACAGGCTGAAATGGGCATTGACTTTAAATACCTTTATGATTAGTCAGTTTCTGGAAAACTAGGAAAGATTTATTTATTCATTATTCTTTGAGCTCCTTATATTGCTTGTGTTAAGAATGGTCTTCTAGGTAATTATTTATTTATCTCTATGATCAAATGTACTTACATGTTCCAGTGTATAATGAAGATAGACAAGGGATATGTCTAATAGATTTTCCATTTCCTATAAATCAAATTACAGCCAGCTGTAAGCTCTAGTTATTTGATTCTCTAAAAGTCCAGCTCAAGCTTATTGTGGGTCATCTAAATTTAGGATTGTGTTCTGAATTTGGCTCAACTAGACTATCATGTTTCATGTTAGATTTGATAGAATTCTTAACTTATATAAAGGATTCACTTCTTTTTTATTCTGCTAGTAGAATCCTTGAAATCCTGATTAAAGAATATTATTTAGGATTATAGTTACAAATTCTCTCCCTCCCTCCCATCCTCCCTGTTCTGTATATAGAATGGTAGACTCCTAATACAGGATTCTGATTGGCTAAAAAACCTAAATGGGGATTGGTTCAGTAGGAACCAATCCACAAAGCTCTCAAAAGGCGGCAAAACTAAATACCTGTCATTGGCTACAACCCGGCAGGCAAATCCCTATAAAAAGGCTGCCGCGGCTTGAGCCAATGTTCCGTTTTTCAACTGCTGTAAATAATAAAGAGTTTGTTGTTGGAACCCGGTCTACCTCGTGTTTTTCCAGATGGAACACTGGCGACGAGGATGGGATCGTCCTAATCGCGAGACTGAGCACGTGGCGACAAATAAAACTAGACGAAGAACAATGGCTAGAAATAACGCGCCGCCCTCACCCTTCAATCCCAATGAAGAGGATTGGGAATCCTACGTAGACCGTTTCCAGATATATTTGGAAAGTAACGAGATGGAAGAGATCTCAAACCAGCGTAAGAGAGCTGTTTTCTTGACACACTGCGGGCCCACAATCTTCAAAATGGCCAAGGCTTTGGCAAAGCCCCGAGATGTGAAACAATTGACTTGGCCAGAGCTCCAAAGAATACTAAAGGCTCACTACGCACCGGTGGTGTCAAACCTTATCAAGCGGCACGAATTTTACCGAAGAGACCAGAAAGAAGGCAAGACCATCGCTGATTTTGTGGCAGCCCTCCGACAAATAGGGGGAGCGTGTGAATTTCTAAATTGAGATGAAGCAATGCGGGATCGAGTAATACTGGGTTTAAAAGACTCTAATGTACAGAGCAAGCAATCCTTGGGCCGATTGCAGATTTCTCAATGCCATTTGCAGAGCACGCAAGAAATGAGGGCATATCGAGAAAGTCTGCAGGAATAAAAAAAATTACAGCCCAAACAGACGCAGCAACTCCCCCGCACAATCTGAGCCAAAACAAACTGAGAGAAAGTGGCAGCGGAGCAAGCGAGCCACTAACCGAGAGAAAACACATCAGACTTTCACTATCGGAAGCGCTCAGACGGAAAGCAGGAAGAAAGTAAAAATAATTGTAAAAATACAAGGCAACCCCTGCGAAATGGAGGTAGACTCTGGGTCTTTCCTATCAATGGTATCATGGGACACCATCAAACAACTGGTCCCATTTCCGAGTCACCTACAAACAACATGTCGAAGTACTACCATTGACAATAGTCGACCGAGACCGTCCAAGCCTCCTGGGCATCGAATGGTTTGCACCATTGGGCATCAGGATGACCGGAGGAGACCGGGTGGCCGCAACCGACTGGGAAGAAAACCTGATCCAAGAGTTCCAGGACGTTTTTGACAGCTCCCTAGGCAGGTATCGGGGAACCCCAATTTCCTTCAGTCTAGACCCCCAGGTAGCCCCTAGAAGACTAAAGGCCAGAAAAGTTCCTTTTGCTTTGAAAGCAAAAATAGAGGAACAACTAAATAAATTAATAGACCAAGGGGTTTTAGAACCTGTTGACCATGCTAAGTGGGAAACGCTGATCGTAACACCAATTAAACCAGACGGGTCAGTTCGAATTTGTGGTGACTACAAGGCTACCCTGAACCACGCATTATAACAAAGCGCATACCCGGTGCCTGTCATACAACACTTATTACATTCTCTTGGGGGAGGAAAAGTTTTCGCTAAACTAGATCTAGCACAAGCTTACCAACAGCTCCCAGTAGACCCATTAATGGCTGAAGCACAAACTATAGTGACCCACAAAGGGGCATTCAAATGCAACATACTCCAATTTGGAGTGAGTGTAGCCCCGGGCATTTTCCAGAGCCTCATGGAACGCCTATTGAATGGTATAAAAGGGGTCGTACCATACTTCGACGATGTCCTAATTTCGGCCAAAGATGCGACCCAACTAAAAAAAAGACTAAAAGATGTACTAACTAAATTCAGAAAATCTGGCCTAAAAGTAAGAAAAGAAAAATGCTGATTAATGACTGATCGCGTCAAATTCCTGGGCTATTTAATAGATGGAGAGGGTATACACCCTACTGACAAAAAAGTCAAAGCTATTAAAGATGCACCAGAACCAAGGAACAAAACTGAACTGCAGGCATTTTTAGGACTAATAAATTTTTATAACGTGTTCCTACCCCACAAAGCGACAATAGCGGAACCATTACACCGATTACTGGATAAAAAAACAATTTGGACTTGGGGCTATAGAGAAAAGAAAGCCTTCCAAAAAATAAAAAACTTATTAACATCAAACACCGTTCTTATCCAGTTTAGTAACACACTTCCATTGATGGTGACCTGCGACGCCTCACCGTTTGGAGTCGGTGCCATCCTGAGCCACCAATTGCCAGATGGGAGAGAGGCACCCATCGCATACTATTCAAAGACTCTGTCTAAAACCGAGCGTAATTATAGTCAATTGGACAGAGAAGCCCTGGCAATCGGCGCCGGAGTGAAACGCTTCCACGAATATCTATATGGAAGAACATTTTTGATAGTAACGGACCATAAACCGCTACTGGAAATTTTGGCGGGAAACAAGCCGACACCGAATATTTTGTCCCCGCGAATGACTAGATGGTCAGAATTCCTAGCAGCCTACTCTTATACTCTGACACATCGCCCCGGGAAACAAATTTCCCATGCAGACGCGTTGAGCAGAGCACCATAACCAAATATATAGGAAGACCCAGCACCAACGATGACCACCTTGCAGATAGAGTCATGCCCCGATCTACCCATATCTGCAAATGATGTCGCCAGAGCCACTGCAAGGGACCCATTGACTGCCCGTGTACTGAACTGGGTAGGTAAAGGCTGGCCGGACAATCAAAAAACTGAGAACTTTAAACCTTTCCAGACCAGACAAACCGAACTCTCAATTCAAAAGGGTTGTTTCTTGTGGGGTGATCGGATAATTATCCCTTCCAAATTACAAACTAAGGTACTGGGTATGCTTCATGAAGGCCACCCTGGAATTGTTAAAATGAAAAGCCTTGCTAGAAGCTATGTCTGGTGGCCGGGTATAGACAGGGACATCGAATACTGGGTAAATTCTTGCAACAAATGCCAAAGAAACAGACCTTCCCCACCAAAAGCACCCATTAAGGACTGGGAAACCACACGAGGCCCCTGGTCATGAATTCACATTGACTTTGCAGGTCCTACTAAGGGGCATACTTTCCTAATTGTCGTAGATGCATACTCAAATTGGCTGGAGGTTAAAATTATGCCATCTACGACAACTGAAACCGTTATTAAACAACTTGACAAACTCTTCGCAACCCATGGCCTGCCAGACGCCCTAGTGTCCAACAACGGGCCACAGTTAATGAGTATCCAATTCAAACAATACCTAGCCTCCCTAGGTATTAGACATGCCCCAACCGCGCCAGCCCACCCGGCTGCAAACGGTAGGGCAGAGAGAATGGTCAGGTTTACTAAAGAAGGGTTAGAAAAAATGGACATTGGGGATGTTCAAGATAAAATAAATCGCCTACTCACCCTCCAGCATATTACACCAGGTACTATAACAAACAAAAGCCCGGCGGAATTACTAATGGGAAGAAAACTGAGGTCGCAATTAGACAGATTGCACCCAAACTATACGCCAGAAACCCCCCCCGACTCCTCCACCCGTTTCAGGACATTTGAAATAGGCGACCTAGTCTATGCAAGAAAATTTATCGGGGACCCATTATGGCTTCCAGGTACAATAACACAAATTACAGGCCCCCGGTCCTACCGACTAACCATCGACGACGGCAGGGAATGGAAGCGGCACATAGACCAGCTTCTAAACATAGAAAGAAGTACAAACACACCACCACAAATATTAAAAAATGATGAAAATCAAACCAAAGGGGTGGGGGAATATGAGAAAATAATAAAGAACCATTTAAATTAAACACAGAATATGACAACAAACAAAAAGAGCAAAAAAGAGACTTACAGTTAGAAGAAAATTGCGAGAAGAGTCCACTCGAAGGGGCCAGCAAGGCCAGCTCGACCTGCCCAGAGAAAACAGGAGGGAGCGGCAAAACCGCCAGCCTAAGAAACTCAGGCGGCAGTAAAATGGCTGACTCACCCTTCCAGGCGGTTCCATGAAGAAGGACCGGAGAGACAGCAACCCCATCCGAACCGGTCGAAGTCTTCAGCAGAAATGAACCGCGCAAGTCGAGTCGAGTCAAAAGAAGCCCCACCTACCTGCGTGACTACATCACCACGTAGGACTAAACCAAGAGGGGAGGGGTATTCTGTATATAGAATAGTAGACTCCTAATATAGGATTCTGATTGACTAAAAAACCGAAATGGGGATTGGTTCAATAGGAACCAATCCACGAAGCTGCTCAAAAGGCGGCAAAACTAAATACCTGTCATTGGCTACAAGCCGGCAGGCAAATCCCTATAAAAAGGCTGCCGCGGCTTGAGCCAATGTTCCATTTTTCAACTGCTGTAAATAATAAAGACTTTGTTGTTGGAACCCGGTCTACCTCGCGTTTTTCCGGACGGAACACTCCCTCTCTCTCCTTCTCTCTATCTTTATGGAAGTTTTAAAACATGCCTTAAATTTCTTTTCAATTGCCTTCCAAGAGTATGTCTGTTGGATATAATTAATCAGGCTAATGGTACAGTTCCACTTTAATGAAAAAAGAGTTTTTCAGTATGAGAAAGAGCTTGCAGATACCTCAACCTGACACATTCTTCTTTCATTTGTTAGAGGTAGAGATTGGAAGAGATGCTTTCATTTTTAAGCTAACTACACAGCTCCTGGGTATATTTAAATTTGAATAACTGTGCCCTCTAGTTGTAAGGACAAGCCAGAATTGCTCCAGCAGCTGTAAAAATTAGAGATTACTATATGAAACACTGTTATAAAATGAGATTCTATTGAATGTTGCATTCAGTTCCAAGATCCCACTGGAAAATAACAGAGTGCCCTTGATTTATGATGTACTTGTAGGTTGTTTTTTTGAAATAAAGTGAAATGAATATATTGATAGACAACACAACCCAGGGAATTACTCTGAATAAATTCTAATGAAATAAAAATTTATTATTCCACACCTGTTAAATGATTCCATTTTGTTTCAGTGTGACTTTTCCAGTGTTACCAATATAGAAAATGGTTCGTGAAAAGAAAAAGAATACATTAGTAGGCCTACAATAAGCATCCTTGTTGCTGAATGTAAGAATTTACTGAGAATTATTTCCAAGAAATAGTTTTGGGTTTGCTGCTTAAAATATAAATAACCTCCATTAATGTCTGTGGAAGACTTCTGTGTAAACATATCCAAGATTAGGCTTTATGCATTCTCTATGATAAGAATTTTAGTCAAGTATGATCCTTCATGGAATGTCAATGTTGGGGAGAAAAGAAGTCCTCAGCTTCCCTGTACTGGGGGAGTAGGTTAGACAAAGCTACACAGGGAGGTTTGCTTTATTTATGGAGTCTGCCCTTTAAGGTTTGTAATGCTAATTATGCACATTCTAAGTCATACGTAAATATGGTCCTGATCTGTAGGAATGGCCTACAGCTCAAAAGTAGGCTTTCCAATTCAGATGTTCTTTGAATAGTCTACATATAGCGGCTGGATAGTAGATTGGTGTCTCCCTCATATAGTGATCCTAATGCCCATATTTTGCTGCTTAATTGCCAGTGCCTTACAAATTTTGTGCACAGCCATAACTCACGCACTTACTTATAAATTATAATGATTCATATGTAGGTTTTGAAGGAGTTACATGTTTAGGAAAGAGCAGGCTAAATTCACCAGCTTTGTTTTTCCACCTATATAGTGAGCCTATAAATCCACTGCACATTTAACAGACATAATAAATAGGAACTGCTGATTTTTAAACATTTTTGGTAATGTTGAATAATTTCTCTTCTTGAAAAATAGCTACAATAAATGAGTATGCATCTTGATCTAGATTTTAATATTTTATGGCTTTCATTTTCCCCTTAAGAACTAAAATGAAGATTCTAATGGATATATGCAATAGAAGTAGACAGATGTTACATTGAACCAGTTATAATTTATAACACACACAAAATATTTTTAAACTGCAAAACACAACTACTTTAGTTAAAAAAGAGAGCTGAAACAATGTAGAGTCTGAGATTAATCTTATGACCATCTCCATGACTAATTTCTGGACAGCCAGTTAAGTATATATCCTAACAAGAAAACAAAACAAAGCAAAGACCAGCATCATTAGTATGGAACTTATGAAGAACCATCGACTAGAAATGTCCCAAAGGTAATTTTCAAAAGGCAACTGGTCTTTCTTTGTTTTTTTTCCCTTGAAAACATTTAGCTTCTCATTTAAGAAGCTTCTTCAATTCTGGAGAATTAAAGAAGCTTCTTAAATGAGAAGCTAAATGTTTTCAAGGAAAAACACCAAAGTAAGTCCAATTGCTTTTTGAAAAGCACCTTTGGAACACTGTAATCTGGGTAACTTGAGAATTTCCACAGACATCCATTAAAAAATATGTGCTCCCCTCTTTGCCAAAGAAGTAGCCCAAAGCTTCTGATACATTCCTAACCTATTTACATAGTATCCTTTTAGCCTTTGCCACTCTGCCTTAAAGGGCCTGTCACATTGGCCGATGGATGCAAAATGTTTGCAAAAAGGACAGAGAGGACGAGAAAATGTTCCATCCGTTGTTATCCGCTCTCAAAAGTGCCCCGAATTTGCATAAGCAGAGCGGACAACAACGGAAAGGAATGGATGGGGGGAGGATGTAGCCAGGATGTAAAACGGATGCTCCATGGAAGCCTAGCGGATGGAAGCAGATGGGAGCAGATGACACATCTGCGGGGCTTCCGGGGGAGCACAGTGAAGCAGACGCGCAGCGGAAAGAGTGGATGCAGAGCGGATGCCGAGCGGATGAAGTGGATGCAGAGCGGAAGCCTAGCAGATGCCGAGCGGATGCCGAGTGGATGCAAAGCGTTCACTGCGCATGCGGGGAGGATGCATTGCGTCAGCCCCGCGGATATAAAAGGATGCAGCTTGCAAGCAGGTCACCATTCAGAGGAAAGACCTGCTGCCAGACACAGCTCCAGCCAGCCAGCCAGCCAGCCAACAACCATGGGGAAGAAGAGAAAGCCTCTGCCATCTGCTGCCAGCCTTGGCAAGTGGGACAGGGCCACCCTGGCCCTGATTCTGCTTCTGCTGGGGCTTCTCCTGCTCGGGTTGACTCTTCTGGTGCTGGAGCTTCTGCTGGCACTGCTCCTGGTGCTGGTGCTTCTGCTGGTGCTTACTCTGGTGGCGCTGTTCCTGGTGTTGGTGCTTACTCTGCTGGCTCTGCTCCTGGTCCTGCTGGTCCTGCTGCTCCTGCTGGTGCTCCTGGTGCTCCTGGTCCTGCTGGTGCTGGTGCTGCTCCTGGTCCTGCTGGTGCTCCTGGTCCTGCTGGTGCTGCTGGTGCTTACTCTGCTGCTGCTGATCCTGGTCCTGCTGGCGCTGCTGGTGCTTACTCTGCTGCTGCTGATCCTGGTCCTGCTGGTGCTGCTGCTGCTGGTGGTGCTGCTGGTACTGCTGGTCCTGCTTTTGCTGCTACTGTTGTTGTTGCTGCTGCTGCTGGTGGTGGTGTGGAGGAGCAGCCCCTACAACCTCCCTACAAGCCCCTCTGATGAGGGGCCAGATGGCCCTGCCAGTGGGAGGAACAGGCATACGCGAGAACGAGAACAGGAGAGGAGGCAGTACTCCATCGAAGAGGAACATGAGGATGAGGTGCTGGAATGGCTGAGGGAGAACGAGTATCTTTGGCGGAAGGGACACAGGCTCTATCAAGACACCAAAAGGAAGCAGGCTGCTTGGAGAGAGAAGGCGGAGAGTCTGGGCTACACTTTGGAGGTGCTCCTCGGCTGTTGGAAGCACATGCACACCTGGTACGGGAAGCTGCACCTCAAGAAATCTGGCCAGGCCATGGTCAAGCTGACGGACCGAGAGACCTACATGATGGCCAGGTGCAGCTTCTTGGAGGGTGAGATCCGACACCGAGGAGCAACCCCTCTGACAACCCCTTCAGGCAGCCCGCAGAGAGCCAGTCCTCTTCTGGCCAAGAGTCAGCTCCTGTGTCCAGGCAGGTATCTGTGGAGCGTCCCACGACGGAAACCCCCCCCGAACAGTGCGCTCCCCATGGCGGAGCATGTGGAGGACCCTCTGACATAGTGGGAGCAAGGAGAGGGCACTTCCACCAGAGACCAACCCACATCCACCCCCAGCTCCACCTCCACAGAAAGCAGGCAGAGAGACAGACTGGAGGGGCAGAACCACACTGTCCTGCTGGAGATCAGGGACACCATCAGAAGCAGCGTAGATCTCCTCTCTCAGCTGGTACACACCAATGTCCCATCCTCCAACCGCAAGCCCTTCCTCACCTACGTCAACCAGACCCTCATGAACATGTCTGAATCACAGTACCAGGTGATCAAGGACAAGATCACCGGTCTTCTTCACAACCCTCCAGACCCAGCTGAACCTGCTCCCACCCAGTCCAGGTCTGCTCCTCCACCCCAGGTGATGTCACTGCCCTTCCAAGGCTTTCCACAGGCCCTCCCCTACCAAGGCTACGGCTACCAGGAGCTCCAGCAGCACAGGCAGCCCTTCCCAGTCCAGGCACAGGTACATCGTATGCCACCAGTGCCACCGATGCCACTGATGCCACCGACGCCACCGATGCCACCCATACCACAGATGCCACCGACACCACAGATGCCACCCACGCCACAGATGCCACCCATGCCTCACCTTGCTCAGCTGCAGACCAGACAGCCCCACTACACTGCTCGTTCCTCCACCCCACAGCCAAGCCCGGCCTCAGAACATCTGTCATCGGTATTGGGGCTGACACCCCATGTCATGGAGGAAGGGGCTCTCAACATCACAGGAGTAAGCCAGCTCTCTGAGAGCTTCCTCCACACACCATCCCCTGTTTTCCTCTCGGGGCCAGGCACCCCAATGACACCTCAGACCAGCACTCCAGCAGCAGCCACCTCCACAGCACCTGGACCCTTCACCCCTGAGACTGGGCATGCCTCAGAGTGACCAAGAAGAGTGCCAGAGACTGGGTGGCTACCTGTTGACTTTATCTTTGCTTGGGACATTTGGGTCATTTTTCTTTTACAGCTTGTTAGTAATAAAGATTATCTTTGCTTCACACACTTCCTTCATTTATTTTATTAAATAAAATCTTGGTGGAAACTTTTAGAAATGGTTTAAGCCTTTGCATGCTTGTGGGATGGGTAAGGATAGCAGTGGGATGGGCAGGGATACCTTTGGGATGGGTAATAGCTGTGGGATGGGCAGGGATACCTTTGGGATGGGTAATAGCTGTGGGTTGGGCAGGGATACCTTTGGGATGGGTAATAGCTGTGGGGATGGATAAACCTCCAGTGCAAGCATAATGGGACTGTATGGTCCACCCTCCCAGGTGCCACACCTTTGGCCCTTTATTATCAATAATAATGTAATCAATCATCCACACATTTCAACATAAAAACAACTCTTTATTAAATGCCCTGTTCATTGTAGGGCCACTCAACATACATGGCCCAATCTCATCAGTGTGATGAGGCAGGCTGAAGGAAGCATCCATTAAGCATCTATCCTGTCTTGCCACTCCACTGCTCCAGCTGGGGAGTTGCACCATTGTCTCAGGAGGTTGCGCTGCTTCTTCCCTTCACGTGAAGCTCTGTTGGGGCCTTGCACATCCACAGTGTCTATCAGATTTCGCCCATGCCTCCATTCCCCAGGCTCCATGTCGCCATTGCCTTGTTGGAGGTTCACGAGCCTGTTCTGCAACACTGGGTACCGGGTGCGCATGAGATTGTGCAGGATGCAGCAAGCTTCCATGATCCTCCTCACAGTCTGTGGGTGATGCTGCATAGTAGTGAGAAGTACCTGGAACCTGTTGGCCAGGATGCCAGAGGCGTTCTCCACCACCCACCTTGCCCTGGACCGCCTGTAGTTGAAGATCCTCTTTTTACGGGTGAGGCATCTGGAAGTTTATGGCTTCATGAGGTAGATTCTGAGGGAGAAGGCATCATCCCCCACGATGAAGTAGGGCACAACTTGTGTGTCATTGGGCAGGGGGTCTGGATCTGGGAAGCCCATGATGAGGTTGCTTTCCAGCCCCTCCTTGAGGTGACTGGCGTTGTATACCTGGGCATCTGAAGCTGACCCGTTGCCTGAAGCATCGATATACATGAACTTGTAGTCAGCATCGACCATGGCGAAGAGGATGATGCTGAAGAAGCCCTTGTAGTTGAAATAAGTGGACCCCGACTTGGCTGGAGATTTGCAGGCCACATACTTGCCATCTATGGCTCCAACTGTGTGGGGGAAGTTCCACTTCTGATACCATTGCTCTGCAACTTTCTTCCATCCTTCTTCAGTGGAGGGGCACTGGAGGAGCTCCTCCAGGTATTCTTCGATGATGGCCTGCACCACTTCTCTGACCACAATGCTGATGGTGTTGTGTGGCACCCTCCAGCCATACTGCATGCTCCTGTACGTGGTCCCTGAGGTCAGGTGGCGCAGAGTCAATGCCACCTTGAGCCCAGCATCCAGGCTGGGCTAGAAGTTGGTGCTCTGCTTGGTCAACCTGGGTCTCAGCCGCTCCACAACTTTGTCAAACATGGCTGTCGGCATCCTCATGAAGTTCTGCAATGCACGAGTGTCTTCGTTCCTCAGCTCCACCATCAGCTTTTTATACAGTCCGTACTCTGCTCTTCTCCCGATCCCACTTCAGACCCAGACACTTCTTGGACGCCTCCTTTTCTTCCCGTAGAACAGTTGAAAGAGCCTGTCGATGACTCTGCACTGTTTTAGAATGATGGTGGCTACCAAAAGGAGTGTGTGATGATCCATGGTGGAGATGACTGGATGCTTTGGAAGAGCAAGAGCCAGATTAAGGCTGAAGAGGTCTGCACCGCAGGGCTGCTGGACTGAAAGTGAGATCCAGGTGAGTTCCTCCCCCTTTTTATAGGAAATATAGGTTTTCCGCGAGGTGTCCTTTTGCATCCTCTAGGCATGCTGCAGACATCCTAAATGTCTGAGATACGTCCCCTATGCGAACGTTTTTTCCATTTTAATGCTTTGTATGCGAGCTGCATCTGCTTTCATTCTTTCTACGTCCGTGCTACTAATGCTTTGTGTCCGTTCCGCATCTGTTTCGCTTCCTCCCAGTGTCTGTTTTCCGCTGGAGCGGATTTGAGTTTTGTGGATGTGCAGCGGATGCCTAGCGGATATAGCGGATGCGTAACGGATGACGACGGATGTAGAACGGATGTTCCCCGTATGCGTTGTGGATGCAGAATGGACGCGTTGGATACATTTTCCGCTCAAAAAGTTTTGTGCAGCTCAAAGCTTTTTGAGCGGATGAAATGTCAGTCGACAGATGCTGGACGAATAGAGAGGATGAAAAACGGACGCTGTGAGTACAGAATGGAAGCATCGCGTTGACCAATGGATGGCAAGTGTTTCTCTCCATTTTACATCCTCTTTCCATCTGTTGGTGTTGTGTGACAGGGGCTTAACCTGGGTAGCTTTAAAATAGATGAATATAGAGAGAATTTGTTTGAAGTTGTGTGGTATCCAGTTTCTGTCTATTACTTCTTATCTTGCCCTCAGACAAGATGGAAAATAGATTATCCCCTGTTCTTTATGATAGCCTCTCAAATATTTGAAGACTACTACCATGTCTTCCATAAACATCTTCATTATAGTAGACATATCCTGTTCATCAGATGCTTTAACCTCCAGACCCCTCATAATTTGTGTTGCTCTTTGCAGTCTTTCTTGTCTCAACATCTTTTTTATATCATGGTGACCAGAATTAGATGCAGTATTCTAAGTGTGGTCTTTATACCACTATATAAGATTCACATACTATGAATTTAATGCTATATGGAAGTCTTCAGTATCTATAAAGAAAAGCAAGGAGAAAATGAAACATCTTGCCTTTTCCCAATTAAAAATATTTCAATCATAAAAATATTATGGTTCATTAAAAGTAGATTGTGAAGTTAAATTGTATCAGTTTGTATGTTATACATAATTGACATTAAATGGTTAACTTTGTTCTTATGGAAACATGTTACATGGATTTCAGTACAGCTTATTTTTAATATTTTGTGGTTAGAATTACAGATGATTTAAATATGGTTTTTTGTTTAGAAGCAAAAACAGAATGATGTCCCACAGATTCTTACATAATGCCAATTAAATTGTGCCATATATTTTTTATTAAATAGTTATACTAGATTAATGAATTCAAACAATAAGCAGAAATGGGAGTTGTGGTAGTCTGTAACAAAGGCTGAGTTTGTGGCTTCTTGCTAATGGTTGTATAGCATTTGTGGAATGAGTGAAATTTCTTTTATACTTTAAATGAAAAGAGAAGGAAATTAAAAGGATTTTTTTTTTGTTCTAATCCCCATGTGTTGCTTTTTGGTATGATGAGTCTTAGCTTGTCATCAAAAGGATTGAAACGTTGTGCATATCTCTGCCTTAAAATTTGCTATTGATGGGAGGAAATACTTCTGTTAAATATAAAATACATCTACATCCTTATTGGCTTCAAGAAGCTACAGAGACTCAGTAGGCATCATATTGCCTACTAGGCATCATAAATTTCATAGCAAAGATCAGGGCCATCTTTGTGAGGGATCAAAAAACAAAGATGGTAGCCATGAGACTGAAGATCTTCCCCCTTTCTGTATGTTTGTGAACACTTGTAAAAAAAAAAATCAGTTGAGCAGTTGTGGGATCCATCTTGACTTTTTTTACTCTCCTTTCTTCTGAGGCACTGGGTCAATTTTTGTTACTTAATGAGGACTAAACTGGACCATGTTGAGTATACTGGATATTTTAACAGACAATTAAGCTGTGGTCCTTCAAACCTCTAAAGACACAACATATTTATTTATTAATTATATATATTTATACACTGTCTAATCCCAGTACCTCTGCATAATTTATGATTAAAAATGACAACATAATATCCACATTCTTCAATAAAACAACAACTCATAAATATAGAATTATCACCAAAATTAAAATATCACCTCAGCAAAATATAAAACAGTAGATGTTTTCTAGAAGTAGTGTACAGGTAATTGAATCACATAAAGAGAGATGCCTCCCCAAAGATATGTGAACAGTGACATCATCATGCAAGTACCATGTTACATACATACATCTCAATGTTTGATGCAGTTATAGAAGTCATAGCTTTATATGATGATATTGCTATCCATGTTTCTTTCTTAGCACCCTCTTGTGTCCACCCTCCGTGGACATACTATTGTTCCTTCGCCAAGCCAGCTGTCTATGTCTTCCTGATCAAGTAATAAGTGATATCTTTTTTCTACCTGTTCATTATGCAAATATGTTACTCATTTTTTGTTCCATCTTAGGCACTTCAACCTTCTGGAAGTAGAAGAGTATCTGATAATACACCGTATTATAAAATGTGAATGGGGAAAATAGTCTGAGGATAGCATTTTGAGCTGAAAGATACCTGCAGACATGCTTTTCAAAATATAGCAAATGGGGACAAAAAGTATATTTCATTCCATTGCCATGCCTATGTTTAATTAATTAATTAAATTAATTAATGTAATGTTATTAATTTTAAATTAAATTCAGTTAATAAGAAAGCAGGAGATCGTGACTTCAAGTCCCACCTTAGTCCTGAAAGTCAGCTGGGTGATTTTAGGCCAGTCACTCTGTCTTACCTCACAGGATTGTTCTAGTGAGGAAAATAGGAGGCAGGAGGTGTGTTGGAATGTTCACTGCCAGCAAACAAAAAAAATCCCAAATAAAATAAAGTAAAATATACATGCAAAATGTAAAGTGTAAATTTGTCTTTATTTTTTAAAATTTTAAAAATAAACTTTATTAAACATTAAAAAAATATATACATAATACAAAACATTTCATAAAATACAAAACCAAAAAGGATATACATAACCAATAAATGTAAAAACATAAACATTTTTAATTGCTTAGATGGTGTGTTCTTATCAAACAATTTTCCAATACTTACTTCCGATATCTGGTAAATACTCCTATCATAACCTCTTTATATTTTCCCTTCCCTATCTGTTTACTTGTAGGTTTCTATCCTTTATCCAATTATACCAGTTTTCCCAAAATGTAAAATATTTTGAGTCTTCCTTATCTTTTAACTTGTGGGTGAATTTATCCATTTCCGCGCAATCGTAGATCTTCTGGATTATCAAGTTATCCGTTGGCATCTGATCCTCCTTCCAACATTGAGCTAATGCTATCCTTGCTGCAGTTGTTATATGTAAAATTAAATACTTTATTTCTTTTGCGATTTCACCTATTATTCCCAACAAAAATATTTTGGCCTTAAGTTCTAATTGACTGTTTTCTCTTGTGATTTCTCTTATCCATATTCATATTTTTTTCCCCATACTTTTTGCTCTGTGGACAAAGCCACCAAGCGTGGAAGAAGGTACCCCTTGTTTGTTTACATTTCCAAAAGAGTGAGCTTAAATTTGGATACATATTGGCCAATCTCGAAGGTGCCAGATACTAGCAATAGCACATTTTATATTGGTTCTCTTTATAGACCACCAATTTCCTTAATTTATAGTTTCGCTTCCAAATTCTTTCCCAGTCTTCCAAATTGCTATTATGTCCCACGTTCCTTGCCCATGCTATCATTGGGCCCGCTGCCAATTCAAATTCTTTAGCCCACATTAAGACCGCTGCTTTATAATATAGCAGGGAGTCCAAATCTACCTGTACTCATCTATTTTTCTTTAAATAGAGAATAGGAACATAAACCTGGAGGTGTGACTTCTGAAATATAACTATGAACACATGTTCAAAACTGAAATTTGGTAAGTTCAAATTCAAATTGCTTAATTTTTCCCAGTCTGTTCTCCAAGTGTTCTGGAATTTATTTGTACAGAATTCAATTCCCACATTCATCCACTTTAAACAATAACATACTTTTCAGAATCCTATTGCTGCTATATAGAGTCAACCAGGTTGATCGGGAAATACACATCGTTTGGATATGTAACCTCCAAGCCTAATACTAAAGCCCATGTCACACTGAACCAACGGATGCAAAGAGGATGTAAAACGGACAAAAAACCTTGCCATCCATTCGAAAACGCGATGTACTCACTGCCTCCATTTGGCTTCCTCTCTATCCGTCCAGCATCCGTTTATGGACGTTTCATCCGCTCCAGAAGTTTTGGGCTGCCCAAAACTTTTGCGCAGGAAATGTATCCAGTACGTCCATTCTGCATCCGCTACGCATCCGTTACGCATCCATTACGCATCTGCTATATCCGCTAGGCATCTGGTACGCATGCGCGGAACTCCATCCGCCCGGACGCAGGGGGGAAGCGGAACGGATGCAGAACGGATGCAGAACGGATGCAGCACGGAAACAAAGCGTTTAAAATGGAAAAAACATTCGCAGAGGGGACCTATCTCGGATATTAAGGATGTCTAGAGTATGCCTAGAGGATGCCTAGCGGAAAACCTATACTGCCTATAAAAAGGGGGAGCAACTCGCCTGCATCTCACTTTCAGAACAGCAGCCCAGCGGTGCAGACCTCTGCAGCTTTCATCTGGCTCTTCCTCTTCCACAGCATCCAGTCATGTCCACCGTGGATTGTAACAAAGTCCTTTCGGCAGCCACCATCGTTCTGCAACAGTGCGAAGCCATCTGCAGGCTCTGTGAACTCTACTGCGAGAAGAAAAGGAGTCACCCAAAAAGAGTCTGGATCCGAAGATGGTTGATGATCTGAAGAGCAGAGGACGGACTGTACAACAAGCTGATGGTGGAGCTCAGGAGCGAAGACACTTGGGCATTCCAGAACTTCATGAGGATGCCTCCAGCCATGTTTGATGAAGTTGTGCAGCAGCTGACACCCAGGTTGACCAAGGCAAACACCAGCTTCTGGTCCAGCCTGGAACCTGGGCTCAAGGTGGCACTCACTCTGCGGCACCTGGCCTCGGGGACCTCCTACAGGAGCATGCAGTACGGCTGGAGGGTGCCATCCAACACCATCAGCATTGTGGTCAGAGAAGTGGTGCAGGCCATCATCGAAGAATACAAGGAGGAGCTCCTCCAGTACCCCTCCACTGAAGAAGGATGGAAGAAAGTTGCAGAGCAGTGGAATCAGAAGTGGAACTTACCACACACCGTTGGAGCCATAGATGGCAAGCACGTGGCCTGCAAATCTCCAGCCAAGTTGGGGTCCACTTATTTCAACTCCAAGGGCTTCTTCAGCATCATCCTCTTTGCCATGGTCGATGCTGACTACAAGTTCATGTACATCGATGCTTCAGGCAACGGCTCCTCTTCAGATGCCCAGGTGTACAACGCCAGTCACCTCAAGGAGGAGCTGGAAGGCAACCTCATTGTGGGCTTCCCAGATCCAGACCCCCTGCCCAACGACACGCAAGATGTGCCCTACTTCATCGTGGGGGATGACACCTTCTCCCTCACAACCTACCTCATGAAGCCATACACTTCCAGATGCCTCACCCGTGAAGAGAGGATCTTCAACTACAGGCTGTCCAGGGCAAGGCGGGTGGTGGAGAACGCCTTTGGCATCCTGGCCAACAGGTTCCAGGTACTTCTCACCACCATGCAACATTGCTCAGAGACCGTGAGGAGGATCATGGAAGCTTGCTGCATCCTGCACAATCTCATGCGCACCCGCTACCCAGTCTTGCAGAACAGGCTCGTAGACCTCCAGCAAGGCAATGGGGACATGGAGCCTGGGGAATGGAGGCAAGGGCGAAACCTGATCGACACTGAGGATGTGCAAGGTCCCAGCAGAGCCTCACATGAAGTGAAGAAGCAGCACTACCTCCTGAGACAATGGTGCAACTCCCCAGCTGGAGCAGTGGAGTGGCAAGACAGGATGGTAGATGCTTAATGGATGCTTCCTTCAGCCTGTCTCATCACACGGATGAGATTGGGCCATGTATGTTTGGTTGGCCTACACTTAACAGGGCGTTTAATAAAGAGTTGTGTTTATGTTGACATGTGTGGATCAATGATTACATTATTATTGATAATAAAGGGCCAAAGGTGTGGCACCTGGGAGGGTGGACCATACAGTCCCACTATGCTTGCACTGGAGGTTTATCTATCCCACAGCTATTACCCATCCCACAGGTATCCCTGCCCATCCCACAGCTATCTCAACCCATCCCACAGCTATCTTAACCCATCCCACAAGCATGCAAAGGCTTAAACCATTTCTAAAAGTTTCCAGCAAGACTTTATTAAAAAAAAGAAATGAAGCAAGTGTGTGAATCAAAAATAGACTTTATTAACAACAAGCTGTAAGACAAAAATGAGTCTCTGGCACTCCTTTTGGTTGCTCAGTCTCAGGGGTGAAGGGTGCAGGTGCTGTGGAGGTGGCTGGTGCTGGAGTGCTTGTCATCAGCTCCTCCAGAAGCAGAAGCAGCAGAAGCCCCAGCCCCAGAAGAGTGAGCCCGTGCTGCAGAAGCCCCAGCAGAACCAGAGTGAGGGCCAGGGGGCGGGATGGTAGCCCTGTCCCTCTTGCCAGGGCTGGCAGCAGATGGCTGAGGCTTGCTGTGCTTCCGCATGGTTGTGGGGTTGCTGGCTGGCAGGGAGGCTGGCAGGAACCAAGGCTGGCAGGAAGGCTGTCAGGGAGGCTGGTACCAAGGCTTGCAGGAAGGCAGGCACCAAGGCTGGCAGGCAGACTGGCTGGCAGCAAGGCTTGCAGGCAGGCTGGCAGCAAGGCTGGCAGCGAAGCTGGTAGCAAGGCTGGCAGGCAGACATGCAAGCAGACATGCAGGCAGGGCAGGCAAGGCAGCCAATCCGTCCGGCAGCAGGTCTTTCCTCTGAATGACGACCTGCTTCCGTTATATCCGCGGGGCTGACGCAATGCATCCTCCCCACATGCGCAATTAATGGCAGGCATCCATTAGGCTTCCACTGTGCATCCGCTTCATCCGATCGGCATCCGTTCTGCATCCGTTGTATCCATTCCGCGTCCGCTTTGCTGAGGTCCCCCAGAAGCCCTGCGGTTGCACCATCTGCTTCCATCCACTTCCATCCGCTGGGCTTCCGTTCCGTATCCGCTTTGCATCCGCCCTGCGTCCTCCCCGCGTCTGTGTTATCCGCTCCGGTTATGCAAATTTTTGCTCCTTTTGATAGCGGATAACAACGGATGGAACATTTTGTTCATCCGCTGTGTCCTTTTTGCATCCGTTGGGCAGTGTGACATAGGCTTAACTCTCCTCAATACAAACATTAATATAATATATAAAGTAGCTCTCAAAATTCAGTTCAGTATGGTACTTTTTAAAATTATTTTATCAATTGCATTTATCTGGCATTTTAAATTATAGAATAATTTGTTTAATGGAAACTTTCTGTGTTTTGATTTCTTTTTCCCAACTTGTCATTCAACAACCTCAGTTTATAAAATCAGTTGCTAGTAATAGTATACAGTATTTTTATCTATTTCTGCTCTAATGCTGGATCATATAGATTTTAAGTGCTTAATAAAACTATAGGGATGCATGGCACACAAATTTGGGATGGAGTTTTGCATAGATTAAGAAGCTTTGCTCAGCTAGGCTCTAAGACAAACATGTTATAATTGTTATTTATTCGATTCTACTTTTCATCCAGTGGTCAGGGCTTTTTTAAAAAAAAGATATCACACCAATGCAGGTTATATTTATTATTCACAGAATGAGATATGTTCCTAGCATGTATATATATTTCAATTGTATGAGGAGGATACATCCTGTGGCTTTCTAGATATCGTTCAAAGATAATTGATAATGATGAATACAACTTTGTCTACAAGTTTCTACAAGGCCACAAGCTTCCTGCACAAGGGAACTTTGGGATCACAATCTAAGTTTTCACCTAGTCCTGATAGCTATATATTAGATGCTTTTTTCAGATCTTTTTAATTCCTCAGCTTCAAAAAAGAAGGCATCTTTTTTTAAAAATACATAAATCAAATAAATTCCCTGAACCTACTCTTTAGTAAGGCTATCTTTTCTTCTCATATATAAATAGAGAATGGACTATGATAGTGATCTGTGAAAGATTAGAATTAATGCTAGTAAAGAAATAGAGGCAGAATATTTTGTTTCTGGAAAAGGTTCAGCACTCTTCCACTGTTTATTACTGGGCCTCGTGATGACTTTTAAACACTTGGGTTATTTATTTCATAGACCCATAGAAACCTGTGCTAAAAATAGCAAGAGCATAAAAGGCTCAGGAATAAACATAACCATGCAGTAGTGTTCAAACATTTTGGTCTGAGAACTTTACATTCTGAGAAATAGTTGAGAATCCAACTATTTGATTTGTCATTATTAATGTATTAAAAATAAAACTGAGAAATGTTAAAATGTTTATTATTTTTTATTATTATATATATTATATATATAATATTTTTATATATTATTTATATATACATAGATACATGCATACATACATACATACATATATACATACATACACATATATATATATATATATATAATATATATATACTTTACTAATTTGTCAACTGACTCTATCAATATTTATTTAAATGACTTGATGGATCCCCTGAAAGGATCTCAGGAACCCCCAGGGATCCTCAGACCACATTTTGAGAGCTGCTGGTCTAGTGAATCAGACATCGTACACATTTTGTAATAAATTAATGTATAATTGAAGCTCCAGTGTCCATTCTTAGCATTAAAGTTCATTTACTCAAAACCTTTATGTTCTTCCTTTTCAAAATGGATTCTGTGTTCTGTGTTGGGAATAGTTCCTGAGGTTTGGAATTTAGTTTTTTTCATTACATTTGGACAACAATATCTCCTGAAGATTTATTTATTTCGCGTATGGCAAATAGATGGACTTATAGTGGTTAAAATGTTAATGTCTAGTCCACCCAGCCATTCAAGGACAGGGTGGCTATGTTGAAAAAAACCAGACATTTGGCTGACATTTGATGACATTTGGACACAATGCGATGGATATTTTGTTGAGGAGCACCACAGTCACACTGAGGGGTAGAGACAAGACCCCACTTAAACGAGTCCTGGCAGACACCAACAAGACACCAGAGCTTGTTCAGAGTTGACCAAATCTCCTAAAGAAAAAGGACTGTATGTGTAGAACTTCCTTTCCTCTTCTTCCCTTCCCTTTAGAGGTGGTATTCAGCAGGTTCTGACCAGTTCTGGAGAATTGGTAGTAAATTGTGAGTAGTTTGAAGAACCAGCAAATCCCACCTCTGACTGGAGATTTTACAGTATCCTTCCCTTGCCACACCCACCAAGCCATGCCCACAGAACTGGTAGTAAAAAAATTTGAATCCCACCACTGCTTCCCTTCCCTTCCTTTCTGTTCCTTTGGAAGAAGATTATATCCAAAAAAGATTAGAGTGATGTGCAAATGTAAAGGCAAGAAACCAATAATTGTGCCTGTGAATTCTTTCCATAATTCTGACATATTTACCAGATCTTCTAAACAAAACCTCTGTGCGTACATGATTAGAATATTTTATATTTAAGGTTCATTTTCCTGAATTCAATGTTCTCAATTTCCAGTGTGATAAATATTACAAATCAAATGTGTGCATGGGTGCCTGTGCATGAAAGATTTAGACATTCATTATATGATAGATAGATAGATAGATAGATAGATAGATAGATAGATAGATAGATAGATAGATAAATGTAGATAGATCTAAAGGAAAAGGTTGGCTTATAGTCAAAGTAGCCACTATATTTATTTATGTAGTGCTCATATTTATAACTAGACATGGAAAAAAAGTATTCAAGGTTAAACTATATTGTTATGAATTTTCTTTCTCTGGAGAAGTGAGACAAACACAATATTTATTTTGGTTTGGTTCCTTTTGAAAAGAGGGAATGAGACAATTTCAGGCCAAATTTCTTTTTTGAGAGAAGTTTTTTCCTTTAGATTTACATAGTTTCTTCTTTGTTCAGTATGAAGAATCCAGGGCAATAACCCTAGAAGAATAAATCTTTCAATTGTTTTGTTATTGTTGTTTTACACTAGGATATATCAGTTGCTTTATTCATTTGTTTTGTTATGTTTTTAAGTAAGCCCCAGCACTGCTTGCAGGCAATCCCATAGCAATCTGATAGCAAACATAAAACAATATGTAGCAGATACTGAACTATGCAATAATGAATGACATAACATTTCCATGCTTTTGGAATACATCTTTAAAATTCATGCTTTGTATAAAAACATTTTAGGAAAATTAATGGTCTATTGAGGCTAAGTAAGCTAAAATAAAGGTAATACTTTACCTACAAAATACAAATGTGAGATGATATCTAAAAATTGTGGCTCTGATCATGAGGTTATTTGAAGGCAGCAGTTGTAAGGGACAAGTTTAATTCTAGCCAGGGTTTTTGCATTCAGTAACAAAATCTTTTTGTTCAGTCTTTCAATCAGTAACTATTTTCGAAAATTAATATCCCGCTATCCAATTAAATGGTTCATAATGTCTCAGAGCAATGCAAGATTAGAGTTATTGTGGAAAATTAAAGAATCACTTACTATTGGTTCATCTACAGAAATCCCTAACTTCTATAGCCAGAACCCAAAATCAGTAAAGGATGGAAGTATTTTGTTAAAATATTGTTCATAAGGTTTAAGAATAAATATTAATTTCTTATAAGTGAGCTTCTGATAAGAAAATAATTAATGCAGTCATACATAACTAGAGCATCTTTCCGCAGAGCAACACTGCTAAAAACTGTCAGGTAAGTATACCAGCATAATTTTGCAGACCAGTTGCTTAGCTCTGTTCTGCCACAGTAACAAGGCTTATGACATACAGTTTGAACATGGACTAAGTGAAGGAAAGTGCTTCCCTTTCATTTGTTCATTCATTCATCCTATCAAGTCTTGCCTGCCAGTAGGAAAAAAATGATTATTTTGCTTATTAACATGGAGTAGGTGTTGACATTTGTCTGGCAGACTATAGTTGCTCACTAGCTAGTCACAGGTATGGAGGTACAATATTAAGCCACAGAAGCAAATGCCTTGTTGAATACCCAGGACAAGAAAAGGGCCAAATAGATGTCAAGATCACCAAGTAGATATCAGTGGGTAAAATAGAATAGACCAAACAGATGTCAGTGGGTAGAATGTAGAGCTACATCAAATAGCAAAGTCTGAGTAAATTGTAAAATACTGTAGCAATAGATACTGTTTTATTACAATGCTTGGGCCTGAGTGAATTTTTTTATTGCCTCAAGTGCTAATTTTTTGGGGCTGTCCTTGAAAACTATGCTTCTTGATTTAAAAAGATGAACGGAGTTACCCTTGAGCTGCTTTCTTACATAGAGAAATGTGAAGCCTAGCATGAGAGATATGTGAATGCATCAACTATACAGTATCCTTTTTGGATAAGGAGGCAATGATTAAAAGTGGCGAGCACATTACCTTCTAAATTACATGTAGCTGTTTGTATATTTTCAGTAGGGCAAATGTTTGCCTTACTGATAAGAATGAAGGGACAAAAATATATTCCTATCCCTGCACTCCTAAGCAAAACCCTCCTTTTTGAATGCTAATATACAGCAGAATGCACTTTTTGTATCTTTTCTTTCCTTAAAAAGAATATTTATGAGGTTTGAAAGAATGGAGACGATGAGAAAGAAAGTACAGTAGAGTTCAATGAAAGAAAAATCAAATCAGTCAAGCTATTATACAGGAATCCAAATATGAATGTTAAATTCTTTTGGACAAGCATGCTTTGCAACCAGTTTAGTAATTTATATATTATTGTTATCCATAAATTCATCTTTTCCAATCCAGATAAAATGAGTTCAGATCCATTCAGAGAGAGGATTGATTTAATCACAAGCGGTGTTAATCATGGAGCTTGGCAGCTCCTGCCCGCTTCCAATATTTAAAAACAAAATAATTTAATAATATCAGTTAGAATCCAGTGAAGCAATAATTAAAGGGAAAAGGAAAATAACATAAATAATGAGAACAAGAGCTTTAATATGCATTTTTTAAAAAAACCCTTGAAATGAAACTGGTATGCAGATGCAGACACAAACACACAAACATGTAATTTAAATGGTGGGCAGTGTGGGAAGAGTGAGGAAGAATATATAGAAGCAGCAAGTTGTATATGTGTGGGGAGACTAATGCCAGTCAGCCAAAGTGCAAAACTTTAGAGTTAGTTGGCAAGGAGGCTGATGTTTTGCTTCTTTGAAACTTCCTTCTTCCAGCCTGTAACAAGGCAGCGTCTCAGCCCCCTGCTGCCCTCAACTGGAGATTGTCTGGAGAAGATACTGGAAAAGAAACAAAAATATCAAAAGCAAATTGTGAGTTTCATGTATGCTGATCAAGGATTTTTGGATTTTTAATAGGTGAATTGGTAACCAGACAGAATTCCAGGCAAAATTTAAACACCACCCGAAACTTTACCTCAATCATCATGGATTGAAGAATACCTTACTATCAGAATCTCATGCTTTCATCAAATGGATGAAAATGGTCTGTTATCATGCAGCTCTGTCTCTTTTGTATATGTGTATGTGAGGTAATGATCTGTGCCAATAAACAATGGAGCTTACAGTACAATGAGGCTGTTGTCATTTGAGCCACCCACATATCCTCTTAAGATTTGAGGTTCGGATTTAATTCTAAATTCACGAATATTTAGAAAATCATCTTTGGTAAGTTCTAACATCATATTAAACCAAAACCAACCAGACATAAACATGTCACTATGAGAGGTAATCTTTTATGTCATTAGGCAATAAGTGGAATTTTGTGAGCTTATTGAAAGCCCTTTTACAAAATGACAGTTTGGGGATTTTATTTATTTTTGTATCTATTCAATTTCTATGACCATTCATCAACTTTGGGCAGCTAATATTCCCTTCAATATTAAACATTACAAAATGGCTACTGTAATGTCCTGTCACAAACATTATCTTTATTATTCCAACTCTGCCTTTTTTTTCTGGACAAGTTGATACATTTTCAAACTAAGCACAAATACACACACACAAACCCCCCCCCCCCCCCAAATACTTACAGGACTTGTATAAATATAGAAGCATTCTTTTAAAGAATAGCAAGCCAATGCTTTCTGTGTTGTGTGTCAGATTCTTCCCCTTTCTTCATCCTCTTCCCCCTCCTCCTCCTCTCTAATCTTCAATTTAAAAACTTAAAGTGAGACAATCAGACATGTCTACATGTGAGCCCAGCCACTGACAAAAGTAGGAATACTGGTTAAAGTTCATTCTTTTTTTCTTAGCCTTCCTACCCACTAAAGAACAGCAAGAAGGGTTTCAAATTTGAGTCAAATTCTTAATTCATTGCTGAAAAAATAGTAAGAAGCAGCATTTGGAAACAATTCATTTCCATAAGGCCATCCCAGCTTTAGCTACTGTTAGGTTAATTTTAGGAATGAGACTGCATCGTTCTTATACCCCTTTGCATTTAAAACACTTGTTTTGTTCTGCTATCTCTTTGTTCTACAAAGTAAGCTACACACACAGTTCTGCCACATAATGATCATAAGTTAAAATCATAAGTATTCTTTAATTTTCTCTGTCATTTTGTGTTTTTTGTTACATTAGAATGCAATTGTTTCCTGCATATTTGTCAAACAGCATTTGAGTTGTATCGTTTGATCTCTGTAACTAACAAGTATGGGACTGGTTGCATTTTTGATAACTGTAGGTATGAAGGCTGGCTGCAGCTTTAATGTCTTTTAATGTTATGCCAGTTTATAGTTGCCCTCGGTGCTAAAATAAAAATCAGGCTTTCATCATTTGCCAGAGATGTGGATGCCCATGACCTTGCTTTTCAAATTCAGAACTGTCTGCTTTTATCATTTTGAAAGTGGCATCTAATGATTCATTTAATGATCCTCTTGGCTTTCAGGTGATGGTTATAAAACTGCTGAGAGTCACAGTGTTGCAGATTACAATTCTAGGATCATAGTTTTGATGCTAAAATAATTTGGGATATTGGGCAAACTGTCATGACAGTTTGACCAATGGAGTAGCATTTGCATTTTACACAGATTGATATGAGGACTGTCCCTATTCTCTCTCCAAACATGTAACTAAGCCCTTGAGTAGAGAAAATTACTAAACAGCCAGAGTTAAATTTTAGAAATACTTCCAGGATGTAGATTTGACTGCCCATCATGTGGCTTTTTTAAAGGGGTTATCATATTTATATCTTTCTTACAGAAAGATAAGATTAGATACTGCATTATCTCAGAGACCTCAGCTTCCATTGAGTATCATGAAACACTTTTTACTCTGTGCCAATGGTTGCTATTTTTATCCCCACTTTGCGACATCTATAACAATGTGTAAAATGTTTGATAGGGGATAGGAAGCTTGGAAAAGATATATAGGAACTACAATGAATAAAGCATAAATTGTTTATTTAAAACATTTTTATTCCATAACCTTTTGTTGCAGCACAGGGGACAGAAAGAACAGAAGGCAACAATAAATAAATCATACTTTGTAAAGCAATAATAGATACATAAAAAGCAAAACATCAAGAAGAATCACACAATAACAGGTTCTAAGACTGATTTTTGAAGTTTCATTTTATATATGTTGATATTGTCTAATCAACATGAACGTTTGCTTGAATGAACAGATGCGAAGGGTTTTTTGGACAATAAACTGAAGATTGAGCAGGAGACTTGGCTGTGTCTTCTTCTGCACATGGATAGTACTTAAATGGAATTTCATACATCTCTCACTGGCTATCCCATCAAGTGAAATAGCAACTTAATGGTACATTATAATAATAGTAAAGCTGAGGTACGTCTGATATGGTTTGATAAAGTTTGATATAGATAGGGCAAAAGCATTCAAGATATTGGACAGATGAACCACGTAAAATGGGCAGAAGTATTAGCAGTGAATATATTTCCTTGGCTGACCCAAATAATCCTGCTTGTGATTATGCCTTCCCTGAGAAGCAGGCTTTGGCATGGGAAGGAATCTTCTTAATCTGTAGAAGTCTTGAAACATAATTCCTTTCTGAAGTTGGAAGGAATCAAAGTACCAGAGACTGATTGTATGGGAGATGAATCCTCCACATCCTTTTCCGTAGTCAAATAACAACAGTTTTTCTCTCCTTGTTTTTAATTTACTATCAGCATCATTTAATTCAATGAAAGTGAAGTCTCCCTTGAATTGAAATTGACTTTTGGTGATTAATGATCATGTTCATCTTGCTTTCTTGGTAAGAATATAGCCATGGCCAAGATCACAACTTGATGGTTTCTTCTCCTGAATTCATCCTTAAACTGATGGACATCATTTATCATAGAAATTTTGAAAGAATTATAGTGTTATATTTGTTATCAAATTAATTTATTATACTTTAAAATATAACTGATTCACAATAAGATATATTTAGAATTCTACTCTTTTAATAATGAAGCTAGTAGCTACTAACATATATCTTGCAAAAAAAGGACAATGAACCAACATTAGGATTAATTGTGAAATGATTAATTGGGTATTGCCATTAAAGATTATAATATGTAATTGACATACAACCCTGCCAACACAATGAAGATATGTTATAATTTTATAATGTACTTCAGCAATATAGTACTCTTGTGAATCACTTCATGGCCAGTTCTAAATAATTTTCCTTTTATTTCATTTTCTTTCCTTTATGTCATCAATAGTATTGTTTCTAGGAAATGCAATTGTTTAAATCTTAATCATTCAGTTCCACATTCCCAAGCAACTGATGTCGAGAGTAAGAAAATCACCTTGATGGAGATATGCAGGAACTGTTGCATAAGCTGAAGGGGCTAAAACATTTTTTAAAGTCCAGAACAACTTGATAACATTGGCATGACTTGGGCAGATGTCTTACTAATTCACTGAAAGATAAGAAAGAGGAAGAGGGGGAACAGTACAATCAGACTTGCAAGATTCTGTTATTATGATCAATAAAATTAAGTTTAGCCTTCATGTTATTTGCTTTTATGGTCAGGTCTATCTGGAGGAGTTAGAGCAGGGCCTGGAACTTAAGAAATCAATTGATATCCAGGCATCCCATTTGGAATGCTGTCATTGTCAGAAGATGGCTGAAATGAGACAGTAGGGACTGAAATGGTCCCAAAATATTGTGACTTGTGCACTGTATTTGATTGTAGCAGTAGGGAAGAAAGTTCTCATGGTGTTTATGCTACAGGTAATCTTCTTTTAGTGACCATAATTGGACTGGCAACTTGGTTGTTAAGCAAAGCAGTTGCTACATGAAAAATTATATGACTATGATTGTGCTCATAGCTTTTTTTGTTTTGTTTTATAGAACCCTGTAAGGCAAGGGTCTTCAAACTTGGCAAGTTTAAGACTTGTGGACTTCAACTCCCAGAATTCCTGAGCTAACATGACTGGAGAAGGAATTCTAAGAATTGAAGTCCACAAGTCTTAAAGTTGTCAAGTTTGAAGATCCCTGCTGTAGGATGTAAATTGGTCACAATTACTTTTCTATCACTGTTGTAATTGTGAACAATAGCTGCCTGAAGCAGCTGCTAAGCAAGGACTATCAGGTTAGCATCTGGGAATGCTACACTGGGTTTTCTATGGTTTGGCAAATATAGACTTTCCCTATCTGTGGATGCAATCTGTTTACTTCTCAGAGCTTGCCACTTTTTCCTGGTTTTACAGCCTAATCTGTCTCCAATCTTTGATAATGCAGGCTTCTCATAAATTGTTACCTTTCTGTTTGGAAATATTTACATTGGCTAGCTGCACTTCCATGCCCAGGCATTTTACCAACCATCATCTTTAGAGTTTAATTTGAGAGATGTTTACTCTGGCATGGCTAAAACTGTTGATCCATCCAGGCAAGTGGTTGCTGCAAGTTAACAAGCTTTGACGTCAGCACAAGTGAGTAAAACCCACAGTGTCTACCACTTAAAATGATTTTGTTAAGAGAAGGAATTATAGCAAAAGAAAAAGTGGAACTGGAAGTCTCTGTATTGCGATAGAAGAGAGAAAGTCACTGTATTCTTTAGACATGGATTAGGACCCTCTGAATTTTTTTTTCTTCTTGAATGTCCTAATGATGCAGTATGGTTCCATTGTAGCCAATATAGTAGTGGAAAGTGAAAAAGCTCTGGAAGGAAAAAAAAATACCACAGAGGTTAGCTTCTGAATATTTTTGTGGATGATGATTTCTCTTCTGTTTCTGTCCAAGATATATTATTTCTTCCACTCTTGAATGTAACAGGATATATTAGGGTCATAAAGGGCTGAATTGTGGCAATTTTTCTGAATTTTGGTTTGGTTCAGAAATTGTCCAAACGTTCTTTGGGAAAGAGGAAATTCTATAAAATGTCCAAGTTAGTCTGAAGAGTTTGATAGTTTTAGTAATTGAACCATAACTGATTTCTGAACTTACTAAGTTTTGGTTCCCAGGTTTAACCTTCAGATTGCTACAACTTTTAGGTAGGTGTGATGATGAAAATTATCTTACAATAAGCTACATTGATTACAGCCAAATCTGGGGCTTGAAAACTTTGCAAATATGGCTGTGAATTCCAAACAGATTCAAACTCCTGCCCGATCTAAAGTAATAAATTATACCCTTCCTTCATATGGAGGTTTTAGCAGAGGTTAATTTTTTATTTTTCTTTATTTAAAGAGGCTTTTTAGAAACTGCTAAAACAGCTTGACTATCTGTAACTTTCCCTTTTCTTTATTGAATGACTGTGAACTTCACTTAGGCCCTGTAGTACAACCAGAAACCAGCCTTTTAATTATGAGGGAACAGCTTCTTAATGTTTTAGGAGATGAAACATAACTTGGCCAGGAAAAGCAGAAAACTCACTGCTGAGAAATCAGAATATGTTCCACATTGTTTCAAACATATGCAACAGTTTTGTTTCTGTGCATTATTTAGCCTGAATTTTAAAAATCAGTTAGAAAACAATCTATCAAATGCACAATTTCTTGATGCATTAGAATGATCTCTTTCCAATACTTGGTCTTATTAAGAAATAGTTTAAGTCCATTTAAAATAAAATATAATTCCTTATTTTATTTTAATAATGGGTGGGCAGTAGCAAAGTTTTCATGTAGTCTGGGAAAGAATAATATTACTGAAATCTTAATGCACTTTTATTATTTTGAGTTAAAATTTATGACCAAAATTGCTATGCCACGTAGTTATTATAGTCTTTTGATCATGAAATTGGTTTCTACTTATATTGGTGGAATTTAATAAAAGATCTGTAGTTTTACATCTACTCAAATTAGATTTTATCCATAATTTAGGCAAGAAGAGATCTGTTATTGAATGAATTTGGTTTTATAAAAACAGCACTTGGAATAATGGAAAAGAACATTTGAAGAATGTTAAAGATTTATTTATTTATTAAATTTGTGTGTATCTAGCAATATACTGAGCAGCCTACAAACATCTCTGGGTACTTTACAAACATAAGATTGTTGGGTGAAGTGATAATAATGTGAGTATTATTCAGTAATACATCAGTACCCCATAAATTCTTTTATGACATTGATGGATTATCTGAGAAACCACCTCCCTTATTGACCTACCCATCCTATCAGGTACTTCAGGAGAGAGATGTTGCAGAACTGTCTGTTAAGGAGTTCTTCCTGATGGGATCCAATTAGCTTTACTGCTGTGATATATCCCTCTGGAACATCATTTCTCCTGAGGTAAAGTTAACTCAACCCTTATGGCCTTTTGGAAAGCCCTCAAAACATGGTTCCTTCATCAGGCCTCGGGATTCCTTGGCAGCGGAAGGCCTACACTCTGACTGTACCCCATATAACTGTGATGGCGAAACTATGGCATGCGTGCTGGAAGTAACATGCAGAGCCATCTCTGCCAGCATGCAAGCCATCACCCCAGATCAGGTCCATTGTGCGTACATGTGTGCCTCCGGCCAGCCAGCTGATTATCAGGTATTTGCTGTGCATGTGTGGGGGAGCATGGGGAGCATGGGGGGTCATGTGCATATTGCATTATGGGTACAGGCATGTGTGCATGCATGCACTTTTGTGTGCACGCATGCACTTTTGGCACATATGCACACATGTGTGCATGCATGCACTTTTGGCACATGACGATGAAAAGGTTAGCCATCACTGCCATAGAACTTCTTAATTTAACATACTTGCAATTTTCTTTTTAACTTATATTAATTATTTAACTATTTTAATTGTTTTTTTAGCAGTTTTAATAGTTGATTTATTTCATGATGCCAAAAGTTACCTTGTGTGAGATAGTCAACTATATAATTTTGATTTTATTTTTTTATTTTTAAAAAAAATAAATTGCATATTAATTTGTATATCATTTATGAAGAGGATTCTGTGATGTTCAATATAATGGGGCCTGTTTTCACCTCTGAATTTCCCTCCTCCTTTATACACACATACACACTCACACTCACACAGATATACTGTATATACTCGCATATAAGCCGATCTCGCATATAAGCCGACCCTTAAAAAACTGCCCGAAAATGAGGAATTTTGCAAAAACTCGCATATAAGCTGACCCCCAAATACCATGGTGTGTTGTTTGGGCTAATAACAAAAGAGTATCAATATGCAATGCACTGATGAAGGTTCATTATCAAAGCATTTGTGTAGGAAACAATATTAAGTTAATTGCCCGGTATGTAAAGAATATAAAAGAATCTGACGTTATATAATGGTAATATATGCACTTATCGTAGCAAAAGCTTGCAGAAGAGCATAAATGAGAATAAAAGCCATTATTGTTGTGTTTTACTTTTATTTATTTTCACAAATTAAACTGTGTCTCAGAATCCTTCAAATTCATCCTCACCATTACCCTCGTCCTCAGATTCCCCAAAGAGATGTTTCCAGTCCTCCAATGTATATTTGACATTATCTTTATCCCACATTTCTCCATCTTGATCTTCATATTCATTTTCTGCCACTTCATCACTGTCTTCATTTTCAGTTTCATTGCTATCCTCCTGCCATACAGCATCATCTTCAGTGCCATCTAATTTGTTGCTGATGCAACATTTTAAAAAGGATTTCTGTACCATTTCTTGTAAAATCATATCCCATGCAGTCTTCACCCAAGACACAACTGTGGGCAAAGGAGGGCGTTTGAAGTTTCCTTTGGCTGTTAGTTCAGCTTTGCCATCTGCCATCCACTGTGTCCACAGGTTTCGCATGTGTGTCTTGAAGGGTCTGTTCAGGCTGACATCTAGGGGTTGTAGCATTCCAGTCAACCCTCCTGGTATGACTGCCTGAATGGTGTTTGGCTCCTTTAGACTCCTTTTTACCTTTTCGGTTAGGTGAGCTCTGAATTGGTCCCAGACTAGCATGGAGTGTTTCTTGAGAAAACCTCCATTTCTGCGCACCCACACTTGATTTATCCATTTGATTATGCCTTATTCATCCATCCATCCTTTGGGAAGCTGATGGATGAGCATACCACTGGGAAATTTGTCTTTTGGAGGGGTTTTTCGTTTGAAGATTATCATTGGGGGTAGCTTCACCCCATCTGCAGTGCAACTCAGCACCACTGTAAAATGGGTTTTTTGGTGCCCTGTTATCTTAATAAGAACTGTTTTTTCACCCTTTTGGTTCAATGTTTTAGTGCTTGGCATGTCAAAGCACTTAGGGGTCTCGTCCATATTGCCAATCCTGCTGAGAGGAATATCACCAGTCTTTCGTTTATTTATCATGAAACGTTGGAAGTTCATCACCTTTTCCTCAAATTCTGATAGTAGCTTTTGGGCTATTTTTGTTCTTTGTCTTAGTGATATCCCGTTTCTCTTCAAAAACCTTGTACACCAGCCCGGGGAAGCAGTGAAGGTTGAGGTACCTTGGTATTTTCCAGATTTGGCCATCTGCAATGTTTGTAAGCGGACGGCCAATCTCGACACACTGTTGCCATTCTGCCTTTGAGCCTCAAACCACTCAAGAATGTGCTTTTCCATTTCAGGGAATTGCCCAGCTTTGGGCCCTCTTTTTGTACGTTTTGAACTGGGGGTGCAATCCAATGGACTATCCTTTCTCCATCTTCGAATATTGCTCTCATCCACTCCAAAGGTTCTTTCTGCTTCAAGGTTACTTGTTTCCTCTGCAGCCTTCACTACTTTGAGTTTAAAAGAAGCAGCATAAGACATTTTTTTTCTTTTAAAATCAGACATGGCTATATTTTAATGAATTTTACTGCGGAATGCTTTACTAAATGCAGAGAAACTGGATACAAAGTTGCATGTGACGATTGCAAACACTACAGCGGTCACGTGACTAACTAAACCAATCAGAGCGTGTTATATCTGGTGGGAGAAAAACCAAAATGGAGGCACCCAGAGTAAGAAGAAATGTGCTGTAAGTATATATCGCTGTATGGTAATATCGACATTGCGTGATCTGAGAAGTGGTGTCATATCGTCATGTCGTTTGTGTCAGAAATCAGATTTATGCGCATATAAGCCGACCCCCAAATTTGAAAAAAAAAAAAAGCGTTCTAAAGTTGGCTTATATGCGAGTATATATGGTAAACCTTGTGGTAAATTAGATTAATAAGAAAATTTGGCTGGAATTTTGTCTGAACAAATCTAGATAGAGTAGGTTATTCTAAGGAAACAAAACATTTTTCTAAGTCAAACTTCTCATCCCAAATAGAATAACTATTTGATGTAGAATTATTTTTTTGAAATCTATTCTTTTAGAAAATCCAGTGGTTCAAAGCTGATGACATTTAACCCAGGAGGCTGACATTGTTTTTCTTTTAATTTGCACTTATACAAGAGCAGCAAAATGTGAATAATGTGGACATAGTGAATTCTTAATCTTATACTTAATAATATTTATAATTGCACAGGATTTGTATTAATATTATCAGATTATTTATTTATATAATGAATATACTGTTCTTAATTACATTTGTCTGAAAAATAAGATACAAGTAGTTGTAAACCTATAATTTTATAGTTTAAATATGTTGCTATAATCCTGGAGATTCATATAGCAGGATTTGCAGTATATAATTATTATGAAACATAATTATTTTACCCTGAATCAGATGTTTATGAACTTTGAGATTGTCCAAGAGAGGAATAAATGAAAGTTCTACACTGTTAACCTGAAATCTATAAGAATGTGTTAGCTAAAAGTCCATCTTAAAAGCTAAATTTAGGCAATTTCAGCTGTACAATTGAATTGTACTGCTGCTAAAATAGCTAATCAATTTGAAATGCCTAGTAGAGTCTAAAAGCAAATTGTTCCAAAATGTTCAGTAAGCTGTCACAATAGGAAGAAGTGGTAGTGCAATTCACTACTTATCCCCTTCTTTGTAAAAGAACAAGGTGCTGTATTTCATAAATATTCTGTGCCTGAACTTACAGCATCATAAGAATTGTATTAGAGACACCATACTCGTGTCACATACATGTTGTCTGAACACATACTTGTTGCCCATGTGATCCTATTTGAAGGATGGTACTGGAGTTGAATCAATGCCAATAATATTGGAACATTTTCTTTGGTTGTCCTTTTCAGGGAATTTCCTATATAAGCTACAGCAGTTTAAAAGAATTCATTTTAAAACTGAAAGAAGAGAAGGGTGCTGTAAAAAGAAACAGCACACAAAAGAATTTGAAATTCTGAAGGCAAATAGCTTATGTTTATCTTCTTTTAGCCAATCCCCCATCTCCCACAGTCCACACCAGCGTGTCAAATTCACGGTCCGTGGGCCGGATGGGTCATGTGCTGGCCCTGCCCCCACCCGGGTTAGCAAAGGGGGAAAAAGTCCTGAAATGTCACTGTGATGACATGAGTTTGACACCCCGGTCTACACTAAGACTAGTATACTATGAATTCCTTAAGAAATAGAATAGGTTTATGACATTTCAGGTACTATACACATAAATAGAATAGTTTTTTTTAAGTAAGATAAAGTTTAGAGAGCAAGAGTATGAAGTAAGGACTGTGGTTATAACCTACATTAAATTCAAGGTCACCTTGGTGACTAGCACATCCACAATCTTTCATGTGAGATTTTAGAAGTAGCAGAGAAGAGTTACTGCAAGCCATCTGCAGCATCCTATTATCTAAAAAAATTGAGACTGATGTGGGTCATTAAATATGTAAAACAGATTCCATTTTTTAAAAAAAAATTATTGATTTTAAGACAAACATAGACAAACATAACATAAAAACATAAACCATCTTCCATATACATGTGCATGTGTATATATATATATATATATATATATATATATATATATATATATAGTGTGTCGGTTGATTTACATATTATTTTGTGCAACCATTTCATAGTCTTCAATTACAATTACATTATATATCCTCTCATACTTTCAATCAAATATCAAATACATTAACATCTTTATTAATCAATCATTGACTATACTTTTATTCATTCATGTTTTATAAAATAATGATGTTTTACTTAGTTTATTTTATAACAATTCATATTATCCTCCCAGATCTATCCTAAAATTATTTTGTGAATATAATTAAAAAAGAAAAAAAATACATCTTTATATGGTTATTATTTTCTAAAAATCTACATATTCCATTACTATATTTTATCTAACCACCGATAGAATAGATCCCAAACTTTGTAAAATTGTTTATCATTTTGTTCTCAAATTTCAAATGTCAATCTACTCATTTCAGCACATTCCAACATTTTCTTTATGATCTCCTCCTGTAATAGTATCTTTTCATTCTTCCAGTTTTTAGCAAATACAATCCTAGCTGCTGTTAATACATTTACAATCAGATATTTCAAATCTTTACGATATATTTCAAGCAAAATTCCCAATAAAAAATATCTGGTTTCAAGTCTATATGCTTATGTGTCATTTTTTCCAGCCACATGTGGATTTTAGTCCAATATTTTTTAGTGTCTGGGCATGTCCACCACATATGATAATATGAGCCAGGTGTCTGATGACATTTCCAACACTTTTCGGACTTATTCTTGAACATCCTTGCTATTCTTGTCGGGGGAAAGTGCCACCTGTAAAACATCTTATACAAATTTTCTTTATATGCTGTTGACATTGTCATTTTATAATTTTGAAACCACAGTTTTTGCCATTTCTCTAAACCAATCCCATATCCAAAATTCTTCCCCCAAGCAATCATAATTTCTTTTATTTGTTCTTCTTCTAATTTAATTTCTAATAAATATCCATATAATTTTTTAATCACCTTTTCATCAGCACCTGTCAAAATCTTATCTAAATCGGTCAATTTATCATAAAAACCTTCTGTTTTAAAATCTTTATCATATCTTGATTGTATTTGCACATATGAAAACCAATTCATCTTTATATCTTGTTCCTCTAATTTTTGCATAGATTTAAGTTCACCCTTTTCATTCAATATTTCACCATATCTAATTGTTTGTTCCTTTTTGTATATTATAGGAGAAGAAAATGCCTCAATAGTCGATAACCAGACTGGAATTTTCAAACAACATTGTCTTTTAATCTTCTCCCAGTTTACATTATAATTGCCGTATATAATGTCTTCTAAGGTACCCCTGTGTTTTAGTTCCTTTATACCATAAAAAAGCATGCCACCCCAACAACAAATCATGTCCTTCTAATGTGAACAATCTAGTATTAATGTTATCAATTCTTTTTCCCACATCAATTTCATAGCTTGATGGTACAACAGATTCCACAGTGGTCAACGTTTGGAATACTCTACCTGACTCTGTGGTTTCTTCCCTAAACCCCAAAAACTTTAACCTTAGACTGTCTAATATTGACCTCACCCCTTTCTTAAGAGGTGTGTAGGGAGTGTGCAAAAGTGTACCAATCGTGCCTACCGTCCCTGTCCTATTGTTTCTTTTTATTTTTCTTATAAGTATCCATCTCATGTATTCAAAACTATGTTTATTCTTATACCTGTATCTTGTAATCGATTGACAAATCAAATAAATAAATAAAATAAGTGTTCTTAATTATCCCAGTACTTCTGAGAATTTAGGGTGCTCTAGTCTTTTCTTGCACAAATGAAGTGTGAACCATTAACTCCTAAAAGATAAAGAGCAAAGGACATGAATGAAACAGATTTTATTTAGATGAGAACTGATATAATTGGACAAGATTTGGGGTATCTGAGATTATTGTCTGAACAACTGGATCATGATGGGCATATTCTACATTGGGAATGCTCAGAAAATCTGTAGATTCTATTATCTGATGGGAGGACATAGTTTACCATCAGCTGTTGGGGTGTTCTGTGCAAATATTAAATACATCAGTTTTTATATGATGCTCAGTTATGTAGTTATAACTCATTAGATCAGGTATACCTATTGTAACTCATTGGAGAAATCCACGCCAGCTTGCTAAGAATTTTGTTCACTTTCACACTGTGAAAGTTGCATTGATTGATTGATTGGATATGATTGGATATATATTGCTTGTAGCTGAATAATTTAACATGAATGGAATATTCATTCATACAAATGCAACACCTGCCTTGTTATCCAGACACATCACATTCATATATGTTAGTTCCAGCAATAAAAGTTATTCTCATTCTCTCTGTCTCCCTCCCCCCTCCCCCCTCTCTTTCAGAGAGAGAGAGAGAGAGAGAGAGAGAGATGGACAGACAGAGGCCTTTGCAAAAAAAAAGAAAAAAAGATGGGGAAGACTGTCTAGCTCAACCTCTTTAGGAGAAGAAAGGCCAATATTCAGTGAGGTTTTGCATACCTGCTAACTTTATGCTCTGAAATCTTTTTGAGAGAAAGTGTCAGATCCATTAAGATTAATAACATTCAGGTCTATGTGAAGCCTTCCAGGCAAGCAGCCAAGGAGAAAATTTCTATGAATCAATGAATAATGAAATATTATCTTTCTTAGAGGATACATGGTTTGCTTTCTGAAATAAAACTTTTACTTAATTTGAACAGATTGGCTAATAATTCTTGGGGCAACAATTGCAGAAGAATAAAAGGTGATCCAAGCAAGGAGGAAACATTTCTGGTAATATTTTATTTTATTTTATTTGTCAATCGCTTACAAGATAATCGGTATAAGTGTATACATAGTTATGAATATATGAAATGGGTACATATAAGAAAAATAAAAGAAACAATAGGACAGGGACGCTTATGCATGCCCCCTACAGACCTCTTAGGAAAGGGGTGAGGTCAATAGTAGACAGTCTAAGGTTAAAGTTTTTGGGGTTTGGGGAAGAAACCACAGAGTCAGGTAGAGTATTCCAGACATTGACCACTCTGTTGCTGAAGTCGTATTTCCTGCAATCAAGTTTGGTGTGATTAACCTTGAGTTTATATCTATTGTTTGCTCTTGTGTTGTTATGGTTGAAGCTGAAGTATTCATTGATAGGTAAGTCATTGCAATGTATGATTTTATATACCATACTTAGATCAGATTGAAGATGGCATAATTCAAGGTTTTCTCGGTCTAGAATTTCAAGTCTGGTGGCATAAGGTATTCTACAATGAGTAGAGGAGTGGAGAACTCTTCTTGTGAAATTTTTCTGGACTTTCTCAACTGTGCTAATATCAGATACGTAATGTGGGTTCCAGACTGATGAGCTGTATTCGAGTATTGGTCTAGCAAATGTTTTGTATGCTCTAGTTAGTAGTGTGATATTACCAGAGAAAAAGCTACATAGGATTAGGTTAACAACTCTTAATGCCTTTTTGGCTATGTAGTTGCAGTGGGCTCTAGCATTTAGATAATTAGAGATGAGTATTCCAAGGTCCTTTACAGAGTTTGGATCATCAACAAGATCTTGACTGTTCAGCTTGTATTTTATTTTCTGATTTTTTTTGCCAGTATGTTAGACAGAGCATTTATTTGTTGAGATTTGAAGTTTGTCTGTTTGACAGGAATGCTTCTATCCAGTTATGCAGGTGTCCAGAGATACCATAAGATTTTAGTTTTAGGAGTAGTTTGTCATGTACCACTGAATCAAAGGCTTTACAGAATTCTATGTAGATTGTATCTTATGTTTTGCCCTGGTCGAGTTGTGTAGTCCATATGTTTTTTAGTGTAAGAGTTGCAGATTACAGGATAGTTTTTTCCTGAAACCAAATTGTTTATTGGAGAGTAGGCTGTTTGTCTCTAAGTGGAGGATAATGGATTGGTTAATAATTGATTCCATGACTTTCCAGGTGATGCAGCATAAAGAGATTGGTCTGTAATTTTCAATGAGGGTGGGGTCTCCCTTTTTGAAGATGGGGATGACCGTGCTTGTGACCGTAGGTTAGGCAAGGAGCTAGTCCTGAAAGATTTTTCAAGGATTATGCTAAGAAATTCTGCTATGGCAGTGGATAGCTTTTTAAAGAAGAAGGCACATATTCCATCTGGTCCAATAGATAGAGATGGTTTTAGATTGTGTCGTGCTTTTTCAACATTGTCTTCTGTAAAATTGATATGTATTAGATCATTGTAGTTTTCTGTGGTTTGGCTAGGAAATACTGGGCATGATCCATTGCTGTTTACAAATACTGAACCAAAGAATGTTTTCAAGATGTTGGCATTAATGGTGTCGTCGTTGCAGTCTTTACCACTAGGTCCTATCAGGGGTGGGATGGACCTTAAGCCTTTTAGTTTGTTGTTTACAAAATTGTAAAAAGCGTGGGTGGAATTGGTGCGTAGAAGGTTTTCCTCTTGTTTCATGTGATAATTGGTGCATTCAGTCTTTATCTGGTGGCATAAATTTTTGTATCAGCTTTTAAAATTGGCAACGTGACCAGACTTGTTTTTCTGCCAGAGTGATCTCTTTTTGAATTGAAGTTTCGTTATTGTTATGAGTAATCTGGTTTTTTTTTTGTTTTGGGAGTTGTTGGTACATATAGTTTGATGACTCTTGACTTCAAGTAAAAATATGTTGGATTGGTCTTTCAACAGTATTGCATCCAGTGAATAGAGATTGCCAATCAAGGGATGAAAAATCATTGTCTATAAGATCATAGTTTCCTTTTTTGAAGTTATAACTGGGGATTACATCATTGTGATGATTTTTGTGTGGGGGTATGTTGAGACAAAAGTCAATCATATTGTGGTCACTGCTGGAAAAGGGCTTTTTAGTTTGTATTCCGTAAATTAAATTCAAACTATTGCAGAAGATGAGATTGAGGCAGTTGTTTAATATTGTTGGCTACTAGTTGTTCCACTCCCAGATTTGTAATAGCATTGTAGAAGGTTGCATGTATGGGTTCAGTTGTACATTCATTTAGGGTCCAGTCAATATGAGGTAGATTGAAGTCACCGAGAAAGATAAAAGTGTGTGGGCAGGATGCTGCACATGTTAGGAGTGTATTTAGCTTGATTATGTTCGATGTCATAATCAGGTGCTCTGTAATATAGTAAGAATCGAAATGTGATATTTAAGGATAGCTCACAAATGATGGTCTCTGGATGTTTTTTAGATGTAAAGACTTTTTATAGAAGATAGCAATACCACCTCCTCTACGAATTTCACAATCTGATTGGTAAACATGATAGTCTCTTACTGTGGTAATGGAGTCAGGGAGGTATGCGTTGAGCCATGTTTCACAGACAAATATGATGTTGAATTTAGCCATTAGTAAGGGGAGAAATTCAGTATTTTATTCGCAAGGCTTCTTGCATTGAGTAGCTTGCTTGTGTGACTTACTTTTGGTACAGTCAGCATGGTAGTCAATGTACAGGTCCTTCTCTCCATTGTCTAGATGTTTTTTGAGTTCAGTGTGGAGTACACGGGAGCGTATATGCTGAGTTTTGGTTTAAGTAATCATCTGTGAGTTATAAAACTCAGAGCAAAATCTTTCAGGCATATTAGTTCGGAACACAGTATAAATACGAACCTTGAAAAAATTCATAGGAGGTAGAAAATGATACAGGTATCAAAAGAACAACAATTTAAGTAGCTCAGATTTGTAAAAGTGTTTTTAGGAAGATTAAAATTCAGACACATTTAATATGAGAGGAAGAGAAATTGAGATGTACCAGCTATTTTATGTAGATGACAAAATGCTAAAGGAAATCAGAAAAAGATAGAACTGTTATTTTTACTCTTTCTTTTCTGAGAAGAGGATATTGCAGAAACAGAATTCTAGCTCAAGTATAATAGGAATGTAGTCAGGGAATATCTATTGGTCTTAAAATCTACAAGGCCAGATTGTGACCAAGGACACAAAATCTGTTAGTGGAAAAAGAAAAAAGAAATCCAATTATCAAGAAGAAAATCTCTAGCATTTTTTTTAAATAACTGTGTTTGAATGAACACCTTTTTCTCTCAAGCAATCTCATCACATTCCTGCAGAATTCACGAGTTTCACAGAACACTGAGAAATTCAGTCCTAAGCTCTTGATGATGATAAGGCTGATTGATTATGTGTCATAAGATCAGTGTCAACTCTTAACAATTACATAGATGGATTTTTTCCATGACCATTTGTCCCTAATCTGGTGCTTCAGGTTTTCCAGTGGTGCACTCATTATCACTAAAACTGAATCTAATCACTATGCTCCTGGTGTTCCTCTTTTTCTCTTTCTCTTTTTCTCCTTTCTCAGTATGAGAATCTTCTCAGGAAAACTAGGTCTTCAAATAATATTTCTGGAGTAGAATAATTTGAGCTTGGTTATTTTTGCTAGGAGTGAGATTTCTGTGTTGATTTTTTTTAAATGATCCATTTGTCTGTTTTCTTGACTCTCCAGAGTATAGGCTGTTGGTTTGAGCTCCAAGCTTGGCAATTTTGGTTGCAAATGTTTTGTTACCATTTGAGAAGACATCATCAGTGCATTTTGAATACAGAACACTCGAATGGTGAAGAAACATTTGCAACCAAATTGCCAAGCTTGGAGCTCAAACCAACAGCCTAACTACCAACCCGAGCTATTAATATTCAAATACATTTTATCCACATGTGTCTTATCAAATAACAAAGTTCAAAATGATAATACATTTCTTATACTGACTCTTCAGAGTCCTACTTTCACTTCTGAAGAGTGCCACACTCTTTGCATAATTCTGATCTTTGTAGGTGTATTCACATCATGGTATTTAATATCTGTTTGGATGTTCTACTAAGTTCTAGAATGCAGTGTTTTTCTCAACTGTTTTTTTTCTTTTATTTTAGATACATGAATTGATCATAAAAGGCAGAAACTATCTATCACTTCGATATCTTCATTATCTAAGCCTGATTATTCTATCTCTGGTTCTTATTTTGGTTTTCTGTACTGTTGTTTTCACTGTGCACCTTGATTTTTTTTTAACTAGAGTTAAAAAAAATCCTTTGCGTTTGTAACCACAGAATAATGTCAACAGCATAGTGCAGTGTCACTGGGAGTTGGCAGCATATAAATGTAATATGTTATTATTATAATATGTAAAAAAAGTGAAATCACAGCTAGTTCTTTAGCTGGTATTGGCCTTCATAAGCTTTGAGTTCTTCCCAAGAATCTAGAATGTCATAATGAATCGGAATAGTATATAGGTGGATCCAAGCAATGTGGCTTTTTGTCCAGTCCAGCTTCCCTTAGACATCTTCAGCATATAGATTGAATACATGATGAGCATATAAAGACTTGTCACACAACTTTGCCAACCTGGAGCCTCTCTGTTTCTCCATGTTCTGTACATACAGTAGCTGATGATCTGTGTGTTGCTTTATCCATTATCTTTTTGAAAAATCCTAAAGATCTGTAATAAAATAGAGAATAAAGATGTTTTAGTGCAACTACTTTCATTGTACAAAGATTGCTGCCTTTGTTTGTGCTAAACTAATAGTACAGTGATGTCACATATAAAGCCAGGGACTATTTCATGGGAAAAAGTGGAAGATAGAAGATAGGTTGAACTTTTTTTTTCAATGCCTTTCATAGAAAGAAGTAAAGATCCATCAAAGAAGACGTTTGTTGCAAATGATTTAGAAGTTTATTTCTTTTAGAAATCACATCAAAGGGAAATATGGGATTTGAAGCGCATTTATTGTCAAACATAATCTGACAACAGTTAATATGTTAAATTGAATTTCATTTGCTTACTATATTGTCCCAATGCATAATGATACTTCTTTATAAGTTTCAATTAAGTGGTTCACTAGCATTTATTTATATCCCAAAAACACTGATTTAATTTATTTTGATATTGATCGCTGTCTACATCAATTCATCCAGTTTTGTAGAACAATGACTACAGCAAAATGTTGCCTCCATGACTCTGCACTGAAACAAATGCTTACACAATCAATATAATTGTAATTAAATATTTCATAATTAGCAACTGAGTGTCTGGTTAACATTTTGGATAAATCCCAAGGTATCTTTGATTTTTTTTGTTTTGCTCCATTTCAGACAAACATTTCTCTGAACATTTCTGAACAGCAACTGGATTTTGAAAATTTCAGTGCTATAACAATCACTTATAACTATTTTAGGTAAAATGCTACTTTACAAACATCTTTTAGTGTACCGATTTGAGAGCCAATTGTTTTGCTATCAATCTGTATTATAGGCATAGATATGCAGTCCGTATATTTGTTTCTCTTCTTCCTTCTCTTCTTCCTTCCATTCAGCAGTTCAATTCTCACCAGCTCATGGTTGACTCAGCCTTCTATCCTTCTGAGGTCAGTAAAATGAGGGCCCAGATTGTTAGGGGCTGATTGTTGACTCTGTAAACTGCTTAGAGAGGACTGGAAAGCAATATATAAGTCTAAGTGCTATTGCTATTCCATCTCTTATGAAAAATTAGTATCATGTAAAGGTACAAGTTATTTGTATATGAAGATGCAGATGTACATTTGATTTCCTTTCACTTGGGATAAATTTAGAAATATCAATGTATATGGAATGATATTAAGTGTGAATGAACTATCATAGATCAAATAACACAAAAATAATTTGAATATTTTCCTGATATTGCTTCAAATACACTGCTTTTACACTGCTTTTATATAAGTCAGTCCTGAAATTACTGCACCATCATAAGGATATATAGAAAATAGTTAAATTATATGCACAGTTGAACCTTTGCAAAATCATCTACGAAGGGATTCATTTAGTATATGTTTCAGTAAAAATACAATACATTGTTTTTTAAGTTCTTTATCAGTTGTCCATTGATACACACATCTCATACATCCTAGGGTAGCTTTCAGGGTTGACCATCTTTGCATCAATTCAGATTGACAAGAATGTAATCCATAAGGAGACTTCTGGTTTGCAAGGCTTCGGCAGTGGCAGGAATCCACAATCGTGCACGGTTCCTGCTGTGCTCGCTGCTGGAGTGCCCCCGATCCAGCTGGATTTGGGGTCTATAGTTACCCCAGAGAGGTAACTGAAGATCGGGGAGACTCAGCAGAGGTCCGGGGGAAACGCAACCCCCCCTCCTCAGCTGGCTTAACTCCCTTTTCCAAAAGTGGTGGAGCGGCGGTCAGCAATGGCCACCACAAAGAAGCTTTCATTCAGATAAGAATGTGCAGGAGGAAGCTGAGAAAGTGAAAGTTTTTGGCTAACCGGGATGACAAGTAATATTTAAATACCCTGGAATTTAAGTTTTATTAAAGATACATCGTTCCCGACGAAGACAGAAGAAGCGGCAAATGAAAGTAAAAAGGGAAAGTTTGTTTTTTCTCACTCTCCTTCCTTACGGTGATAGCAAATTAATGGAGAAATTGGAAAAACCCATTTTGGCATCAGCAGGTAATCTTGAAAACTAAAGTCAAGGGGACAGTAAAGATTTCTGAGCATCGGCGGGAAAAAAAAGAGAACTCTTTCTTGCTATAAGAGGAAAGGGAGAGGAAAATAATAAATATTAATATTTTGTTGGAGGAGGCTGCTTGGAATTTATAAGAACAGAGTTAAACTGTAACAAGACTTCTAAAAGATATATTTTAATTGGAGCTTTGTAACTGAACTATAACTCCAGGAAGAGAAAATATAAAAAGAAGAAAGTGCTAAATGAAACAGTCTGTGTATATTTGGATTGCTTGGTGACTTTGGGACTTTTGGAAATCATTTGAAAGACTAAAAACATTTGGGTTGCATAAAAAAAACTTTTTACAATGGCAATACTTATTGATGAACTGAAAATTGAATTTAAAAAGCTAAAAGACGAGGAACAAGAAGGGAAGGGCTCTTCTGGATCTGTTTTCCAATTTTTAGAAATGGCGATTTCTACCTACCAGAAACTACAAGAACTAGAAGACTGGGATGAAGAAGAAGCCATCTTTAATGAACAAACAACTTTAGCTGGAGAGGAAAAGGGAAGGAGGGGAAAGAGAATGAAGAATTTAAGATTTAAAAAAAACAACCAAAAAAGGGAAAAATAAGGTGAAAAATCAATATAATGTCAGAAAGCAACAGAAAAGAGATACAGAAGAAGGTGGAGATTAAGAGACAAGGGGGTAAAAAGGCAGGATTGGAGAAGAAAGGAAGGGAAAAAGGGAAGAGAAGTTACAAAGGTTTAAACAAGATGTAAAGAAACAAGATTTATTCAGAGATAGTAAAAATATGATTAAAAAAGGGACTCTGCAAAAGTACATAAGATTGCATTGTTTTATTTATATTTGAAATCAAGTTAGAAAACTGGATTTAATAATAGAGCTTAATTTGCAATGGATTGTTGTTTTAATTATATTATAAACTTATTACTTTTTATTTTATAATATAGTATGTAGCTTTAGAACGTACTAAGCAGAATCAGAATGAAAAGTATATAATATTTTAAGTGTTAAATTTAAGGGAAAGATTTAAAGGCATACTTCAATCAGTGATTACAGAAGAAATTTTGTGTTAATGAGAAAAGATAATAGAAACTTGAAATAGAACAGACAAAAGATATACGCATTATGATTTAAATTGAGATGAAATAAATAAAATAGAATTCAGAGAGTGAAAAGAGGGGGGAAGTTATATAGAAAATGTTGAATGGTAAATAAGATATGAAATGGGATAAAAAGTGAGCATGAATTCAAATTTATGTCTGTATAAAAAGATGTAACCTGGGAAGCCGCTTTCCAAAAAGAAGTTTTATGTTTTTATGTTTTGAGTTTTGTTTGTGTATGCTTATTTATTGAAAATCAATAAAAAAATTTCAGAAAAAAAAGAAAACTAATAAAAGTTTTTTAAAAAAGAATGTAATCCATATGACATATGTTAAGCAGAGTTTGGACTACAAGGTCCCTTCCAACTCTGATATTTTATATTCTATATATTCTACTAATGATTCATATATACAGCAAGATAACTTCAACTGATCAACTTGAGTTTTGCTGTGGAAGAAATTGAAATATTGATGTACTCAGCAAAATCACAAATACATATCTGAAGAATCCCAATCTGGCAAGAGTTTGATACTTCTTCATTTCTCCACCTCTGTTATGTTCAGACCTAGTGACCTTATCATTTGAAATACTTTTGCATTTAAAGCACTGTGAACTAACTCTTTCTCTGTCTCCTGATGAATGTCAGAGCTAATGAGGAAAGAAGATGCATAGTGAAACTGGGTAATGTGAGTGATTTGCAAGAGATTTTCTCTTTAGTGATGACAAGCCTGAAGAATATTAATTAGGAACTGAATAATCCAATAGGAGGTGATGTCCTGTCATTCAGCAGACATGTTTAAATACCACTTTTGGTTATGGATATCACCACAGGGATAGCAATATTAATAGCCACAGTAGAATGATTTCATGTGTTCTGCCAATATGTATAAACTTAGTTTTATGAATGATAGTTTTGTTTCTTTTTTAATCCTTCTAACACCTTTTATGTCATTCCAGCAAGGGTATGAAATTCTGCAGCAAGATAATATATCAAAATATTAATTCTCTCCTCCATGCAACCTTCCATTTGTCACTATGATCCTTTTCCATAAGTCACCAGAAGGAGTTGATGCTAAAGTTATCATGCTAAAGTAGCCATAAAAGCAAATTTATACAAGATTAAATTATAGCCTATTCTGCATCTTTAAATGACATGTTCTCTGTTTCTTTGTAAGCTCTCTGAATAGTAACCTTGTTTGAGTTTAATCTCTGTAAATAATGACAGTCTCATTTTGCACTATTCGGGATATACTGCTCTTTTCAACAGTGAATGTCATAGGTATTTTGATATTAGTTTGCCATGATGAGATTTACTACCATGGAATTGTTCTTTATTGAATGATTTCCCTCCTGAAATTCAGATGTATCTCCCCTTCTACCATTTCAGAAGCAGGTGAAATTATTGCTTTTTCAGAGAGCCTTTTGGGTTTAATACCTTAAATAACGGTACCTACAACTGTAGTTTAAAAAAACAGGTATTATTTAGTTATTTATTTTTGGATATAATCATTTATATCATATCCTTCTAATGTGCATGTGCCACTGAAGGCAGCTAAATGCAATTAAACATTCTATATAAAGAAAAACATCATGCAAAAAGAACATAATCTAACAAAAGCAGGTAGGCAAAGCATGTAATATAACTAAGAAATGTTTATATTGCTTTTCTAAAACAGAAAAGTCTATCATTTGGGGGTTGAAGAAAGGTCATGTTTCTAATATACACAATTTATTTTTGCATACTTCATTGCATATCAGAAAATACTGTTTTATAAATATTATCCTAATTATAATGCAGCAATGTTAAAAAAAATGTTTCTGGGTTATGGCCAGCAATCAGTCCTGCAGCTAAATATCTTTTCTAAAAAATGTTTTCTCCAATCTATATATTATAGTAAAATATATTCTGGGCAACTATGCTGTGAGATATCGATAGAGGAGAAGGGAGTAAAACATAAATACCTCTTCTCAACACAGGTGAATTAAGCAGGAATAAAAAAACAAAAACAAAATCAAGATAATATAAGGAAGATAAACTAGATATACCATACCTGGCTGCAAAAATCTATATGAGACTAGGTGGAAGCAAAGATGTAGAAAAGCTCTAATTCTTTGTTGATATTTCACAGTTATCTGCATTTTCACAGCTCAGATATACACATCCTCCCCCACCCCCACATCAGTTCCAATCAAAGCTTTGGCTATTGGCTATCCAAGAATTCTGATGGATTCTTTCCAGCTCCTATACACTTTTTGATTTAACAATACTAGTCCCAATATAATGCTTGCACTCTCCTCAGGAAACTTAAAACCAGTCAAAGAAGTATCTTGTTTGTTGTGAACAGAAAACAACATTATTTTCATAATTACTTTTCCATCTCTTTAAAAAAAATAAAATATCAAAACAGAACAGCTTTAGAATAATTCACTTCAAGTTCCATTACACTGGAGGTAGAATAACATTCAACCCTCTTGGGGTTCATTGTGAGGGACTTGTCTCTATGGCAGAGCCTTGCATTGAGAAACTTAACACCTATTTCCCTTCTATTTGCATACACTTGGTCCTACATTCACCCAGTTCCCCCCAGTTTACTTTCCTCTAGATGTCTTGGACCCAACCATGTCACTGAACTCTTAAATCGAGAATAAGTGTTCCTCAGCTGATTAACCCTCCTCTTAGATCTTTCCGGTGTCCACATAATTTAGCACCATTCACACTCTCCCTGCTTGAAATCTACTTTTCTTCTCCCCACTGTTTGTGCTGCATTGTTTGGCTCCTCTGGTCTTGATCTCTAGATGCTCTCCAAGGTATTTCCCCATTAGCTACCCTGACGGCCACTTTCCCACCAATGGTCACTTTATGCCAGCCAAATGTCATCTTCCTTGTGTTCCAAGGTTGCTTCCTCTGTCTGAGCTTTTCCAGATGGTTGCTTTAATGACCTTTCTTCCTACGATTGAAGTTGGGAAAATGTACATTGCCATTATGTTAATCCCATACTTTGCTTTTCTGTGTCTCATCAATAAATGTAGACAATGTTGTTGTCCTTTACATTTTGAAGGTGGGATTCCTTTTTATCTAGTGGAAGATTTCACCACCTATTGCCGTACAGAATATGTTGCAAGGCATAGTTCGGGGACTTCAGGATATTCTTCTCATTAGAGCCTGTTAACACTTGGCCTGCTTTTTTTGTACAAACAGGAGGTTGTACAACTTGCCTCTTGGTGTAACTGGAAACAATCTGGAACTGAACACACTCAAAACTGTAGAAATAGTTGTAGACTTTAGAAGAAACCCTCCCATATTACCACCTCTTACAATATTAGACAACACAGAATCAACAGTAGAGACTTTCAAATTTCTAGATTCTATTATATCACATGACTTTAAGCCCATGTCACACTGAACCAACGGATGCAAAGAGGATGTAAAACGGACAAAAAACCTTGCCATCCATTCGAAAATGCGATGTACTCACTGCCTCCGTTTTGCTTCCTCTCTATCTGTCCAGCATCCATTTATTGACGTTTCATCCCCTCCGAAAGTTTTGGGCTGCCTAAAATTTTTGCGTGGAAAATGTATCCAGTTCGTCCGTTCTGCATCCGCTACGCATCCGCTATGTATCCGTGACGCATCTGTTACGCATCCGTTACGCATCCGCTATATCCGCTAGGCATCCGCTGGGCATCTGCGCAACTCCATCCGCCCGGAAGCAGGGAGGAAGTGGAACAGACGCAGAACGGATGCCTAGCGGATGCAGAACGGAAACAAAGCATTCGCAGAGGGGACCTATCTCGGATATTAAGGATGTCTAGAGGATGCCTAGAGGATGCCTAGCAGAAAACCTATACTGCCTATAAAAAGGGGGAGCAACTCGTCTGCATCTCACTTTCAGAATAGCAGCCCAGAAGTGCAGACCTCTGCAGCCTTCATCTTCCTCTTCCTCTTCCACAGCATCCAGTCATGTCCACCGTGGATTGTAACAAAGTCCTTTCGGCAGCCACCATCGTTCTGCAACAGTGCAAAGCCATCTGCAGGCTCTGTGAACACTACTGCGAGAAGAAAAAGAGGCAGCCAAAAAGAGTCTGGGTCCGAAGATGGTTCGCCAGAAGAGCAGAGGACGGACTGTACAACAAGCTGATGGTGGAGCTCAGGAACGAAGACACTCGGGCGTTCCAGAACTTCATGAGGATGCCTCCAGCCATGTTTGACGAATTTGTGCAGTGCCTGACACCCAGGTTGACCAAGACAAACACCAGCTTCCGGGCCAGCCTGGAACCTGGGCTCAAGGTGGCACTCACTCTGCGCCACCTGGCCTCAGGGACCTCCTACAGGAGCATGCAGTATGGCTGGAGGATGCCATCCAACACCATCAGCATTGTGGTCAGAGAAGTGGTGCAGGCCATCATCGAAGAATACAAGAAGGAGCTCCTCCAGTACCCCTCCACTGAAGAAGGATGGAAGAAAGTTGCAGAGCAGTGGTATCAGAAGTGGAACTTCCCCCACACAGTTGGAGCCATGGATGGCAAGCACGTGGCCTGCAAATCTCCAGCCAACTCAGGGTCCACTTATTTCAACTCCAAGGGCTTCTTCAGCATCATCCTCTTTGCCATGGTCGATGCTGACGACAAGTTCATGTACATCGATGCTTCAGGCAACGGCTCATCTTCAGATGCCCAGGTATACAACGCCAGTCACCTCAAGGAGGAGCTGGAACACAACCTCATTGTGGGCTTCCCAGATCCAGAACCCCTGCCCAATGACACACAAGATGTGCCCTATTTCATCATGGAGGATGACGCCTTCTCCCTCACAACCTACCTCATGAAGCCATACACCTCCAGACTCCTCACCCGTGAAGAGAGGATCTTCAACTACCAGGGCAAGACGGGTGGTGGAGAACGCCTCTGGCATCCTGGCCAACAGGTTCCAGGTACTTCTCACCACCATGCAGCATTGCTCAGAGACCGTCAGGAGGATCATGGAAGCTTGCTGCATCCTGCACAATCTCATGCGCACCCGCTACCCAGTCTTGAAGAACAGGCTCGTAGACCCCCAACAAGGCAATGGGGACAAGGAGCCTGGGGAATGGAGGCAAGGGCGAAACCTGATCGACACTGTGGATGTGCAAGGCCCCAACAGAGCCTCACATGAAGCGAAGAAGCAGCGCAACCTCCTGAGAGAATGGTGCAACTCCCCAGCTGGAGCAGTGGAGTGGCAAGACAGGATGGTAGATGCTTAATGGATGCTTCCTTCAGCCTGTCTCATCACACGGATGAGATTGGGCCATGTATGTTTGGTTGGCCTACAATGAACAGGGCATTTAATAAAGAGTTGTTTTTATGTTGACATGTGTGGATAATTATTACATTATTATTGATAATAAAGGGCCGTAGGTGTGGCACCTGGGAGGGTGGACCATACAGTCCCACTATGCTTGCACTGGAGGTTTATCTATTCCACTGCTATCCTAACCCATCCCACAGCTATTACCCATGCCACAGGTATCCTAACCCATCCCACTGCTATCTTAACCCATCTCACAAGCATGCAAAGGCTTAAACCATTTCTAAAAGTTTCCAGCAAGACTTTATTAAAAAACAGAAATGAAGCAAGTGTGTGAATCATAAATAGACTTTATTAACAACAAGCTATAAGACAAAAATGAGTCTCTGGCACTCCTCTTGGTCGCTCAGTCTCAGGGGTGAAGGGTGCAGGTGCTGTGGAGGTGGCTGGTGCTGGAGTGCTTGTCATCAGCTCCTCCAGAAGTAGAAGCAGCAGAAGCCCTAGCCCCAGAAGAGTGAGCCCGTGCTGAAGAAGCCCCAGCAGAACCAGAGTGAGGGCCAGGGGGCAGGATGGTAGCCCTATCCCTCTTGCCAGGGCTGGCAGCAGATGGCTAAGGGTTGCTGTGCTTCCACATGGTTGTGGGGTTGCTGGCTGGCAGGGAGGCTGGCAGGGAGGCTGGTACCAAGGCAGGCAGGGAGGCAGGCACCAAGGCTGGCAGGCAGCAAGGCTGGCAGGGAGGCTGGCAGGGAGGCTGGCAGCAAAGCTGGTAGCAAGGCTGTCAGCAAGGCTGGCAGGCAGACATGCAGGCAGGGCAGGCAAGGCAGTCGATGTGTCCGGCAGCAAGTCTTTCCTCTGAATGGCGACCTGCTTCCGAGCTGCTTCCGTTATATCCGTGGGGCTGACGCAATGCATCCTCCCCGCATGCGCAATTAACACCAGGCATCCATTAGGCTTCCGCTGTACATCCGCTGTGCATCCACTGTGCATCCGCTTCATCCGTTCGGCGTCCGCTCCGCATCCGCTCTTTCCGTTCCGCGTCCGCTTCGCTGAGGCCTCCTGGAAGCCCTGCGGATGTGCCATCCACTCCCATCTGCTCCCATCCGCTTCCATCCGCTGGGCTTCCGTTCCGCATCCGCTTTGCATCCGCCCTGCGTCCTCCCCGCATCCGTGTTATCTACTCCGGTTATGCAAATTTTTGCCCCTTTTGAGAGTGGATAACAACGGATGGAACATTTTGCTCATCTGCTGTGTCCTTTTTGCATCCATTGGCCAGTGTGACATGGGCTTAAAATGGACACCTAACATCCAAAAGTCATCAAAAAAGCACAACAAAAATATGCTTTCTGCATCAACTCAGAAAGCTCAAACTGCCCAACGGGATGCTGATACTGTTCTACAGAGGAATTATTGAGTCTGTCATCTGCACCTCTATAACTGTTTGGTTTGATTCTGCAACCCAACAGGACAGACACAGACTTCAGAGGATAATTAGGACTGCAGAAAAAACAATTACTTCCAAGCTGCCTTCAATTGAGGACCTGTACTGCACGAGTCAAAAAGAAGGCTGTGAAAATATTTACAGACCCCTCACATCCCAGACATAAACTGTTTCAACTCCTTCCCTCAAAATGTTGCTATGGAGCATTGCACACCAGAACAACTGGACACAAGAACATTTTCTTCCCGAATGCCATCACTCTGCTAAACAAATAATTCCCTCAACACTGTCCAACTATTTACAAAGTCTGCACGACTATTCCTATTAATCTTCTCATGACTCCTCATCACCCTTCCCCTCCCACTTGTGACTGTAGGACTGTAACTTTGTCGCTTGTATTCTTATGATTTATATTGTCTGTTTCCTGGTATGATTTGATTGCTTATTTGAACCCAATGATTATTATTAAGTGTTGTACCTTATGATTCTTGATTAATGTATCTTTTCTTTTATGTACACTGAGAGCATTTGCACCAAGACAAATTCCTTGTGTGCCCAATCACACTTGGCCAATAAAAGAATTCTAATTCTAATTTTTGCCATTGGACTTCAAAATTAAATAGTTCTATGGGGAGAAAAATAAGAACAATAAAAATTACTCCTGAGTGAGAGGACCTTTCTTTTACTTCTGTTTCAAGACAAGGGAACTTCTTCCTGGCCAAGCATGTTGTATAATTGAGTTGAATAACTGGATTTAGCTGGGTGGTTATAGAAATTGAATAATGAATGAACGTGTTGCCAAGAGGAACCAGTAATTTTTAAAGCTGCTGCACTGGAAGGTGCCACTAAGCAACCAAGCACTTGGATGTGTTTGGGATACAAGAGCTGCCATGTAAATTTTCTGGAATCTTGCAAGAGGTGAATAATTATGTCCCAAACATAACTGCTTCTCCTGGGAATAGTCAGGAAGAAAAATTTGGTTGGGAAGAATAAAAATAATGCATGTCCTGCACTTGCAAAAAGTGGTAGGAAAAAAAAGAAACAACCTAGGATTCTTTGAATGCTTGAAAAGTGTTAGCATGTCTTAGAAATGCTAGTTTTTTATTTCTCTTTTTACATGCTTAGATTTATTCCATTGTTCTGCAAATTTCAGGATTCCCCAGATGTCTATTGTTTTTGCTCATTTTGGCCACAATACTGATATACTCCCCAGCTCCTTTGGCACAGGCAAAGCAAGTAAACCCACAATAATTTAGGAGTACACCACATGAAGCAGAACCAAATTTAATTGCTGATATTTTCATGGTTAGGAGCCTGGAAAACATTTCACCCAGTTAATATATTCTACCTATGCCCTTGATGAATTGCTTCCACTTGGAGAAGACAGCACCAGATTAAAATATGATCTCAAGAAGGAAACACTGACCTGCTCAAAACTTAAAATTCTACTTAGTTTTTAAGATGCTGCATTTTAAAAAAATTATCTTCCTACATATGTATACTTCTTCTAGGACTGCACTTGTGCATCTCTAGCACCACAAAGAGGATATTTTAAATGACTTCCTGATAGGTTGCTCCACATGGCACACCATTCAGGCAGAATAGCTCAGCCAATGTCTTTAAAGATTTCCTCTGTCCTTTTCCACCTGAAAGGCAGGAGGTTATCTTTTGAGCAATTTTTCAAAGAGCAATTTTTGAGCAATTTTTCAATCAAAGAGCAATTTTTAAGTACCTTTCATTCAATGCTTCTTTTGTGTACCTTTCCTCTGTAATCAGAATACTTCATAATGTCATGCACACTAATAAAGAAGAATGTTTATAGTTCAGAGTTGACATGAGGGATCCTTGGTGCTCTCTGAGCTTGCTTGTTTTCTTGCAGATATTTCATTACCCAAACTAGGTAACATCATCAGTGCTAGTGATGATATTACTTAGTTTGGGTAATGAAACATCTGCAAGAAAAACAAGCAAGCTCAGAGAGCTCCAAGAATGTCATTCATCACTTGTTCAGTGCCTGGTCTAAATGAGAGCATGCAGATCTGCAGACTAGATTTTGTATACATAAAATATAAAACCATCCTGGAGAAAATATCAGACTTTTTGATCTTGGTCAACATATATAAATGGATGCTGGCAAAAAGTTTAGTGTTTTTTGAAAAGGTACCTCTATGAATATGGGTCAGACAGATAACAAGGAATTCTGCATTCTGTTGTAACTAGAAGCTGAAAATGGCCATAAGTGAGAAATACAATTTCTAAGGATAATCCACCAAAGCATTTCATTTATCTTCTTCTCTGAAGTTTTAACCTTCACCGTGTAGGTCTTTTCCACTGCAATAAATTAGTGCCTTAGCCACAGTGCCTGGTGGAGCAGAAACAGATACATTGCATGATGGAGTCACGGGAGTGTGTGTGCGACTATTATCTGTTATATATTCTGATTTTCCATTCAATTCTTCCCATGAGATATGCCCTATTAAATGCATAGTGCATTCCATATATTCTGAATCGGGCAGCTGAATTGCTGAAGCCTCAGCCAATTGCAAAATCTGACCTTGGCTAATCTCAAAAAATTAAGCAACTAGGCTTACCCTAGTTAGTACATAGAGGGCAGGACATCAGGAAGTACAAGACTACATGCTGGCCTTATGAGTCACAAAACATCCCCAAGTAAGTCAGTCACAAATTGATTCTTTATTATCACTGAGATAACCACATAGACGTACACATTAAATCAATGAAATCACCAGAGAATATTTATTTTTATCATCTCTCTGCAATTAGGTAGTGAAAGTTAGGATGCCTAGTTACAGCTGGTAATGCATGTGGTGCATAGGTTGTAATTAACCCTGTCACATAAACAAAAATACAAAACCTTTGTTTTGCTCAAATGGATGAAAAATAGCTCTCTTCAAATGCTGTGATCTCAAAGACCAGTAGTACCTTGATTTCTTTAATTTCAGTTAATTAAACCTAATCTACAACCCTTAAGTTATGAATTTGAATTGAATGAGCCTCCAATTACAAATTTTAAATGCTTCTTTGAGCAAAGGAATTCCTTAGTTCTTTCTTGCAACACATTCTTGCTACTGCTATTCCAGCATAAGAAGTCTTGTAGATGCTAAACAAAATATTTTCTAGGTACCTTCATTTTCCATGTGTAAGCAACCAATGTTTTTGGAAATCTAACAAGGAAACATACTGAATCAAAGTATTGAAACATTTCTCTTGGTTCTTTTAGAATAACATATTTGGAAGTTTATGAATGATAGATGAAAATTCAACTGAAGGAATTCCTTTTGCCTAGAAATATATCTGAAATATAATTAAAAAACATAGAGTGATTCTGAAAACAGAATTACAATACTGTATGAATCTGTACGTATATTATATATGCATAACAATGCCATATACCAGTATTGCTTTGGGGTCTTAAGCATGAAAAGAATTTTGGGAACCTCTATGTTTGGGAGGCTGCACCAAGTAGACAATATAGGGCCAGAAGAAACAATGCAGCTTAATTCTAGAAGCTTCATTTAACCCCGTGTTTCAAAGTATCAGTCCTTATCATCCATATTAATATTTAAGCCAGTCTGATGTGCAAAGGTGTAGAACTACAAATCCCAGAACTTACAGCTTTTGGCTTTACTGAAGGAAGAATTTGAGGAGTTGCAGACCTTAGACCCCTGGAGGGCATTGGTTTCCAGGAGGCTTGCTTATGTTTACTATTGGCTAAACTAAGTTGCATTTAATAATTGCCATTCCTAAATATGCTGTGACAATTTTATCCATACAACCTTAAGGGGAAGGTGACAGTGAAAGCACTACTGTATTTAGTAATGTTTTGAAGTCTAATCTTTGTACAGTGTATTATTATAGGCAGCCATATATACTTCAGTGTATAGCATATACTTATTTATTTACCAAATTCATACCATACATCTGTCCAGTGACAGTCTGGATGATGAACAGCTTAAAACCATAATCAACACTCTGTTCTTGTGTTGGAGGCTTTCAGTGCAGCAAAACAGACAAAAGAAACCAGAAACTCCAATCAATCAAACTCCAAGTCCAATGAACACAGATCCAGGCTCCCAGCCAATCAGAATGGACCAGCCTCAAATTTGAAACCAGGAACTAACTCTATACAGACGCCTGAGGATGACAGATGAGATTCTGCTGAAACGTTGCTACAACTTTAACAGAACTACAATGACGTGGGATAATACCCGAAGGAAGCTAAACAGCACACATGTAAGTACCCGCGAAAGCTTAAAAAAACAAATATATATATATGACTGCCTGTAGGTGGAGGGTGGTGCTAAGTTTCTATCAGATCATGCATCTTAGGGTGGTTTGAAACATCAAATGAAGGCCTGTTCACTCTCCAATTTTGAATCTTCATCCTATGATTTGGAAACTTGGTAGGATGGAGGTGGAAATGGTTGCAAATCATTGCCTCCTACTCCTAAAGTCTTCCTGAACAAAAGTCATTGTTACCTCAGATGTCTTTTTAATGGCTTTTTGTTAATTTATGGGGGGGAAATTCTCTCCACTCCATTTGGAGGACTGCTTAGAATGCAAAGATTTGTGTGTGAGGGAGTGATAATTATTATTACTTGGCATGATAGAGAAAGTCACATTATTTTCACATGGGGCATTTTCAGTAGTCACGCATGTTAAATCTGGCAGATGGAACTTGCATGGGAATAATGGTCATCATAATTTGACCATTGTCCTAGGTTTATTACAGCACAGTAAAATTGTGCATCATTTCTTCATTTCCAAAAGTGTCTGAACTATTAATCTGCCTTTGAAATTAAGTTTAAAAATGCCTCATTCTGACAGTAATCAGTGTACCCTTGATGCTTATGGTAGTCTCAGAGTACTGACTCCCAAATTCTTCAGGAAGAGAAAGCATTTGAAATGTTTCTGATTCTTCATTCTCAATTTCCATTTCAAACTAATATTGTGGCTTTATTTGCTTTAAGGAAAATGTGTTTGTTTGTCTATCAATTGTATTAAACGTATTAATTTAAGTGTCAGATTAGGTAATCATATCTCTTCACCCCTTATTCTTAACTCTGGTACCACAGGGTTGCGTGTTGAGTCCCTTACTCTATACTCTTTATGTGCATGACTGCATTCCCACTTACACAAGTAATACTATTGCTAAATTTGGAGATGATACAACAGTAGTGGGACTTATCTCTGGGTGGGGGTGGGGTAATGAGTCTGCCTACCAAGATGAGATGGACCTGCTTTTGTGGTGTGGAGACAATAACTTGGTCCTCAACACCAATAAGACCAAGAAGCTTATTGTGGATTATAGAAGGAACAGATCAGACATCTGATTATGATTGCTTATCAATGGAGACCGAGTGGAACAAGTGGCCAGTTTTAAGTTTCTGGGTGTTACCCTAAAAGAGGACCTGACCTGGGGTGCCCACATTGCAGCCCTGGTCAAAAGGGCCCAGCAGAAATTATACTACCTGAGACTTCTCAGAAAACAACAGCTGAATGAAAAACTGCTGATGACCTTCTACCGCTGCACCTTAGAGAGTATCTTAACTTACTGCACCTGTGCATGGTTTGCCAATTGCACAGTGGCAGATAGGAAAGCACTCCAGAGGGTTAACTTCTTTACCCAGAAGAACATTGGTTGCCCTCTCCCCTCTTTGGAAGAGCTTTGTAGCTCCCGCTGCCTTAAGAAAGTTCAAAACATTTTCAAAGATCCATCTCATCCTGGGGAACCCTTTTTTTGAACTATTACCATCTGGCAGATGGTACAAAATAATAAAAACAAGGACAAATAGGCTGAATAATCTTTTATCCCAGGGCAGTAGCTCTTTTGAATTCTGCTGGATAGTGCAGTGTTGGTGTGGTGTTGGGGATTTCATTTCAATGTGTGAAGGGTGAAGGATGTGTGTTTGTGTTTATTTTCATGGTCGTGATGTGCACTGAAGATGGTGTTTGATTTCGTTGTATAAAAATGCAATGACAATAAAAGTAAACTAAACTAAACCTTCCTGGCTCGGTAATTCCTTCAGCAAACCTCCTTGTTCTTTGAGGCACATATTAGGTGGTGGCTTTTCTCATTCTTCTTTCAGAGTCAAGAAGCCCAATTTATCACAGTGGACTTATATGAAGAAGAGAGAGAAAAGAAGATGCAGTGAGTCGAGAATCTATTCCTCTTAGCAACACTTCTTATTTGCTTGGGATTCACAAATCCTATTACAGGTTGATGACAGGTGAGTGCTGTAGTATATGTACTATATTATACACATATACAATGATGTACAATATTATAAGTTGATGACAGAGACAGTGACATCCCTGAGAGCTAACCAAAAAGCCACACGGCAGCTGATTGTAGTTGTGGGGAATGTATTGAGCTTGGGATCAGTTGCCCACTAAACAATGATACATTTGTCATTTATGTTGTGACTTTTAGGTTTTTGGGGAAACCCTGTGTTCTCCTGCTGTACCCAGGCAAAAATGATCATAAAGCAGCAAAACAACTACTGGTTAGTGCTTTCTATATATTTCTCCCAAAATAAAAAATCTGAATCTCTGACAGGTTTCTGTAAGTAAAAAGATACTATTGCACTTCATTGTTTTTTTTGTTCCCTCCAGTCATTATTAACACTTGGTGACCCTGCAGTTTTCTTAGCAGTATTTCAGAAGTGACTTGCCTCTGTCTTCTTCCCATACATGAGATAAAGTGACTGATCCAAGATCACCCAGCTGTCATGATCTTCTGCTTTCTAGCTCAGTGCCTTATTGATTCTCCATGCTGCACTTCATCCTGCTTAGGATCTAAGCTCATTTTCAGGCACATATGAGGTGCAATTACCTCTAAAGTACATGCCCATCACATGTGTTTAGAAGGCCTTTCAAGATACATCCAGAGAGCTGTATTAAAATGCTTTCCTCCGTGAGTGGGCAGGAAAATTTGCTATCATAAATTGTGCTGCTTTATTGCCGTTCTCATTCTGCCTTAGTAACAAGGTCATCGAGTAGTGTCATCCTTATTTGATGTTGGACAAATTAAAAAGTTCGACTGTTGAATTCTCCTGGATTCATTTCTCCTTGTACTTGAAAGTATCAACATTGATTTCTCTCTTTATAAGTGGTGGGATAAGGATGAGCTTAGAATAGCTGTTTTAGCTACTGGTCAATTTGCCTATTACACTGCAGTGCAGAAATGCTCTGTGCCTGCCACCAGTAAATCAGGTTATTTCTGAACACGGGACTACTGCTCTTGTGAAAGGGCACTTAACCCATATTCAGAAATAGTCAAGTAGGCCAGGTTGCAGACACAGAAGAGGCAGGCGGAGTGAAGCAGAAGGAAATGATTGATGATAAGTGGGCTCAAACCTTGAGTACTAATGAAAAAGAATGACAGCATTGGCAGAATGCAGCATCCAGAAATAATCTGTAAGGTAGGCAAAGTGGGATTCCAAATAATAAAGAAGTAAAGGCTACAATCATGTAAAACCTCTTGTGAGTAGGTTATGGAATCAACAATCCCCAGCAGCCAGAATATAATTCTCTTTCCCAGTCCAAATGAACCTTCTTTTGAAAGAGTGCTAAAAACAAGCCTAGTTCTCTAAACTTATGAGCTCTACAACACAAACCCATATATTTAAAGAGCCCACACAGGTCCCAATAAACATTTGGGAAAGTGTCAACCAGCTATTTCAAATCCAAAAACCTCTGCAGGAACCAGGTGTTGATTTCTGCTAAAACCTGACTTGAAATAACCATGGACTACAGTGCTCAGTCGCTGGATGAAAGGGAGCGATTGCAGTAGTATAAAATAGCTATGAAAGCCAAGGCGGTTTTCAGCACCATGTCAATTACACTCTTGATGAGTTTTGCTAGATCACATCCACAATAGTGAAGAGAGAAAATATAACAGCCTCAGACTGAACTAGAGATGAGACAAAGTCAATGTTATAAGGATGGGATTGCAGGGTATGTTTGTGCTGTGTTTAAGGAATGTGTGGATGAGCTCCTGGTCTCAAAAAATCATAACAGAGACCCACAGACAGCAATATTCTTTTCCTTTGAATCTTATATTTGCTTCACCGATGGATTACCTTGATAAAATAAGCTCTGGCTTTATTCAGCAGTGTAATCTTTTGGAAGTTTTTCAGAAGTAAACCCTAGTGGAAGCCACAGCAGTAGTTCATTCTCGAAGTTGCAAGAGCATCAATCATAGCCGCAAAGTCAACATGAGAGAAGAAAGGTCAACACCTCTTGGATAAAAAAAACATAGCAGCCCAGAGCATATTTCTTCTCTAAACAGAGTTTATAACCAAGCTCTTGGTGATTGATCCCAATAGACATGATCTGGACAGTCAAGCAAAAACTTAGCCTCTTTTCAATGTTTTTATTGTTTGAGAAAAAAAATTAAGAATGCTTTTCTATAAACATACCTTTGCTTATCATCATGCTTTGCTGATATTACTGGATTCTGCTTGTGGTCCTATCCCTGAAAGTTATTCAGGGCATGATGTAGGTTTGCATTTCCTATTTCCTTACCTGGGAGCTAACTTCATCCCTCTCTAACTCTCTTTCTTATGACTTGAGATTTTGATTCAACTCACAGAGGAAACCCTGGATGGAAGAAGATATGTGTTCTTTTCTCTCCCTGATTTTTCTCAAACTATCCTTGGTCATTGCTTTTATGCATGTGCCCTAGGGAAGAGATTCTGATCAGCCAGAAAAAATCTTAATCCCCTGCCACTTTGTAGAGAATAATTTTAGTCCAGTTCTACATAATATATTATAATTGTATCCTGATATTAAGAGCATTTCAACAGTGGAACAACGGAATAAATTACCATGAGTACAATGAGTTCCCTTTTCCAGAAAGTGTTGAAGCAGAAACAGGATGTACAGCATTTTTGTAATCCACCTCTACAGTTCTATGTGTGAATCTCTTGAAAGAATCCTAGATTTCCACTATTTCATTTTCATTGCTGATAGTGCAATGCATTTTTTGACTCTATTATATCAATATAATTGTCACATTCATTTAGCATAATCAGGTGAATCAGATAGTGACAGACAGAAGAATGTGGAAAAGAAAGAGTGATCCCGAAAAGCCGGTCTTAACAGCTGTAGTTTCTTCATCAATGGTTATCCAGGAGCCATGATGGCACAGTGATTAGAATGCAATCTTGCATTCTGTCCACTGCCAGGAGTTTGATCTTGACCAGCTCAAGGTAAAATGAGGACCCAGATTTTGGGGACAATATGCCAACTCTATAGACTGCTTAGACAGGACTGTAAAGCACTATGAAGTGATATATAAGTCTAAGTGCTATTATTGTTGTGACCCAGAAGATATTATATTAGGCTGTAGCATAGAGAGAAATTAAGAAGTAGGATTATGTTATCAGGTCAATTAAAAGACTGGCAACAACCACGATTTTCCGATTTTTACAGCAATCTTCCTTCCTTCATTAATTGAGTTTCTATCCCATCTTTCTGCTAAGATGCTCAAGATGATGCACATGGAGTCACATCTTTTTTTAAAAAAAATCTATTCAACAGCCATATGAGGTTTTACTAAAAGAAAGTAGATGGCCTTTGTTGGATCTCTGGTCCCAACTTAAGACTTATAACCTTGCAGTGATGGTGATGAGAAAATCAAAATCAACGCACATTACAGCACACAGCATAACTGCATATTATGGTAAATTACATTACAGGTAGCATATACATACACCATCTTGGTGTATACAGTATAGTACATTTTTTATTGTTAGACCTGATAGCAGGGAGTATGCTAGATAGTATACTAGATAGCAGGGAGTATGATAGATACCAGTATCCATACATACATTTGTGTATGTATGGTGTGTTTGATTCCTGAACTGTACACCCATGGAATAAATGCATTCACCAAGAAACAAATATTTATGCATATTTCACTCATGGTTAATTGCATAATTGGTTTGTAGCTTTAATGCTTCATAAATGCATGTACATATTTTAGTCTTCGTGGGAGCAATAGTTTGTAGGTCTAATTAGTAGGAAGAAAGACATAAAAATGTGTTGCATTCAGCATTTAGAGTGTCACTAAGAGTTGGAGATCAAACTTAAATACTATAGAAAATTGGAGACAGTTGGGGAAAATGTATTGAAATTTAAAGTGGGAGACATGGGATAATTGCTTTAACTTAAATTTGCAGGATAGCTACGGTTCATTTATTAATTCTTTAGCATATTTGAATTTCCATTCTCATTTTTAGCACCTACTCAGTGCATTTGCAAAGTAAGTTCTACCGGAGTGAGATTTTGCGGTATCATTCTCATTAGCTGCTTCATCAGGAGCTGTGGTGTTAAGTCCTTGAAGGTGCTATAAGAAAAACACTGTTTTAAAATGCTAAACAAACAAGTCAATCCTTGCTAAGTCATAAGGATAATTAATGCCTTCTGCTGCAAATATATTAAGGGACTTCTCTTTTCCTGGAGATGAAGTAAGAACTCTCCCCTTTCAAAAAGTGAGAGATGCTTTTCATCATACGTTTTATTAAAAAAAAAAGAGTATACTTTGGCAAATTGAAATTCCTGGGAATTCAGATGGTTTAAGTTTATATATTTTATTCTGGATAACAAAATGCATTGTCATACTAAAATATGAGATGGGGCAAACAAAGAAACAAATAGCATATGCATAGAGAGAAAAACCCTTTACTTCACCTCAAGTTTTATTTTTATTTAGTTTTATTACATGTATTTGTTAAGTGCATTCCTTAAAACATAATTCTCCCAAGAATGTAACTTACTCTTAGAAAAACATGACAATTGTATAAAAATATGTTTTAGAATACATAATACATTTCAGAATTGTGTCCCACATATTTGAAACATTTAATTTTTTTTGACAGTATACTTTTCAAAGTATACTGTTTCTTGTTACCTTTTTCAGGAAGGGCTTTTTAGAAAGCTCAATATATCATGCAGCTAATTAACAGCATAAATATCCTGTTGAAAGAAAGGGAGATCTAAAAAATGTACAAAATAAACCCAATGCTATTGCAAGAGCTTTCATTTTTCCAGTATGTCCTCAATAAATCTTATTTTGTCTAATGAGTAATTGAATAATAGAATATTGAGGAAGAAAGACCATATAAGTCATCTAACTCAACTCTTACTCATTGCAAATATCCACTAACCTAACCAAGACAATGGATATTGAGTTCGTTTTGAAGATCTCCAGCAAAGAAGATTGGAAGAATCCACCAGGGTTCTACAATGAAGGTTTTCATTGCTTAATAATTATTATCATGATGACAATAAATTTAAATAAATAAATAAAAATAAAACAATGTATCCTATTGTCCAGATTTTGTTTTTTTATTTCCACTGTTTTCAGTTTAGGTCATTTATAAAGATACCTAACAAATGGAAGGACTCGGGGTGACAAGAGAGCAGGTGACATGATAGCAATCTTCCAATTCTTGATGGGCTGGCCTATCAAGGAGCTTGACCTATTCTCCAATCACCTGAGGCAGGACAAGAAATATCAAATGGAAAATTATTAATGAGAATGCCATCCTAGAATTAAGGAAAAATTTCCTGACAGTGAGAACAATTAATCAATGGAACAGCTTCCTTTTGGAAATCATGCGTGCTCCATCGCTAGAGACTTCAAAAAAGGATTGTACAACTATTTGTTCAGCATGGTACAGGGGCTTCTGCTTGAACAAAAGGTTGGATTAGAAGACCTCCAAGGTACTTTCTGACTCTGCTGTGGTACTCTATTCTATTCTACTCTACCTTATCCTACCCGACTCTACCCTACCCTACTCTACTCATTCTGAGTCAAGGAGTCCTTCTGAGACTTTTCTTCCAATATAATGCCAAACTATTCATTAGCACCTATGGAAGAAGTTGTTCAAACAGCTGTAAATTCCTTGGACTACAGTATACCTAATCCACATTGATTCTTCTTTTCCTTAAGGATATCATGAGAAATCTGGTCAAATGTTTTTACCCAACTCAAGATACACTTTATCCACAACATTTGTTTGATCTTTAAACTAGTTATTTGGTCATGAGTGCATGTGAGGTCAACTGTGAATCTGGATATAATTTCAGGTTTCACTGATGATTAAAAAATAAAATAAGAGAAACTTCTATTTCTGTGGAATATTTAACTCTTATACAGACTCCATTATTTCAATTTCTGTTTTGGAACTTTACCTCAGAATTCTTTACAACTAATATCTATGGAGATTATCAGTCAAGCGGGTCATGATTTTCCCAAAGGTGCTTTTTGAAAAGGCAATTAAACTTGCTTTACTTTTTTTTGAAGACTTTCTGAGGATGCTTCTTCGATGAGAAACAAAATGACTTCAAGGAAAAAAAAAAAGGCCTTTTGATAAAGCACCTTTTGGAGCCTACAACTAAAGTTTTCATATTTCCCCCTAAATTTTCTCTGCTTCTCTTTTGAAATCTAAATGAAATTCCTGGAATAGCTTTTACTATTCTTTCTATCATGGCAAGAAAGATCTCACAGGGCCATCCTACCTGGAATGAAGTAATTACCTCACAAGGTGGGTATAGACAAGAGCAAGAATATATTGCACACAGGACTACATGTCAGCCTCCTGGTTAAATTGGATGGGAAATAGGACTAGATGAGCTAATTCTACTTTATTGTAAGGTTACATTAACAAAATATTTGCAAGTCTGAAGGTACAACTTCCTGCCACCACTTTTAACCATCTGAACAATCAAGATGGTCCTGTCAGCCTTCAAGATCTTCTACTATCGCTTTGCATCTTTCAGCTGTCATAAGAAACGGGAGGGGAGGAAGGGATAAGTCTGGGAAGTGAGCTGGAGGTGTTACATTTTTCTGTTGTGTAAATGGGGGGGAGCATACAATAGAGTTAGGTTTCTATTTCTCGCTTAGCTTTCTTTTCTCTGCGCAAATGCAACCCATTATCAAAGTATGCCAAGGTCAACAGACAGAGGCCTCATCATCATCTGAAGATGCCCACATGATCATATTCACAATTTCTAATTGGAAGTTTCATCTGAACTATTGGGGGTGGGGACACTTCCATCACTTTGTATATATGAATTACGTGCCTAATTTCTCAGATTCAGAATTCTCTGGTTGCTACCACTTCACTTTCAGTAAAAGACAACTGTTCTCTAACTTAAAGAGTCCAAGTATTTCTTTCTTGGATTTTAAATGGAGCACCACCTGACATTATTCTGAATCTCCCTCTACCAGCCTACCCGGAGAAAACACCCAATTTTCTTCCGAGGGGGGCTGAACATCATGTCATCTTCAACTAGTGATCAGGAAGATCTGGGAGCAAGATTCTTTGCTGGTACAGGAAGCCCAATCGTTAGCAGAGCTCAATCTGGAAGAGGATCCAGCTGTGAAGCCCAGATGGTCGGTGGGGGTTGGCTGGAAAGATCTGGAGAAGGACCCCCCCCCCCCCGGGATCAC
>BLBF01000017.1:9907898-9918902 GCA_015471245.1 Laticauda colubrina | reverse complement strand
CCCCCCCCCCCCCCCGGGATCACAACTACCCACCGGCGTAGTTGTGAAAAGAGGAGCCATGGCAAGAGAGGGAAAAGAGGGAACTCTTACTGGATCAAGCCAGGAGACTCCTGAATGAAGCCTTTGAACAACCCCAAGCTGCACAAAGGTATGAAGGGGAAGGGGGAGTAGCACCCGCTAGAAGAAGCAGAGCAGCCCCTTCTCCCATAAAACAACCTGAGCCAGCAGCAGCCCCGGGGCCCTCAACGGGGGGTGTAATTTCCAGAAGGCGTAGAGCTCCTAGACTGTCTCCATTAGAAGTAAAATACGAGGGAAATCCCAAAACCTTGGGATTTTTCCTAGCCCAAGTTTGGAGCTATATGGAAGAATACAGGGAGGATTTTCCCTCAGAAGCAGCCAAAGTGAGATGTGTTACCAGGGATCTGGAGGGAACAGCTGCAGAGTGGATGGTGACCTTGCATAATGATAATGCTCCCCAGTTGTTGAATTATAACCTGTTCATGACTGCGCTGCAGGCTAGGTTTGAGGACCCACTGGCAGAGCGCAAGGCCTGGATTAAGATGAAGACCATAAATCAGGGGCAGAGGTCAGTGGCTGACTACACCCAAGAATTTAGACACTTATCCGGTCATATCCGAGGCTGGTCCCAGGAAGCCCTGATAGAAGTGTTTAAAGATGGTTTAAATGAAGATGTGTACCAGAGATGCATTGATAGAAGAGACTCAAATGACGATACAATTGGGGATGGTTTGGCTTGGGTGGGGACCAAGTTGTATGTGCCACAGGTACTGAGGGGCCAAATACAACAACAAGCTCATGATTCTAAAGGAGCTGGTCACTTCGGATTTGTGAAAACTTTACACCTGGTTAAGCAGCAATTCTGGTGGCCTATTTTAAAGAAGGACATTGAAGCTTATGTAGCTACCTGTCCAATTTGTGCTTTGGCAAAGAGACCTCCTGGTAAGCCAGTAGGGTTGTTGCAAAATATAGCTTGACCAACAGCCCCCTGGAAGGAAATCTCTATGGACTTTATTGTAGAATTACCCGAAAGCAGTGGAAACATGGTTATCTGGGTAGTAACTGATTTGTTTTCCAAACAAGTACATTGCATACCTTGTTCCAAGATACCATCTGCTAAGATGCTGACTAAACTGTTTATTTCACATACCTATAGGTTACATGGCGTTCCGGAACGCATAATCTCTGACAGAAGGGTCCAATTTACCTCAAATTTTTGGAAAGAGTTCCTGAAGTTGATAGGCTCCACCCATGGCTTAAGCTCCACTCACCACACTCAAACCAATGGAGCCTGTGAGAGAACTAATGCAATGTTAGAACAGTATCTTAGATGTTACATAAATTATAAACAAGATAACTGGTCTGACTTACTACCATTTGCCGAAGTGGCATATAACAACTCTGTACATAGTAGTACTGGATTTACTCCATTTAAAGTAGCTTCAGGACAAGATTTTGTACCCATACCTGAACTTCCTCATGAAAGGCCTAACATCCATTTGTTGGATGAATGGATAACTCAACTCCAACTTAACTGGCCAGTAACACGCAAAGCATTAGATGAGGCCTATCAAGCTCATAAGAAGTTTGCAGACAAGAAAAGATCTCCACAGAAATTATATAAAGTAGGCAACAAAGTTTTCCTGTCCACCTGCAAACCACTCAAAAGTCAAAGAAACTTGGTCCTAAATATGTTGGTCCTTTCATGATTGAACGGATTATAAATCCTGCAACAGTTCAGCTGAACTTACCGAAAACTCTTCGATGAATTCATCCAGTGTTCCATGTTGGTTTGTTAAAGCCTGAACATACTTCTGATTTAAGACCCTTCCAGGCTGACCCTCCCATACCAATACTGATTGAAGATGAACAACATTTTGAAGTTAAAGAAATTCTGGACTCTCGCAAATGGAGGGGTCGGCTCCAGTATCTTGTAGCCTGGAAACATTTCCCTTCTTCACAAGCCGAATGGGTTAACGAAACCTATGTTAAAGCCCCTAAGTTGATCAAAGCATTTTGTTCCAAGTATCCTGATAAGCCCTAGGAGTGTATTCTTTTGTAATTGTTTAATGATTAATAATTATCTTTATATTTTCTCCTCTCTCTCTTCTAGGACTGATGGTTTTCCTTTTTCTAGGAGGGCCGAATGTTCAAGATCTTCTACTATCACTTTGCATCTTTCGGCTGTCATAAGAAATGGGGGGAGGGGAGGAAGGGATAAGTCTGGGAAGTGAGCTGGAGGTGTTACATTTTTCTGTTGTGTAAATGGGGGGGGAGCATACAATAGAGTTAGGTTTCTATTTCTCGCTTAGCTTTCTTTTTTCTGCACAACTGCAACCCGTTATCAAAGTATGCCAAGGTCAACGGACAGAGGCCTCATCATCACCTGAAGATGCCCACATGATCATATTCACAATTTCTAATTGGAAGTTTCATCTGAACTATTGGGGGTGGGAACACTTCCATCACTTTGTATATATGAATTACGTGCCTAATTTCTCAGATTCAGAATTCTCTGGTTGCTACCACTTCACTTTCAGTAAAAGATAACTTTTCTCTAACTTAAAGAGTCCAAGTATTTCTTTCTTGGATTTTGAATGGAGCACCGCCTGACAGGTCCTTTCTAAATTTCTTCCTTTGATCTTTTGGGGACTCCTCTGTCTCTTGTCTAGTTGCTAAGCAGTGTCTCTTCTTTTTGTCCACCAAAGTCATCCACATTACACTATATTTATGTTCCCACACACTTCAAAATGCCCCTTTGACTTCCAGTATGAAGAGAGAGAAAAATAAAAGCCCTCTGGAAAACAGAGCTTGGAATTAGGAAAAGATATAGACAATAAATCTATGTTTTCTATTCCTCAGGAAATGTCTGAGGAATCTGTAAACCAAATGCTCATCTGCTTGATGGTGAAAGCATTTATCTTACTTCTCTTTCCTAATTAATGACCTCTAAGAAGCAGTTCTATTTTTATCTTTGATTTCTGAATTAATAACTGTAGTTTCATCTTTAATTTTCATCAAATTAAAGCTCTTGTTCTTTATTTTTATAAGATGGTCCAAATACAGAAATTAATCATAGTATTCTGTAATGAGATTAAGCAAGAAATTTGCCCAAACTATTCTTCTACCTTCACTGTGCCCTGTTAATTGAACAAAACAAATACTCTTAAATCAACAGTACAAAAGATTTATTTTTTCCACATTAATAATCTGAAGGCAATTACTGACTGAAAGGCACAACTGCAATAGATAAGTTACTCACTACATTATTATTTTTAGAATAAATCTACATTATGTCTTTGATGTAATAGATGTCATTTAAAATAGTTTTGCCAAAGTGTAACCCAAACTTGAAAAAGAAGTGACAGATGAAACCCATCTTCAATATGCTAATGTTTTAACAGTACCTTTTCAATTGAGTTGAAATGAAACTATGAAGTGATTTATATCTTTTAATTTCTTGCAAACCACATCTTAGGACCAACAATAAAAATATCTGAATCTGATATGGATCCTGAAATGAAGAATGTTGGTTCTGAAAGGAGGTGATACAATGCAAATAAATGCCTTTCAGTGAAATAGTTGAATTTGTGAGCCTACTGAAAGAGGTTTAATTGGATGGAGCAAAATTGGGAATTTAGATTAGTTTTCATTAGGGATATGAAACACTCAGTGATATCAATTCCTAGAAATTATATTAAAGAGGATTTATTTTTTTTGAGATTTCCACATTGTAAAATTTAGCACTATATTTAACTGTAGGTACTTCAAAGTTTTCATCTTTTTTCATGTTAAAATCACTATGACTTAAAGAATGCACTACTTTTGGTTGTGCAGTAGGACTGTGTTTTCCACATTTTTCTTTAATCTTCTACGTATCACCAAATTCAGAGAACAGAAGGTGGCGAACAATGAAGATAGAATGGAGCAACTTACCTTCAGTACTTGTAGATTCACTGTAATCTACAACCTTTGTTACTGGAGGTTTTTAAGAAAAGACTGAACAGCCATGTCTTTTAAATGGTATAAGGTCTCCTGCTTGAGATAGAGGTAGGACTAGAAGACCTCCAAGGTTTCTTCCAGCTCTATTCTGATTGATTGATATAAAAATATCAGTGTTACTCATGCAACTATGATTAGGGAAAAACAATTGCTGATTGGAGTGCAGCTGTTCAGTCTTCTTGCTGCTGTCTTCCTTCATGATTCTCTACCCCAGTCTTTCTTAACCTTGGCTAGGGAATTCTGGGAGTTGAAATCTACAAACTTAAAGTTGCCAACATTGGCAATTATCCCATTGTTTCTCACTTTCATCTCTGCCTTCCATTTTGTTACTGATTCATGAATCTTACTGATTCAGTCTACAATGACAACAGAGCATGCCAACTCTTCATTGGGAAAGGTTAACCTGATAGTGCATTTTTTAAAAAAAACTTTCACCCTCTCTTCCAAATGTAGGCTACAAAAATTCAGCAGTGGACCTTGCTGTTATAATTCTTTCCAATGTAATGCCAAAGTATTAAAAAGTACCCAAATGTGAATCTTCTCAAAAATTTTGATTCTCTGGACTTCCGGTTTGAGCTTCTTCAGCAACAGACTGAAACCTCGTCTCTCCCAGGCTTCGATCTGTGCTCGCCACTGAAGCGCCCAAAGCCATCTGGTTTCAGGGCTAAGCCACCCCATAGAGGTGGTGAAGAGGGGGGAGACTTCCTGCAGGGTTGAGGAGAGCCTCATCTCTCCTCCCCTGCTGGCCATTACTCCCTTTCATGAAGGCAGTTGCAGCAGTGGTCAGAAATGGCCACCACAAAGAAGAATTCGACCGGAAAAGAATGTGCAGGAGGAAGATAGAACAGAAAGTTTTGGTTCACTGGGTCAAACAGCAAAGGCAACAAATAAGGTACCCTGGAAATTAAACTTAACAACATTGTTCCCAAAGAAGATTTTGAAGCTGTGAAAGAGAGAGAGAAGGGAAAGGATTAGGTTTCTTTCTTCCCTTCCTTATACTGTCAGCTAAGAGCCAACTGCACCAACGGATGGAAAGAAGATGTAAAATGGAGAGAAACACTTGCCATCCATTGGTTAACGTGATTCATCCGTTCTATACTCACTGCGTCCGTTTTTCATCCTCTCTATCCGTCCAGCATCCGTTGACTGAGGTTCCATCCGCTCAAAAAGTTTTGAGCTGCTCAAACCTTTTTGAGCGGAAAATGTATCCAACGTGTCTGTTCTGCATCCGCAACGCATACGGGGAACATCCGTTCCACATCCGTTGTCATCCGTTATGCGTCCGCTATATCTTCTAGGCATCCGCTGCACATGCACGCGACTCAAATCCGCTCGAGCGGAAAATGGACACAGGGAGGAAGCGAAACGCACGCTGAACGGATGCGCAGCATGAGTAGCACAGACGGAGAAAGGATGAAAGCAGATGCAGCTCACAAAGAAAGCATTTAAAACGGAAAAAACGTTCGCAGAGGGGACCTATCTCAGATATTAAGGATGTCTAGAGGATGCCTAGAGGATGCAAAAGGACACATAGTGGAAAACCTATATTTCCTATAAATAGGGGGAGGAACTCACCAGGATCTCACTTTCAATCCAGCACCCCTTCTGTGTAGACCTCTGCAGCCTTCATCTGGTTCTTGCTCTTCCACAGCATCCATTGATGTCCACCATGGATCGTAACACACTCCTTTTGGTAGCCACCATCGTTCTGCAACATTGCGAAGCCATCTACAGGCTCTTTCCACTGTTCTATGGGAAGAAAAGGAGGAATCCAAGAAGTGTCTGGGTCTGAAGATGGATCGGGAGAAGAGCAGAGTATGGACTGTACAACAAGCTGATGGTGGAGCTGAGGAACGAAGACACTCGTGCATTCCAGAACTTCATCAGGATGCCTCCAGCCATGTTTGATGAAGTTGTGGATCGGCTGAGACCCAGGTTGACCAAGAAGAGAATCAACTTCCGGCCCAGCCTGGACCCTGGGCTCAAGGTGGCACTCACTCTGCACCACCTGGCCTCAGGGATCACCTACAGGAGCATGCAGTATGGCTGGAGGGTGCCACACAACACCATCAGCATTGTGGACAGAGAAGTGGTGCAGGCCATCATCAAAGAATACCTGGAGGAGCTCCTCCAGTGCCCCTCCCTGAAGAAGGCTGGAAGAAAGTTGCAGAGCAGTGGTATCAGAGGTGGAACTTCCCCCACACCGTTGGAGCCATAGATGGCAAGCACGTGGCCTGCAAAGCTCCAGCCAAGTCGGGGTCCACGTATTTCAACTACAAGGGCTTCTTCAGCATCATCCTCTTCGCCATGGTCGATGCTGACTACAAGTTCATGTACATTGATGCTTCAGGCAAGGGTCAGCTTCAGATGCCCAGGTATACAACGCCAGTGACCTCAGGGAGGGGCTGGAACACAACCTCATCATGGGTTTTCCAGATCCAGACCCCCTGCCCAACGACACGCAAGATGTGCCCTACTTCATCATGGGGGATGATGCCTTCTCCCTCAGAACCTACCTCATGAAGCCCTACACTTCCAGACTCCTCACCCTTGAAGAGAGGATCTTCAACTACAGGCTGTCCAGGGCAAGGCGGGTGGTAGAGAACGCCTTTGGCATCCTGGCCAACAGGTTCCAGGTACTTCTCACCACCATGCAGCATCGCCCAGAGACCATGAGGAGGATCGTGGAAGCTTGCTGCATCCTGCACAATCTCATGCGCACCCACTACCCAGTGTTGCAGAACAGGCTCGTGGACCTCCAACAAGGCAATGGGGACATGGAGCCTGGGGAATGGAGGCAAGGGCAAAACCTGATAAACACTGTGGATGTACAAGGCCCCAACAGAGCCTCACGTGAAGGGAAGAAGCAACGCAACCTCCTGAGACACTGGTGCAACTCCCCAGCTGGAGCAGTGGAGTGGCAAGACAGGATGATAGATGATTAATGGATGCCTCCTTCAGCCTGTCTCATCACACTGATGAGATTGGGCCATGTATGTTGGGTGGGCCAACAATGAACAGGGCATTTAATAAAGAGTTGTGTTTATGTTGATATGTGTGGATGATTGATTACATTATTACTGATAATAAAGGGCCATAGATGTGGCACCTGGGAGGGTGGACCATAGAGTCCCACTATGCTTGCACTGGAGGTTTATCTATCCCACAGTTATTACCCATTCCAAAGGTATCCTTGCCCATCCCACAGGTATCCCTGCCCATCCCACAGCTATTACCCATCCCAAAGGTATCCCTGCCGATCACACAGCTATTTCCTATCCCAAAGGTATCCCTGCCCATCCCATTGCTATTACCCACCCCAAAGGTATCCCTGCCCATCCCACAGCTATTACCCATCCCAAAGGTCTCCCTGCCCATCCCACTGCTATCCTTACCCATCCCACAAGCATGCAAAGGCTTAAACAATTTCCAAAAGTTTCCACCAAGACTTTATTTAATAAAATAAATGAAGTAAGTGTGTGAAGCAAAGATAATCTTTATTAATAACAAGCTGTAAAAGAAAAATGACACAAGTCAAGTGTCCAAAGCAAAAATAAAGTCAACAGGTAGCCACCCAGTCTCTGGCACTCTTCTTGGTCACTCGGAGGCATGCCCAGTCTCAGGGGTGAAGGGTCCAGGTGCTGTGGAGGTGGCTGCTGCTGGAGTGCTGGTCTGAAGCACCACTGGGGTGCCTGGCCCCGAGAGGACAACAGGGGATGGTGTGTTGAGGAAGCTCTCAGACAGCTGGCTCAGCCCCGTGATGTTGAGAGCCCCTTCCTCCATGACATGGGTGTCAGCCCCAATAATGATGACAGATGTACTGAGGCTGGGCTTGGCTGTGGGGTGGAGGAAGGAGCAGTGTAGTGGGGCTGTCTGGTCTGCAGCTGGGTGAGGACTGGCATTGGTGGCATCTGTGGCGTGGCTGGCATCTGTGGTGTGGGTGGCATCGGTGGCATCAGTGGCACCGGTGGCGTCCAATGTACCTGTGCCTGGAATGGGAAGGGCTTCCTGTGCTGCTGGACCTCCTGGTAGCCATAGCCTTGGTAGGGTAGGCCCTGTGGAAAGCCTTGGAAGGGCAGTGACATCATCTGGGGTGGAGGAGCAGGCCTGGACTGGGTGGGAGCAGGTTCATCTTGGTCTGGAGGGTTGTGAAGAAGATTGGTGATCCTGTCCTCCACCACCTGGTACTGGGGTTCCGACATGTTCATGAGAGTCTGGTTGACATAGGTGAGGAAGGGCTTGAGGTTGGAGGATGGGGCTTCGGTGTGTACCAGCTGAGAGAGGAGATCTTCACTGCTCCTGATGGTGTCTCTTATCTCCAGCAGGACAGTGTGGCTCTGCCCCTCTGGTTTGCCTCTCTGCCTTTCTGTGGAGGTGGAGCTGGGGGTGGATGCGGGTTGGGCTGTGGTGGAAGTGCCCTCTCCTTTCTCCCACTGCGTCAGGGGGTCCTCCACGCGCTCCGCCACGGGTAGTACAGCTGTCGGGGGGGTCTGCGTCGTGGCTCGCTCCACAGATACCTGCCTGGACACAGGAGCTGACTCTTTGCAGGAAGAGGACTGGCTTTCAGCAGGCTGCCTGAGAGAGAGGGTTGTGAGAGGGGCTGCTCCTTGGTGGCGGATCTCACCCTCCAAGAAGCTGCACTTGGCCATCACATAGGTCTGTCTGTCCATCAGCTTGACCGCAGCCTGGCCAGATTTCTTGAGGTGCAGCTTCCCGTACCAGGTGTGCATGTGCTTCCACCAGCTGAGGAGCACCTCCAAAGTGTAGCCCAGGCTCTCTGCCTTCTCTCTCCAAGCAGCCTGCTTCCTTGGTGTCGCGATAGAGCCTGTGTCCCTTCCGCCATAGATACTCGTTCTCCCTCAGCCACTCCATCACCTCCTCCTCATGTTCCTCTTCTATGTTGTTTTGCCTCCTCTCCCGTTCTCGCATCTGCCTCTTCCTCCCTTTGGCAGGGCCATATGGGCCCTCATCAGAGGGGCTTCAAGGTTATTGGGGCTGCTCCTCCACACCACCACCAGCAGCAGCAACAACAGTAGCAGCAAAAGCAGGACCAGCAGGACCAGCAGCACCAGGAGCAGCGCCAGCAGAGTAAGCACCAGCAGAAGCACCAGCACCAGGAGCAGTGCCAGCAGAGTAAGCACCAGCAGAAGCACCACCACCAGAAGCAGCATCAGCAGAAGCTCCAGCACCAGAAGATCGAGCCCAGGCAGCAGAAGCCCCAGCAGAAGCAGAGTTAGGGCCAGGGGGTGGGAGGGTGGCCCTATCCCTCTTACCAGGGCTGGCAGCAGATGGCAGAGGCTTCCATTTCTTCCCCATGGTTGTTGGGTTGCTTGCTGGCTGGCTGGCTGGCTGGCTGGAGAGCTGTGTCTTCAAACAGGTCTTTCCTCTGAATGGTGACCTGTTTGGGAGCTGCTTCCCTTTATATCTGCGGGGGTTACGCAATGCATCCTCCCCGCATGCTCAGTGAATGCTAGGCATCCACTAGGCTTCCGCTAGGCTTCTGCTCTGCATCCGCTTCATCTGCTCGGCATCCGCTGTGCATCCACTTCATCTGCTCAGTATCCAGTCTGCACCTGCTCTTTCCATTCCGCATCTGCTTTGCTGCACTCCCCCGGAAGCCTTGCGGATGTGCCATCCAGTCTCATCCACTTCCATCCGCTAGGCTTTCGTGGAGCATCTGCTTTCCATCCGCCCTACGTCCTCCCCCCATCCGTTCCTTTCCATGTTGTCCGCTCTGGCTATGCAAATTTTTGCCCCTTTTGAGAGCAGATAACAATGGATGGAACATTTTCTCGTCCGCTCTGTCCTTTTTACAAATGTTTTCCATTCGTTGGCCAGTGTGACAGGGCCTTAAAGCAAGAAATTGAAAAAAAAAAAAATCCACCTTGACATTAATAGGCATCTAAGCTGAAAATAAAAGTCAAAGGGATAATAAAGATTTCTGGACATTTAAAAGTTTTTAAAAGCTGGAAAGGAGAAAAAAAGAATAGAAAGGTAGGATCTGGAAAATTGAAGGAGACTGTCTGGAATTAAGGAATGGAACTGTAATTAAAAGGAACTCACAGTGACATTTTAACAAGATTCCTCAAAGATACATTTTAATGGAAAGTTGGTAACAAAATAATTGAACCCCAGGAAGAGAAAGTGGAAAAAAGAAGCAAATAGAAACAGCGCTGGATTATTTGGATTACTTGGTGATTTTTGGTTTTTGCATCTGGATGACTAAAATTAACTGGGTGGTTGTTTAAAAGTTTTTAAAATGGTATCATTCTTAGAAGAACTGAAAACGGAACTTTAAAAATGGAAGGAAGATGCACAAGAAGGGAGGAGTTCTTTTGGCTTCGTGTTTCAATTCTTAGAAATGGAGATCTGGAATTATGAGAAGCAACAAGAAGTGCTTGCAGAACAAGAAGATTGGGACAAAGAAGAAGCCATCTTTAATGATCAAATAATTTTAAGTGGGGGGAAAAAAGAAAAGGGGGGGGAAAGAGAGTGGAAGGTTTCAGACTAAAAAAAACAACCAAAAAGAAGGACAATTTGAAAGATAAGTAAAATATTACAAAGCAACAGAAGAGGGAATTACAGATGAGAGAGTTAGTAGCAGAGAGACGAGGGGGTAAAAAGAGGGGGGGAGAAGAAGAGGGGAAAGAAGTTGTAAAAGACAGAAACAAGAATGGAGAAACAGGGAAAAGATATAAGAATTGTAACCATAAGTTTGTTTCGAGATAATGGGTGAAAATTTAATTGTAAAGGGGATTCTGCAAAGGTACATAAGATAGCATTGTTATATTATCAATAGAAATAATTTTAGAAAATATGATGATGGATAAAATATTCATTGTAATGTAGTGGGATGTTTGTTAATAAATAAATGAATTAAAATGGTTGAAAGAATTTAAAAAGGAAATTTTTAATTATTAGTAATGATTTATAAAAATATAAGTAAGAAATGTGGGGGGGGAAATTTAACCATGGAAAGTTTAT
>BLBF01000017.1:9835570-9850570 GCA_015471245.1 Laticauda colubrina | reverse complement strand
ATAAAAAGAAACCAAAAGAATAAGAAATTATGTAAATACTTATATCTATATTCATATCTATCTATATTTATATATTAAGTTGAAATTGCATAATGAAAGAAATATGTATATAGAAAGATATAAGGAAATGTAAAATATGTCTTGATGTTGATATAATGGTGTATAAAGTTTTATTTTATGTTTTTAAATTTTGAAAACCAAATAAATTTTTCTAAATTAAAAAAAAAAACAGCTAGCACTAGCAATCCTGTTTGCCACATCTAGATTACACAATAACTTTGACATCTTTCTAGGGAAATTCAGTGCAGGAGAATGAAGAATTTTCAGAAATTACTTATTTCCTGGAGCTTGCTCTGTGGGATAGCCACTCACATTGGCTGCCACATTTTCCTTCAAATTCATTTGGTTGTATTAAAGCTTGCACAACTTTCTTCTTTGCAATGAAGATTGCATGAATAAATATATGAATAATTTCTAGTTTATTCTAATTTATTTTAAAGGCATTTTGAGAGATGTTGCCAACCTACAGTCCAAACCAGGTAGAAGATTTCCATTTTGATATAATGATAGTTCAGTATAAACTTCATGCTATACTTATGTCTATAATCATTTTCTGAAATCCCTTTTTAGATATAAGTCCCTAAGCTGACTTTAAAGTAAGTGATTGCTATCTGTAGGACACCCTATTAAGTAATCACCAACCACTTTAACTGAAAAGTTTAAATGCCAGTGTGATAATTGGAGCAATCAGCTTATATATGGGGGGATTAAAATTATTTTATCTGAAAAACACTCAAACTCCTTTTTAATTCAGTGCTATCATTTCCTGAGCCTCTGCTGACCTTCCTATTACTCATCTAGTTATTATCTGTTCTCACCTGCAATGTTTCCCCATATGCAGCATTGAGCAGATGTGTCAAAGCTTTTGTAAAGTGTTACATTATTGTCTTTTCTGCTGGCTGACAGCTAATCTATTAACTTCTATAAAGGAGCAAATCAGATCTTGCAATAAAGTTAAGATAAAGATTTTCTTGATAGTCATCAGGGAGGCTTGTGGAGAATGGATGGTGACATTGGCTAGCTTTTAATGTACACACATATGTAGATACTGAGAGGTCAGAGATGAGGAAAAATGTGTCTTGCATTTGTCTGTTAATTTCTGCAACAAACAGGTTTATACACTGTTTTAAATCAGGTGGCTTATTTTGTTTGCAAACTTCCAGTTATCCTGATTGTATGGAAACATCCCTGACTTAAGCCCCTGTCACACTGCACCAACAGATGGAAAGAGGATGTAAAACAGAGAAAAACACTTGCCATCCATTGGTTGATGCAATGCTTCCGTTCTGCCTCTATTTTGCTTCCTCTCTATCTGTCCAGCATCCGTCTATTGACATTTCATCCGCTCAGAAGGTTTTGAGCTGCTCAAAACTTTTGAGCGGAAAATGTATCCAATGCATCCGTTCTGCATCCTCTAGGCATACGGGGGACATCCGTTCTGCATCCATTACGCATCTGCTATATCCGCTAGGCATCCGCTGCGCATCCGCGCAACTCAAATCCATTCCAGCAGTAAACGGATGCAGGGAGGAAGTGGAATGGACGCGCAGTGTTAGTAGCACAGACGGAGAAAGGATGAAAGCGGATGCAGCTACGCATCCGCATCATCCGCTACGCATCCGCTCTGCATCCACTCTGCAACCTCTACGCATCCGCTCTGCATCCGCTTCCATCCGCTAGGCTTCCGTTCCGCATCCGCTTTCCATCCGCTCTGCGTCCTCCCCCCATCCGTTCCTTTCCGTGTTATCCGCTCTGCTTATGCAAATTTTTGCCCCTTTTGAGAGCGGATAACAATGGATGGAACATTTTTCTCGTCCGCTGTGTCCTTTTTACAAATGTTTTGCCTCCGTTGGGCAGTGTGACACGGCCTTTAAATTGCATAAATCTTGGATTTTGCCTTTTCTATTGTATCTGTATCTTGCCCATAAAACTATTAGCTATAGGGCAACTCATAAATCTTATAAATAAAAGGTTTCATAAGAAGGCTAAAGAAAGCAAGAATTAATGGCATATCTTGTAAGTGGAAGATTAGCAAACCAACTAAAAAGTCAGTATGCATCAAAGCTTCCTATCACATACATTTTAATAAATAATACTTTTAATATCATTACAGACTGATACATTAAAAATCATCCATAAAAACAAAACCATACAGTGTAGGATCACAAACAATAATAGAAGATAGGAATTACCATGTTTTACTATTTGAATACAATCTTTCCCTTGACATGGTTGTCATAACATCTAACTGTAGCTAAATTTACATAAGTGGAATATGAAGCAATAGACTTTCTGTTTACACAATTTTCTTTTCTAGTAAAGCTAAAACATTAACCTTTTCTTAAATTCCTATTTTGAAAACAGGACTTGGCACCTCTTTTTTGAAAGATAAAATATTTTCTTTTTGGAAAGACATGCTAGAGAAGAAATTGCTCCAATATGACTTCTCTTTAGATTCAGTAATCAAAATCACTTATTAGTCAAAGGCTCCCCAATTTAATAAGAGCAGAATAATAATCTGTTATGTCCACCACAAGTGATACAGTCAGGAAGTGAGTTGCACCCAATTTTATGTTTTATGATGATAAGTGAATCATGCAGTTGTTAAGTGGCTTTGACCACCAATTTTGCTTGCCAAAACCAGCTAGGAAAGACAAAAATGGCAATTACATGATCCCAGGACATTACAAACATTACAAATCATAGTGGCTACTGAATTTTGATCAAGTGACCATGGGGATGCTGCAACAGTTGTAAGTGGAAGAACTGTCACAAGTCACTATTTTTCATTTTGAACTGTTGTTTAAATAAATGGTTATAACTTGAGGACTACCTGTACCTATATCACCTCACCCTAAATGCTGAAGAACAATACATTTAGAATTTTCCAATCCATTCCATTTAACATTCTCCTGGGGGAGATACATGAAGCTACTATATTTGAAGAAGCTATACACAGTAGATATGACTCTGGGATACAGAATGAATAGCCCATATTCTGTTTGATTACAACCACCATAAGGATGTATGCTTATCTCCTTCTGTAATTATAGAGCCAGATTGGCATCGCACATTTAGTACTATTACTTACTTATTTATTTATTTATTCAGCTAGTTTAAATCACCTTGAAATTTATGAAGTTTATTTTGAATAATGTGTTATGTTCCTTGATTCATTAATTAAAAGAATTATTAATATGAGCTTCTTAAATCTGCTCAGATGTTACCTCATTCTGGTGTCAGTTTGGTGCATACATTTGCCTTTGGTTTTTGTGCATGGTCATTGACTGAAATAAAATTCGAATTTGACAATACCAGAGGTGGTATTTAGCAGGTTCTGACTGGAGAAGTTACAGTATCCTTCCCCTTCCATGCCCACCCAAGCTATGCCCACAGAACTGGTAGTAAAAAAAATTGAATTCCACCACTACTGGGAATCCTATAATAGTCACCATTTTGAGAAGGTTTCTTTTTTTGAAAAAAAAAAAAAAAGAAAAATAGTTTTTTTAAAAGAAATGTCTACATCTAGTCTTCTTTCATTGATAACAGAAATAAATCTTACTCGTTTCCAAAGTGGAATTGCTTTGGTTGGCCAACATTGTCAGTTGAACGATTGGAGACAAAGATGATGCATGGCAGTGCTGTCCAAATCTCTGATCTCATTTCTATGAGAAATGGAAAGCAATAAAAGGCAGGATAATTTACACCTTGCATCCTTTTGTGGCACACTGCTAGCTTCGTGCAATATTTTATTTCTAAGAACTTATTTGAGATGTTTCCTCAGCATAGTTCACATGTAGCGTCTCTCAAGGAACTTCTCCTGATGGGGGAGAGGAAAAAAAACATTTAGTGAATCCCTTTAATTTTAAAATCAGAGCTGCTGAGAAACAAGCATGCCTGGAAGCCACCCTTTCTAAGCCTCCCAGATTCACAGAGCAATGAACAAATGGTGTTCTTCTGGCATGCTATTTAATGGATTTGGTTATTACTCCACGTGGACGAGAGAGAAGCCTAGGTAAATCCTGGCAGGAAATGATGCTGTCAGTGCCCATAATACAGCAGAGCAGTTCTGCCTGCACATATGAAGCTTTCCCTTTTGCCAGCTACTTGAGGGGAAAGACTCAGTATTCTACTGGTGCTCCGTATGCCAAAGCTGGCAAATCTTCTCAGTAATTAATAAGTTGTCTGAGACTATTCCTGCCAGCTCTGTTTGATCATATATTTTGTGGCTTTGAACAGGAGAAAAAAAAGTCAAAGAATTATTTGTTCTTAATACTGTGCTATCACATTGCACAACTCTGTACAAAGTCATCTAAGCCAAAGCAAGAATGAAACAAAGCATAAAAGCTTAGCTTATTTACTTGGTGGGTGACTTAGCAAGTCACCAGGATTTTGCGAGGTATTTTATTATGGTGACACAAATGGGTAATTTGGCTTTGTGTCTGGATTTCCCCCCCCCCTTTTTTTTTTTGTTATTTCATAGCATATAACTGTGAGTCATTTTGAGTGCCTTTCCTTGCCAAGGGACATGATGGCTAACCTATAAATAAATGAAATAAAATGTAAAGTAAAATAGAATGAAATGAAGCTCATGTCCAAAGGAAGAGGCGATTAAAGGAATGACTGCATTTAGTAATTTAGTTAATTACATACCTCAATAGCAACAACAAGAATAGTAAGTCATTTTACAAAACATTACTGACCAATATGCCTTACTCAATAAAATAAGATTAATACAATCTTATTATTAATATTAATATAATCTTATGATTAATATAACAAAATACAACTCTATTAAAGCAAATGTAACAGTAAACCTGTAATAGCCTCAGTTTAAAATAGCACACGTTCCATAAATTAAGAAAGAAATCATAGTTATTCTAGCTCTTGGAAGAAAACCTATATTTTTCAAAAAGCTGTAAGTGCATTGGGTTTTTTTTTAAAAAATACTTGACAGATGTGTCTGTCTAATAGATTGTAGAAAGAAGAACTCTGCATCACCTTAGACTTTTTTTGGCCCTTGGGAAAGTTAGATAGTTGGGTTTCATTTTGGTTAGCATTCACCCCACCATGAATGTACTGAAAGCAAAATATCCAAATTCATTCCCAGTAGGATCTCCAGTTTTTTCTAAATCCCCTCCACAAAGATATTAAGTGCATTATGACCGTGTGTTATTATTTATAGTGCTTCTCTAAGTTCAATTCAGAATTGTGCCTTTATACTTTAAAGTCTACAGAACACATAAAATAGGAATCAGACCAGCAAATGGGGTTTCAATGGTCCTTTTATTTTAGCCCCTTGCACAGAATTACTGGGTGAAATGTTTGAAAAGTTAATGACATGTGTAGTCATCCACATTGGAGCAAGTTTCTCTCACTATTGTCCCATCCTTTCCTGTTCAACATTTTATTTGCTTGTTGCTTTTCTCCAGAAAGCCAGAACCACCAATTCAAAAGTCTTGGGTATTTATGTGAGATGTTAGCCTTCTCACTTCATTTATGCAAGATGAATAAATGGTTATTTACTTTAACTTTTTAACTAATGATACTTTTCTCCATCCTAACCTTTATTCTTTTTTTGGGGGGGGAAGAATGGATGACTTTGAGAGGGGAGAAGAAAAGCAAGTCCTTAGGAAGAAGCAAAGTGCATACATTCTCAGGAAATTGGAATTGAGGGAGGCGCACAAATATAAGCACTTATATTTCTTTTTCCCTCTGTTCACTTCCTGATCAAGCTGTGATTGGACAGCACAGAATCAGATCAGCAGTCATTGCAGAATTGATCCAGGGAATACACTTCGTATCTGTTTTGCCTCTTTATAATTACACTTCAGCAGAAGGCATTTTACCAGTATGCAATGGTGAAGGACACTTCATTTTTTTACTGACATATGGTGGAATGATAATTATTCAGCTAATAGAGTGGGTTTGTCAAGAGGCCAATATGTGTGCGCTAAAAGGTTTTGAAAAAAATATCTGCAATATTTAACCTCCTTAGAAAAATAGTTATGAAGTCTGTAGAGAAATCAAAACAGCATGTCAGCATAAGGATAATGCTAGAAAGACCTGGATTGAGGACAAGAAAGGACTACATGGTACAACATTACTTTTTTTGCACCGTGTCAGTCTCTAGGAAATCCACACTGAAGAGTAGATCTTATTTTTTCAAACTGGTGACCAGTATCACCTCTAGTAGTGGAGACTCCCATGTGAAGAATTCCTTTTTTCTTTAACATCTCACCATTTAACATATCACCTACCATAAATGACTGTGGACTGTTTTATGAAAAAGAGAATATAATTAATCTTACTTATCTTCTTTGCATCCTAATTTGATGCATCTTGGTTGTAAACCTTTTCATCTTTTCCCATAAAAAGGGAAGGAGGGGGAGGACATATTACAAAGAGATTCCACTTCCACTTCTTTTAGAAGGAGGTATCATGCTGGTGGTGAATCTCTGCAATTGAGGACAGTTGTGTCAACTACAGTATAAGCTACCTAAGGCTAAATGTATCTTATTCAAATCTCTAGAGTATGACATTTATTTTTTAATTTCATTTTTTGATATTTCCAGGGAAAAAGGGAAATAATTAATTTATGCAAGACTTGATATATTTCACATTTCATCCTGCCAGCAGTAAAAATAAATAAAAACCTAAGGCTAAAAATATCTGTTTAAAAGGAATTACTGTGTATATGGTCTGTCTTTGACTGCTAGGGTTTTAATCAACCATAGCTCATCATTTGAATAGTGGAGAAGATGGCAATACCCATCAAAGCAAATAACAAGACCTGGCAATGGCTAAGAGCCAGAAAATTGAAAAAAGAGGCAGAGGGCTAATGTATATTTATTATTTTTATCTTATCTTTTTTTTTTTACAAATAAGCCAGTGAACATATCTGACATGCTTTCCACCTACTATTTCCTCCACAACAACAAATCAGAGAGTCTGTGGCTGGATTATCCACTGGCTTTCATGGCCAAGGTGGGACTCCTGGTCATAGTCTCTTGCTTTCTAGCTCAGTGCCTTAACCACTAGACCATACTGACTGTCTGATTGTGGCTTCATAAGACTAAGCCTTAAAAACCAATGCACATAAAGCCAGGAACTGGGAAGACAGAAGCAAACAGCAGACTTGTGAGAAGTGGGAAAGTGACAAAGATCCTGCTTCCCCATCGACTTGTGGCAAACTTCATTGAGTATTGAAAATGAGGGTCATAGAACCGCAGCTGTGGCAGCAGTTCTGAATAACAGCAGCCCAGTGGCACAATAACTGAAATCCCCGCCCCCAAACTTCATTCTTTTGGGTTCTGACATTCTGTAAGTTTAGGCTATTTGAAGTACTTTTGTTGTTGATAAGGTTTTGCCCTATGATGCAATATACTTTCAAATTGTGGTGTTGAAGAAGACTCTTGAGTGGGCCTTGCACTGCAAGGAGATCAAATCAGTCAACCCTAAAGGAAATTTACCTTGACTGTTCTTTGGAAGGACAGATACTGAAGCTGAAGCTCAGATACTTTGATTACCAAGTGAAAAAAGAGGACTCTTTAAAAAAAACCTGATGCTGAGAAAGATTGAAGGCAAAAGGAGAGGGGGGAGCACAGGATGAGAGATGGTTAGATGGTGCCATCGGTGCAATGAACATGAATTTGGGCAAACTCCAGGAGACAGTGGAGGACAGGGAAGCCTAGCGTGCTGTGGTCCATGGGATTGTGAAGAGTCACACATCACTTAGAAGCTAAACAACAAAAATGATATAACATTTTGCCAAACTGAACGTGCAAAGTATCAAATAGACACAAGAATTTTTACAATATATACAAGCTAGATTATGGAAAGGCTGCCAAGACCTATATCTGGATCTAATGATATTTCTTATTTATCAACTAAGATGATCACTTCTTTTTAATACATACATACATATATACATACATGAATGCATATATACATACATATATACATACATGCATGCATATATACATACATACATACATTACATACATGTAGCCCTATCTGCAGGCTCACAGCAACAGCAGAGAAAAAGAAGCCACACTGGGTAGCTGCGTATAATTTAGAGCAAAATAGTGGCTGGGATTTAAATCCCTGCAACATCTTTGAAAAGAGATCAACTTGCTTCAGGGAGAACAGTTGGGGGTGAAATGACTCATAAATAAATGATCTCAGAGGCTACATTAAAAGCAGAAGAGAAGATGTATTTGTGTCTGTTAGGCTTTTAATTCTTAGAGATAACTTTTATTCAGACTTCTTTTTTTCCTGAACATGACAGAGGTCATGATATAGCCCCTTGATATTTCAAATAATTGTAACTCCTTTCATGAATGAAAAAAGTACATACCTTTTCCCCCTTAGGATCCAGTGGTGATGATACTTGTCTTCCTCATTCAGATGTGACTACGGCTCAAGATGGAAATATCAAATTACGAATTTGTGATCCTTGTGATTATAAATCCAGAAAATTAGTAGTATAGAGAGATCCAATAGAAACAACAAATTATGTTGCAGAGATGTATTACTACATCTCCAACCAACCCTACTGTTTCATCTTTCCCTCCCATTTGTTCTATCCAATACTAGAAATGTGCAGCAATGTGCACATTTGAAATGTGAATTTGGATTCAAAGGGGAAAATGTGCTTTGGAATGTTTATGGGCAAACATATAGTATCTATCATTAAATCTGATGGATATTTTCTGGGTTCCTACTGCAGACCTGAGGGCTACCTTGTGATCCTGGAAAAGTATATGGCAATTTAAGGATTTGCCAAGAGGTATTATATCAATCATACTTCTGCTTCAATTCCTACTGAATCCAAAGCAACTCAAAAACCCAATCCAATAACATAGGAAATAACTTTAGGCCAGGTTAGATTAAGAATTCTTTTTGCTGATACTATCTCAAAGATCCCTAGCTGAGAGGCGAGAATGGAATGTGGCATGATATAATTATGACATAATATGTACACAAGAGTTTATCATTGCCCATGTCAAGGCCTATATTAGGTAATGTTAGTTTGCAGCCTCAGAGGTGAACTCCACAGAATTCAATGGGTCTTATTTTGGGAAGGACACGTAGAAGTTTGGGACACAATCTCTCTCTCTCTCTCTCTCTCTCTCTCTCTCTCTCTCTCTCTCTCTGTTTTTTAAATTAAAAATGTTACATTTGCAGATGAAGCATGTGCCGTGTTACTGAGCTACAATCCCTACTTCTTTTCATGCTATGCAACAAATTTGGCATCCTGCTGGCCACACGAGTTAGAAAATGTGGATGGGGAAAAAAAAAAGACAAATGATATAGCAGCTTTAACCTCTGTTGCTATTTCAGAGCATTGGAGATGCATTTATTTTTCATCTAATCAAAGGAAAACACAGGTGAATATATTTTAATAGCATTTCACATCTCTGTTCTCTCCCTCTGTTGTTATAACATTGTTTTTCCTGGGGAGATTTTTTTTCTTTTCTTGAGTGATGCTAGCTTCCTACTGATGAACGAGAGATAAAGTATTGTCAAGATGCCATGTAATCCTTCAGATATGGCTAAAATCTTGACTGTGGAGTCCATTTGATATTGGGAAGAGTGGGAAGAAAGAGAAGATGGGCATTTGTATTACATGAGTAAACTATGAATATTTTCCAAATTACTTTGATAGGGTGGGATGGGTCAGGATATCCCAGGACAAATCCTTTTTTCATTGAAATGTAAGTAAGTGAGTTTTTTTTTAATACTGATAATATTGTAATCACAAATGTTCCAAGTCTTACCCTTTACTATAAATCAGGATCTTTGCCTTCCTTATACAATGAGGCTTGTGTACATTTTTTCCTCTCTCTCTTTCTTTTCATTCTCTATTTCATCCAGTCCAGATCTAGTGTCCCTGGATTAGATTTGAAAATACACACAGAAAGTAGGGATTCATCAATGAAGATCAAACAACCAAATGTTACACACAACTTCATAAAATGCTTCAATTGTACATGAGCAAAGATTCAGAATATCTCCCCATTATCCACATAACAATTTGTTTTTGAGCTGTTTTAATGCTTCTGCATCTGATTATTTTTCAGGATATGGAGAACTGTTGCAGTACAATTGCAATAGGATATACATTATTGGTCTTCAATTATCCCAAAAAAGCATTCTCCAGATTTTCTTTAGTTTTACAATGAGACCATCATTTATATGACCCCGATCCATGTTTCATCCATTTTGAGTAATAAATTCATTCCATCCCCATTTATTTTAAAATACATGTTGCTTTGTTGCAGAACTTCTTTTATCTACATTGTTTTCTGTTAACTGAGATGCACAAACACACATATCAGCTGCAGATGTTTGTTCTGTTTTTAATGTATTTTATCAGTGGTCATGACACCCTCCTACAGTTGTAGAAAAACTGCAAAAGAAAATATCTTCTGCCTACGTAAGTTTTTGAGCCATGGTTCACACATACAAACACACACAGAGAGGGCAAGGCCATAATAATCCTAGATGAAAGATTACTCATGCTGGCCTGGAAATCCATGACTTCAGAAGCAGTCGTTTTTCTCATTCTGCCACCTAGAGGCAAGTGTAATCATGGTTTATCATCCACTATATATCTAATTGGCTGTATGATTCCCTCAACCATAGCAATCAAATAAATACCTTCAGAAACATCACAGAAAAGCACTTGCATTCTCCCAAATTCAACATAGCATAGCTTGATGAACTTTGAAATGGGATGCAAAACCAAGCCATGATGCTTAACTGGGATTCTTATCAGGATTTTAAGAAGTCTGAGGCAGAAGATTAATTTGAACTCTTTCCTTCTTATTGTGCTCTATGAGAATTCATGTCAAACCCCCCCCCCCCCGACTTTTTATCCATTAGAAACAATAGTTCAGTAAAAGGAAGTACATGAGGATAATTGAAAGATATGGGATTATATGGATTGAAAGACAGGATCAGTAGCTGCCTTTAATACTGCTGTTAACAGTGATTCTGCAATCTTACAAGGAAAAGAAAGACCCCAAAGATGATGCTTTTGGTTCCTCAGTAGACCAACAGTACCCAGCTACAAGAAATTCTGATCTCTGAGCTTACAATGGCCAATATACAGATTTCTGCCAAAACAAAGGCTTCATTAATCTTTTCATTAAAGTCATTTAGTTTATTCCTCACTTGTTTGCCTAATGTACCTCATGGAGTTATAATGAAAGGAATGGGGGAAATGAAATAATTAAATTAATAGCTACTGATGTTCTGAAGAAGTGTTGTGCCAGTCCAAGGAATTTGAAATATATTACTTCCTCAGCTATGAAACATACAGTTCAGGCATAAACCAATCATTCTTTCTTAATTTAACTAATTTTAGAGAGGACATGAAATACAATAAATTGCATTGTGTTTATTATTTTTTCCACTGCTTAAATGAATGGTATACCATTTGAAACATTTTGCTCCAATTATAGGGATAAAGAAATATAAAAGATCTGCTGTCTTCAACTTAAGTGAACAAACAAGCAAGTAAATATAAACTCTTATGAATATTTTAATTGCTGTCTTTTAGTTTCTGGTTATAAATTTGTCTGGTTATCCTGATAAGAAAACAACACATTTTGCCAAGGGGTAGACTGCTTGTATGCTTTTTTTTTTTAAACTTTCTGTTATAATTTACAAGCTTACCTCCTATATTGCCTTTTAACTTTGAAAAATGTGTTGAGAATTTTAAACATAGGATAATCCAAGCACCTAATTTATTTTCCATGTGAATACATAATAATGCCTTGAGTATTTTTTTTTTGTTTGAAAAATTTATATTTTCAGTATGGTCCAGTGGTATGGTCCAGTTTGGTCCAATTTTTTTTTACAACCAGTTCTGTGGGTGTGGTTTGGTGGGCATGGCATGGCTTGGTGGGGATGGCATGGCTTGGTGGGTGTGGCTGGATGGACATGGCTTGATGGGCATGGCAGGGGAAGGTGACTGCAAAATCTCCATTCCCTCCCCACCCCACTAACCTGCTTTCCAGCTCCATTTTCCTATGCAGGGCAGCAAAAGAAGACCCAGCTGATCAGCTGGGACTTGGGAGGCAGAAAATAGATGAGGGTGGGTCCAGTCCGAGGTGGTATTTGCCGGTTCTCCGAACTTCTCAAAATTTTAACTACTGGTTCTTCAGAACTGGTCAGAACCTGCTGAATACCATCTCTGCTCCCCAGGATTCATGGAGAACAAGCACACAGTATCCTATAGAGGAGAAAATAGTAGAAGTTATTCATTGTGAAGTTATTATTAAACATTAGGATACACATTTTTTAAAAAATATGGGTCATTAGTTGGATAAATAAGATAAACAAGCAGTTATACTATATAATTAAAGAATAGAAGTATGTATATATTATAGGTTTGTATAATAAAAGAGAATATTTGTAACTCAGGGTAGAAATGAGGGGTCCTTCATGCTTTCTGACCTTAGTTGTTTTTCTTGCAGACAATGAGTGAATAGCATTGATAATGAGTGAACAGTTTGGATAATGAAATGTCTTTAAGAAAACAACCAAACTCAGTGAGCACCAAGAACTCCTTATAGATATGTACTGTATGTGTGTGTATATTTATGTGTACATATATATATGGAAAAGTAATTGTATATTAAATTACTTAGGTGGGGGAACTAAAGAAGAAAATAGTTTTTAACAATCTAGAAAATAAATTAAATAAATGCAACCAAATAAAAGTATACATACATTTCAGTACAACTAATCCCCATGGTCACATAAATATCTAATTATTACATGCCTATTAAAAAGGAGGAAAATCCATCTGTTCAAATTAAACTGTCCTCCATTTTGTTATTATGAATCCATTTCTGAACAATAGATTATAAGGAATCAGACTGTCCACTTTTCTTTTTCCTTTGGTATATTAATATAAACTGATGTTAATTAATAGAAAAAATAACAAAATCAATGATTCCATAGCCTGTCATGCCCCTGGTGGAGACTGACTCTGAGGAAGAGGAGGAACAGCCAACAGGGAGTGGACGTGTGGCTCCAGAGATGGTGGTGGAGGCTGGATAAGGGCAGAGGCTGGCTGAGCAATCAAAGGAGGATCCAGGCCCATCCCCTATCCATCCTAGGTCATGCAGGGAGGAGAGGATCAGGGAAAAGCGAGGTCTCCTCAGGAGGAGATTACCATGATCCTCCTCGTGGTTTGCAGCTGGGAGCTAGTAATATAAGTTTGGAACTACTTAGTCAGAATTGCTGGAGTCAAAGTTTAATGTTTTCTTTGAAAGAGGTTTATCTTTGCTGGTGTTCTTCCCATGGACACTCCTCCCTTATCTTCCTGGAATGTATGATTAATTATCTTGGCTTGCTTCGGAACTCTTGTCAATGTGGTTTGTTTTGGTTTTCTTTTTGCCTCATTATTTACTTTTGTGACTTTAAACTGTTCCTAATAGAATAGTGAAGTTAAGTTGAAGGCATTACCGGACTTTAATGTATGTTTTGGGTTTTGGGTTATTTTTAGAGACTATGGGTCATTACATAACCATTCTAATTGATTCTGACTGTACTGGTGGAAATTTATCAGAGATAACACATTATTTGCAAATAGGAACTTCTGTGAATTATCAAAATCTACAAGATGGCAGGCACATCATGATCCAAGACCTATCCTTTTGTGGGCATCCCAAATGGATTGCAATGCCATGCCTTCTATTTTGCCAGTTATTTTACCCTAATGCAGTGGTGGTTTTCTACCAGGTCAGCTCAGTTCTGATGAGCCGGTAGCAGCGATGAGCAGCAGAGACAAAACCGGTTCTCTCAGCCACTCTGCTGTTGGGCCCACCCACCCACCTGGGCTCCCATACCCATCTTTATCCTCTGAATTTGAAGCGCAGCTGCTTTGTGCAGTGCAGAAGAGTGTCACGTGGGAGCTGCTGACATCACCGGGATCGCGCAGGCTTGCAGGTGGTGAGCTAAAATGCTTCTGTGCCTGCGCAAACACCTCTGCACCTGTGCAGTGTCTGCATCTGGCACACACTCATGCAAATGTGTGCACATGTGCAAAGCGTGCACACTGAGCCATGCCCACCAAACCAGTGGTAAAAATATTTGAATCTCACCACTGCCCTAATGGATGCCACTGCTTGCAAATATTCATTCAAACTGTGAATTGAAGTACCATTACAAGACTAACTTAAATTCTTTAAAATCTGATCACATAGAATGAAGTGCCACATGTCTTTTATTCAAGCACCTGATCATATAAGTATGTATTAAGTGTTTCAACAAGAAGGAGAGGTTGGTGTTAATGATACATATTTTATATTCTGATGTTCAAAAGACAAAAAGAACTCCTCCAGAATCTGGAATGTGATAGTTCTTATTTGGACAAAGACAGGCTTCTAAAATTACATTTGGTCATTGGAAGGGCAGTTTGGCAAGGTTCCCAGGTAAGACTCCTTAACATTAGTTTTGGCTTGCTCTGTAAGGGGAGATAAATAATAGCTAGTTCTCAGGCTAATAATTGTCCAGAGTCACCAGGAGTTGGTCAGCATATAAATTTAATAAATTATGCTTGATCACATAGTCAGCTGGATGTTTAGACTGGATTTGGCATTTTTGTCCATTTATCAAATCCTTCACAAGCACCAGGGATAGGCAAATGTTATTGTTTGATGATGTTAGAGATATATTTGCATGATGTAAGCTGCTCAGAGTAAAACTGCCTTTTTGCAATTGACTGATGGTGATTTTGTAAATGCTGATAATGTTCAGTTGGTGATCCAGATATTTTGGAATTATATTCAAGATGCCTATCACTATTAGTACTAATTTTCTCTTTTTGGGGGGATTGTAATAATCATTCAATTTCGATTTGAAGGTCATGGTATTTTTGTGTGTGACTTTTCTCCAGTACTTTCCCTTTTGTTCTGCTGT
>BLBF01000017.1:9811921-9830570 GCA_015471245.1 Laticauda colubrina | reverse complement strand
GGTCCCCGAGGGGTTTCCCAGTCCTTAACGGGTGCTTTTGGTGGGGATGGTCTAATTGCCTGGCATTTGTGGCATGAGCTTACCCAATATTCTATGTCCTTATCAATACCCGGCCACCAAACATAACTTCTGGCAAGGCTTTTCATCTTAACCATTCCCGGGTGCCCTTCATGTAACAACTTAAGTACCCTGGGCTGTAATTTGGCAGGGATTACTACCCGATCACCCCACAACAAACACCCCTTTTGGATTGAAAGTTCAGTCTGTCTGGACCGGAAAGGTTTAAAGTTTTCAGTTTTTTGATTCTCCGGCCAGCCTTTACCTACCCAGCTAAGAACGCGGGCAGTCAATGAGTCTTTCGCGGTGGCTCTGGCGACATCATACGCTGATATGGATAGATCGGGGCAAGTCTCGATTTGTAGCGTTGTCATCGCTGGTGCCGGGTCTTCGTCGGTTGCTGGTAAGGGTGCTCTGCTCAAAGCGTCCGCATGGGAAATTTGTTTCCCTGGCCGATGTGTCAGAGTGTAGGAATAAGCTGCTAGGAACTCTGACCATCTCGTCATTCTTGGGGACAGTATATTAGGTGTTGGCTTGTTTCCCACCAAAATCCCCATTAGCGGTTTGTGGTCCGTTATGATTTGAAAAGTCCGCCCATATAAGTATTCGTGGAAGCGTTTTACTCCAGCGACAATTGCTAGAGCTTCCCTGTCCAATTGGCTGTAATTCCGCTTGGTTTTTGATAGAGTCCTAGAGTAATATGCGACGGGTGCTTCTCTGCCATCAGGTAGTTGGTGGCTCAGGATGGCACCTACTCCGTATGGTGAGGCGTCGCAGGTCACTGTTAATGGCAGAGTGTTGCTAAATTGGATGAGGACGTTTGTTGATGTTAGCAAGCTTTTAATATTTTGGAAGGCTTTTTTTTCTTTGTAACCCCAAGTCCAAGTTGCCTTTTTGTCTAGCAGACGGTGTAACGGTTCTGCTATAGTGGCTTTGTTTGGCAGGAACACGTTATAAAAATTAATTAATCCTAGGAATGCTTGTAGTTCGGTTTTATTTCTTGGTTCAGGAGCGTCTTTGATTGCTTTAACTTTTTTGTCTGTGGGGTGGATACCCTCTCCGTCTATTGAGTAGCCCAGGAATTCGACGCTGTTCTTAATTAAACAGCACTTTTCTCTTTTTACCTTGAGGCCAGATTCCCTAAACCTAGTTAATACTTCTTTGAGTCTGTTCCTTAACTGAGTTTCATCTCTGGCTGAGATTAGGACGTCGTCAAAATAGGGAACGACTCCTTGTATGCCATTTAGAAGGCGTTCCATCAGACTCTGGAAGACGCCAGGGGCCACGCTTACTCCAAATTGGAGCCGGTGACATTTGAATGCGCCCTTATGGGTGACTATAGTCTGTGCTTCTGCTGTTTCTGGGTCCACTGGGAGTTGTTGATAGGCTTGTGCCAAGTCGAGTTTGGCGAAAACTTTGCCTTTTCCCAGGGAATGAAGCAAATGCTGGACTACTGGCACCGGGTATGCGCTTGGTTGTAATGCGTGGTTCAGGGTAGCCTTATAGTCACCACAGATTCTGATGGACCCGTCAGGTTTAATGGGTGTGACAATAGGCATTTCCCACTTGGCATGGTCCACAGGTTCTAACACCCCTTGGGCTATTAATTTGTCCAGCTGTTCCTCTATTTTTGCCTTTAGTGCAAAAGGAACTCGCCTGGCTTTTATTCTTCGTGGGGCTATTTGGGGGTTTAGATTGAAAGAAATGGGATTTCCCCGATACTTGCCAAGTGAGCCGTCAAAAACGTCCTGGAATTCTCAGATGAGGTCGTCTTCCCAGCCGGTTGTAGTCACTCGATCGACCCCGGTCATCCCGATGCCCAATGGCGCAAACCATTCGATGCCCAGGAGGCTTGGTCTGTCTTGGTCGACTATGGTCAGCGGAAGCACCTTGACGTGATGTTTGTAGGCGACTCGGAATTGTCCCATGCCTACCATAGGGATTTGGTTTCCCTGATAGTCCTTGAGGGTTAGGTGCTGCTTCTTCAATTCTTTGGGTTTGATACCTGGGACTAGCTGTTTTATTGTGTCCCACAATACCATGGAGAGGAAGGACCCCGAGTCCACTTCCATCTTGCAGTGTTTTCCTTCGATTTTCACGATGACTTTAATTTTTTTTCTACTTTCCGTCTGAGCGCTCTGTATAATGACAGTTTGGTGTGTATTGGCTCGCTTCTCTTGTTGCCACTTTCTCTCGGCTCATTTAGGCTCGGCTCGTGTTGGGGAATTTCTGCGTCTCGTCGGGCTGTAGTATTTTTTGTTCCTGCAGACCTTCTCGATGTGCCCTCGTTTTTTGCAATGCCGGCAGATGGCATTGAGAAATCTGCATTCGGCTCGGGGATGGTTTCCTCCGCAGCCAGCGCATTCCCGCCAATTTCTCCTTTCGCGCTCTTTTTTGTTCGTGAGCAAACGGTGGACCTCGTCGCCCTCTTCGCTCGATTCAATTGTTTCGCCCGCCTCTTCGTAGTGGGTTGTAGTGGCAGGGTGCTTTCTGTCTTTGGTTGGTGTTTCTTCGCTGTGTGTGTTCATCATTTTAATGGCTACAGCAGATTTTTTCGCGGCTTCAGCGGCTGTGGCTTCCGCGATGGCTTCGGTAACGGTGATGTTGGGCTTGTTGAGCAATTTACTCTGTGCGGTTGAGTCTCTCAGGCCCAGCACCACGCGATCCCTCATTGCCTCGTCTATGTTCAAAAATTCACACTGACCCCCTATTTGTCTGAGGGCAGCGATGAAATCGGCAATGGTCTCTCCCTCTCTCTGGTCTCTGCGGTAAAATTCGTGTCGCTTTATTAAGTTAGACACCATCGGAGCGTAGTGTGCTTTGAGGAGTCTTTGCAATTCTGTCCACGTTAGTTGTTTAACGTCCCGGGGCTTCGCAAGGGCCTTTGCCATCTTAAAAACTGTTGGCCCGCAGTGCGTCAGGAACACAGCTCTCTTGTGTTGCTCTGAAATGCCTTCCATTTCATTGCTCTCCAAATACATTTGGAAGCGATCAGCATAGGAATCCCAATCCTCTTCGTTGGGATTGAAGGGTGCGGGCGGTGCGTTGTTTCCAGACATCTTGGTTGTAATCTGGACTTCTTATCACCGCGTGCAGGTTTTTCCGTTCAGGACGATCCCATCCTCGTCGCCAGTGTTTTGTTCGGAAAACACACGAGGTAGACCGGGTTCCAACAACAAATACTTTATTCCTTAACTGGTTAGTAAATAGGAACACTTGGCTGAAGCTGAGGCCAGCCTTTTATACAGGCTGGCTTGCCTGCTTGCAGCCAATGGCAGTTGTTTAGATTTGCCGCCTTTTAGCAGCTCTTTGGATTGGTTCCTAGTGAACCAATCCAATGTTCATTTTATTGACCAATCAGGTTTGTAGATTTGGAGTCACCCACTTTACATATAGAACATACAGTATAGCTAACATTGAGGGGAATAAAAAAAGAGATTTATAAACATCTACAATAAGTTCAAGGTGATTCGGGAAATACTTCACATAACACATAATCACATTGTAGAGTTCATTGCCGACAGCTGGAATAATAGCATCCAATTGAAATGGTTTTACAAAGAGACTGCCTAGAGTCAAAATGCATCAGGCTTTCAATGGCTACTAATTATTGGTGGCTGTTTACAAGCTCTTGAATCATAGGTTGCATAGCTTAAATAGTGATTTCCTGGTAAACAACAATGAAAGGAAACTATTAGACTCCTATCCAGGTTTGTGAGCTTTCCAAATGCATCCAGTGTCCCTTTTGTAACACAGAATACTGAACTAGATGGGCCTGTAGCCTGAGCTGCCAAGGGCTCTTTTGGTTCTTTTAATTACTGTTGAATTTATATCCTGCCCATCTCCCTATCCAAAGTGACTCTGGGTATGATATATTGTAACCAGAAGATGATGTGCCCATCCTAAAGAGTCAATTTTTTGATTCAGCCATTTTTGATAATGTTGGGATAAATGTTGAGAGTTTTGGAGGAATGTCCAAGAAGATGCAATGTCAGGAGTTAATCGCCCTGATGGTTGACCTGTTTCATGATCTCAATGGAGGGGTGTTTACCTTTTCTGGACCCATTAAACTCTTTATATTCATGGCTATAAACCATCATACCTTTCTCATTGTCTACAAGGATTAGAGTGTGACAATACTGTTTTACAGTTGTTCCCTTTTCCCTCAATGAATGGTTCCAGTTGTTGTGCATGAGGGAAGGTTGGTCAAATTTGTGGAAACTTCAGGATGGTTTATATAGGTTTCTCCTTTATTGCTTGAACTTTACTTATTTATTAAATTTATTTGCAGACCTGGGAGGTTACAGTGTAACATTGTAATATTGACATGAATCAGATGAGGAAAGTCATCTATTGGTCTGAAGTGATTTGTTTCCATGCTGCTGCCCAGAATAGAGATATCATCAAAAGTGTTATCTTGGTGACTGGAGGCTGTGAGGGATATATATGTCATTCGAAAATAGGAGTGAATATGTTATGTACCAAAGCTCCCAAGCAGCATCTAAGTGCAGAGCTCTGAAGGGGTGCTTTGTTTTAAAATAATAATAAATATAAATAATAACATTAACATTTCGTATTATTATTCACAACCGGCCCAACTCACAGCAACTCTGAAATATCATGAAGTAGTTATGGTGGTGTTAATGGGTGAAGTCTCAGTGCAGCCACTTTGTCTTCCTCAATGAAAATGGGTTTATTGAAATTATCCATCCGGGCAAAGGGGGCCTGCAAAGTAAATCAGCTTCCCCTTGATGCTTCACAAAGTTCCATTGCTCTGAAAAAAAAACATAAAAGAAAAGCATCTTTTCTGCTGTACAAAATACAGCATTAGGACCAAGTGAATGTATTTGCACATCCTTATTTATTCATTATTCTAGGACTTGGTTATCATTTGGATGGGAAATCTCCTGGCAATAGGCTATAGTGGAAATTTAAAAAAAAAAATGGAAGAAAGCACTGAGAAATGATTTTCCTCTATTTTTACATAATTTACATATTGTTGGTAAGAAAACTTCCTGAACTCAATAAAAGAGTCTCTCTTTCTCTCTCTCTCTCTCTCTCCCTCCCTCTCACTCACTTTCACCCTTTGTCTTTTCTTCTCTTCCCTCTCTCTTTCTTCTCCTCCCTCATATATATTTGACCATATACGAGTATGAAAGAGAAAGATGCACAAATATGTCAATAGGTATTATATCTATTTGCATTCATTTTTTCAAAATATTTTCCCTGCCTTTCAGCCTGAGTGGATACTCAAAGCAGCATTAAGTTACTAAACCCTTGAAAACAAAAATCCAGTGGAACATTGGCAGATGCACAAAGTCAAAATGAAATTTGAAAAAAATAACGACAACATAAGGTAGATGAGATTACTGTTTCAGAACCAAATTCACATTTTTAATGATACAACAAATAATAATATATTATAAACCTGTGTATCTCCAATAGGGATGCAAGGAAGGAAAGAGTTCCTTGTTTAAAAACAGCTGTGTCCCTGGGGAGGGACTGTGATCTTGAGTTTCATAATTTCCACAGGGACACATTACACCTGTCTTCTCACAGCTCTATTGAGCAAGTTAATAAGATACTCTATGGCCGTCTGGAACATTGTTTTGGGATATCCAGCTGCACTGGCAGTGCAAACTGTTCAACCTGTCTGAAGTGAAACAGGAGTTGGGATATTGTCTCTAGATGCCAGTGTTAAGTTACAGTAAGAAGAAATTAAGCCTATTCACAGAGAGAAGTCAAAGGTAAGCCAAGTAGGCTAATGTGGCTATAGTCACTCTACTATTTCACCATTAATAAAAGGAAATTCTTCAATGTGTTTATGATTTACTAACAGTGCCACATTTAGTTAGTTGTCAATGTCATTTTTTTTCCAAAGGCATTATAATTCTATGGGAGGAGGGAAAGTTACACCCATGTTAAACTTGTCAAAAATATATATTTCTGGAGCTAGCTATTTCCTGAGAACAGTGTGGTACTTTCACAGGAAGCTTTATGGATTTCCTGTTAACCTGCTGAGAATTCTGGCTGATGAACAGGCCATAATTTGTGCTTAGCATGCTCCAAAAACCTACATTTTAGGAAGATCTTTTTAGTTGGTATGCCTTAATGACAAGGTAAGGTACATAAATCCAGTCTAGTGACACGTCCTCCACTTTCATATATGAATAACATTTAAATGCATTTAATTTGGCCTACTTACAGAAAAGGTTACCCATGCCTAAAAAGAACAGTTACAGATGGAAAGTGCCAATGTACATTTTGAATAGATTTGTATAATTTCTTTGGCTTTCTATCCATGACCCACATCTTCTATATTCCTTACTGAAATTCATGTTTTATTTTATTGTTTGATTTCAATTTATTAGCTGCCCCACTTCCACAAACTGATTTTAAATGATGATGTGCCAATAGCAGAATGTGACCAAAGAGGAACAAATGGATCCCTTGGTCATTAATAATATTACTCTGAAAGGGGAATCTAGCAGATTACAGCTCCAGAATGAATGTAAAATCCCAAATGCCTTGTCCTCAGGTTATAATGAAATTTCAGAAAAGGGCAAAATTGGCATCATTAAGGAAGATGAGGGACCTAGAAGTGACACTTAGATGCCTCCTGATTAATAAAGTCATAATATGCCATAAATAGCATATCAATAATTAGGTTTTGGACATACAGAAGGTGTAATAATATAATGAAAACTGTGATCCTGTACACTTTGAAATAGTTCCACTGAGTTTGAACAATGCTTACCCCAAGCAGATCTGCATAATTTGGCAGCACTCCTCTCTTATTCATGTATTATAACCTTTTTTAAAAAAAATTAACACAGCAAAATAAATGTATATACTAGTGCTATCATAATTAGTTTGAGCCTGAGGGGTTAAGGTCTGTCTTCATCTATCTTGTCCTTCTTTAATTCTAATAAACCGCTCATGTTGAAGCGAGGGAAATCAGGAGACAGGAGACAGGAGACCAGCATAACTTCAGCTCTTTATTCAAGGTATAGATCTGTGTAGCCTTTAGCGAGCCACAGCAGCTCTTCTTATAGAGCTAGCCGGCGGCTCTCACCCAATGACAGCTTTCTGAATCTCCCATGATCGGTTCGTCCAATCACAGGAGATTCCTTACTAACCTATCACCATCTTGCGTCTCAGTCAATCACAGTGCAGTTAGTTTCAGTCAATCAGGTTAGGGTATTACAAGTATGTTAATATGTAACACCCCTCCCCTCTTGGTATGGTCCATCCTACGTGACGTAGTCGCGTAGGTAGGCAGGGCTTTTTATTTGCCTATTTGACCTGCACAGTTCAGTTGCTGCGTGGTCTTCAGCCAGTTCAGAAGGGATCTTCGTTGCTCCTGCTCTTCTCCATGGAACCGCCTGGAAAGGTGAGTCAGGCCTTTCGCCGCAACTCCCACCTGGTCTACTGGGTTTGGTTGAGTTGTTGGCTTCTTTGTTCCCAGCCGGTCTTTCCGGGCTGGTTGAGCTGGCTTGACTGTTCCTTCCAGGTGAGATTCTGAGAGGGTCATCTTCCTCTGGTACCCTTTGGCTGTCTTCACTTTCCGGTGAGTATTGATGCATTCTTATTTTATTTAGCAGTGTTTGTATTTCTGGTTCGGTTTGTCATTGTCTTGTAGTCGTATTTTCTCTTCTTTTTTATGATTGTTTGGGGTTCCCCCCCCTATAGTTTTTTTTATGAGAGTCTGTTTGTGAGTTTTGTGGGTTTTCAGTGCTGTTTAAAATTATTCTTGATCGTATTTGGTCGACATGACGTTTCCAGTTTCTTCCGTTCTCTGTTTCCAGCCGGTACGACAGGGGGCCTGTTACTTGGGTTATTGTCGCGGGTACGCATAGTGGGTCCCTTGAAAATTTTTTAGCATAGATCATGTATCCCAGATTAAATGCCCGGTACCAGCTGGAGAAGTCTGGTGGTTTTTCTGGATTGTAAGTCAGGTGAAGTCTGTCTATATGGGATCAGAGTTTTCTTCCCATCAGGAGTTCTGCTGGGCTTTTATTGGTTTTGGCACTTGGTGTTATGTGCTGTATTGTTAATAGTTTATTTATTTTGTCGTGTATGTTACCAGTGTCCATCTTTTCTAAAGCGTATTTGGTGTATCTGACCATTCATTCTGCCCGCCTGTTTGCCACCAGATGAATGGGCGCTGTCAATGCATGTTGGATTCCCTGTTCTGTGAGGAATTGCTTGAATGCCAATGCCATAAATTGTGGCCCGTTGTCAGATACTATCAAGTCAGGTAGGCTGTGGGTGGTGAAAAGTCTGCTTTGTTGTTTTGTTACCGCCTCCATCGTGGTAGATCGCATTAGGCTTACCTCCAGCCAGTTGGAGTAAGCGTCTACTGCGATCAGGAAAGTGTGCCCTTTTGTGGGTCCCGCAAAGTCTATATGGACCCTCAACTATGGTCCCCTTGGTGTTTCCCACTGGAGGGTTGGTGCTTCGGGCAGGTTTGGTCTGGATTGCTGACATTTGTCACATGTAGCCACCCAGGTTTCAATGGTTTTGTCTATCCCTGGCCACCATACATAGCTTCTGGCCAGGGATTTCATTTTCACAATGCCCGGGTGTCCCTCATGCAACATGTGTAATTTTTTTTTTGTAAGCTGTCTGGAACTACCACTCTATTGCCCCATAGTATACATCCCTTTTGGGAGGATAATTCAGTTTGCTGGTTTCGGAAGGGTTTAAACTGGTCACTGCTTTCTGTTTCACCCTTTTACCACCCAGTTCAAAACTCACACCAGTTTGCCGTCTTTGCTTGTCTCTCTAGCAATGTCTGACACGGTTGTTGGTAGGTTGGGCAATGTCTCTATTTGCAGGGTGGATGTGGTGGGTGCAGGGTCATCTTCGTAATCTGTTAAGGGGCAACGGCTTAGTGTGTCGGCATGCGAGATGCATTTCCCTGGGCGATGTATTAGTTGGTAGGTATAGGCGGCAAGGAACTCAGACCACCTTGTCATCTGGGGAGACAGTATGTTGGGGGTGGCCTTGTTTCCCGCCAGGATCCCCAGTAATGGTTTATGGGCGGTGATGAGGGTGAAGTCCCTACCATATAAGTACTCGTGAAACTGCTTCACGCCAGTAACCTCTGCAAGTGCCTCCTTGTTGAGCTGGCTATAATTTCTTTCTGCCTTTTATAGTGTTTTCGAGAAGTAAGCAATTGGTGCTTCTCTCCCGTCTGGCAGGGTATGGCTTAGTATAGCTCCGATGCCAAATGGAGAGGCGTCGCAGGTTACTGTTAGTGGTAGGGTCTCGCTGTACTGGATGAGGACTGATTGTAATGTGAGGAGGTCTTTTATGTTTCAGAAGGCGGCCTCTTCCTGCTTGCCCCAGGACCAGACTGATGTCTTGTCGAGCAACCTATGCGGAGGTTCCACTGTTGTTGCCTTCTGTGGCAAAAAGACATTGGAGAAATTGATTAGTCCCAGAAAAGCTTGTAATTCTGCCTTATTTTGTGGTCTCGGGGCTTCCTTTATTGCTTTTATTTTTTTGTGTGTAGGATGGATTCCATCTTTGTCCACCAGTTATCCCAGGAACTCAACCTTTTCAGTGCATAATTGGCATTTTTCTTTTTTGACTTTAAGTCCTGCATTTTTAAATTTTTGTAGGACTTCTCTGAGTTGCCTTCTTAATTGTCTTTTGTCTTTGGCTGCTACCAACACATCATCAAAATATGGCACGACTCCCTTAATATCTTGGAGTAACCGTTCCATTAAACTCTGGAACACCTCTGGTGCCACACTGACTCCGAATTGGAGCCTTTTGCACCAGAAAGCCCCCCTGTGGGTCACGATATTTTGCGCTTCCGCAGTCTTGGCATCGACAGGCAGCTGTTGATATGCTTGCACCAAATTGAGCTTCACAAAGACCTTTCCTCCCCCGAGTGTGTGTAGGAGTACCACCAGGACTGGGTATGCACTTTGTTGCAGTGCATTGTTAAGTGTCACTTTATAGTCCCCACAAATTCTCACGGACCTATCTGGTTTGATTGGGGTGACTATTGGGGTCTCCCAGTGTGCATGATCTATTGGTTCCAGGACCCCTTGTGCGATGAGCTTATCTAATTGTTCATCTATTTTTGGTTTGAGGGCGAATGGAACTCGTCTAGGTTTGAGCCGGATTGAGGCAATATTGGGGTTCAAGCTAAATGATATTGGGGACCCCCGGTACTTGCCTAATTGTCCGTCGAACACTTCTTGGAATTCCTTCATCAGCTCCTCTTCCCAGTCTGTTTCCTCAACATGGTTGATGCCCGTCACCTCGATCCCTAATGGTGCGAACCATTCCAGACCCAGCAGGCTTGGGCGGTCTCTGTCGACAATAGTGAGTGGAAGTACTTTTCCATGCCTTTTGAAGGTTACATGGAAGTGTCCAATTCCTATTATGGGGATTCTGTTTCCCTGATAGTCTTTAATAGTGAGTCTCTGGTTCTCCAGCTCTTGTTTCTGTAAGCTGGGCACTAACCTCTTAATTGTGTCCCAGGACACCATGGAGAGGTATGATCTGGAGTCCACCTCCATTCTGCACAGCCTGCCTTCGATGCTGACCTGCACATGTACTTTTCTTACATGTGAGTTGTCTGAATGGCCGATTGTGACCATCTGATGGGTTTCTTCCCATCATCTGGTCTCGCTGAGCCACTTGCTTCGGTTTTCGCGGTTCCATTGGTTCTCTGTGAATCTGTCTCAGTTTCTGGGAGGTGTGTTGTCACGTCGTCTTGGGCTGGAGTTCCATTTGTTCCAGCAGACCTTGGCAATATGCCCCCGTTTTTCACAGTACTGGCAAGTGGTGTCTAAAAACTGGCACTCAGAATGGGGGTGGTTCAATCAAGAGAGTAATTCATCTTGTAGCAATCAGACTGAATATTCTCAAGAAGAAGTAATGTGAGATTGCTTTCTACTGCAACTAGAAATGTAATAATAATAACTTAAAATAAATACTTTTATCTCGCTTTGTCTCAAACTATTCCTTCTAAAAGGGAGAGTCCAGCCTAGCTGAAAATTACAGACCAATCTCGTTATGTTGAATCACCTGTAAAGTCATGGAATCAATTATTAACCAATCCATTATCCTCCACTTAGAGACAAACAACCTACTCTCTAATAAACAATTTGGTTTCAGAAAAAATCTATCCTGTAATCTGCAAGTCTTACACTGCAAAAACATATGGACTACACAACTCGATAAGGGCAAAGCAATAGATGAAATCTGCATAGACTTCTGTAATGCCTTTGATTCAGTGGTACACGACAAACTACTCCTAAAACTAAAATCTTACAGAATCTCTGGACCCCTGCATAACTGGATTGAACCATTCCTGTCAAACAGACAACAAATGGTCAATATTGGGAGCGTCCTATCAAATTCTGTACCTGTCAACAGTGGCATCCCCCAAGGCAGTGTTCTAGGACCAACTCTTTTCATACTCTACATAAATGACCTTTGTGATCATATCAAAAGCAACTATGTTCTCTTCGCTGATGTAAAGCTATTCAACACCACAGACAATACTGCTATCCTTCAAAAAGACCTTGACTATGTATCAGAATGGTCAAACAAGTGGCAACTTCAAATCTCAACAAATAAATGCTCTGTTTTACATATTGGCAAAAAATAAATAAATCAGAAAATAAAATACAAGTTGAATAGTCCTTGTTGATGATCCAGTCTCTGTCAAGGACCTTGGATACTCATCTCTAATGATCTAAGTGCAAGAGCCCACTGTAACTATATAGCCAAAAAGCCATTAAGAGTTGTTAACCTAATCCTACGTAGGCTTTTCTCTGGTAATATCACACTACTAACCAGAGCATAAAAAACATTTACTAGCCCAATACTTGAATACACCTCATCAGTCTGGAACCCACATTACATATCTGAAATTAACACAGTTGAGAAAGTCCAGAAATATTTCACAAGAAGAGTTCTCCACTCCTCTACTTGTTGCAGAATACCTTATGCTACCAGACTTGAAATTCTAGACCTAGAAAACCTAGAACTACACTGCCTTCAGTCCAATCTAGGTATAGTATATAAAATTATACATTGCAATGTCCCACCTGTCAATGAATACTTCAGCTTTAACCATAACAATACAAGAGCACACAATAGATACAAACTCAAGGATAACCGCACCAAACTTGATTGCAGGAAATATGACTTCAGCAACAGAGTGGTCATTGTCTGGAATACTCTACCTGACTCTGTGGTTTTTTGCCCAAACCCCAAAAACTTTACCCTTAGACTGTCTACTATTGACCTCACCCCTTTCTTAGAGGTCTGTAGGGGGCGTGCATAAGCATGCCGTCCCTGTCCTATTGTTTCTTTTTATTTTTCTTATATGTCTCCACTTCATGTATCCACAACTATGTTTATATTTTTACCTGTTATCTTATAATCGCTTGACAAAAATAAATGAAATAAAATAAATAAAAAATAAATACTGTAGGACAGGAATGTCAAACTCGTCGTGATGGGATAGTCATGTGATATATTGTGGCTTTTTCCCCTTCACTAAACTGAGCTTGAATGTGGCCAATGTGTGATAGGCTGTGGAATGTGAGTTTGACAACCCTGCTGTAGGAGGTACATGTAGGTGAAATTCTTCTAAAATTCCATATTAAGGAAGATGAGTCAGGGTACTTTGTGTTTTATAAGTACAGTACTTTGATAAGTCCTGTAATACATTATTTCCAGTGGTAGGATTCAATTTTTTTACCACTGGTTCTGTGGGCATGGCTTGGCATGGCATGGCTTGGTGGGCATGGCAGGGGAAGGATACTGCAAAATCTCCATTCTCTTCCCACTCCTGGGGGAAGGATATTGTAAAATCCTCATTCCCTTCCCACCCCACTAACCTGCTTTCCAGATCCATTCTTCTGTGCAGGGCAACAAAAGAAGACCCAGTTGATCAGCTGGAACTCAGGAGGCAGATAATAGATGGGGCTGTGGCCAGTCAGCGGTGGTATTTGCTGGTTCTCCAAACTACTCAAAATTTCCACTACCAGTTCTCCAGAACTAATCAGAATAGTTCTTGAACTATTGTTGAATACCACCTCTGATTATTTCCCCATATCGATAGATCTTTGGGACTCTCATCCATGGACCAAACTACACCCAATACATTTAATAAGTAATGAGCATAAAGATGCTTTGCTTATTGTTTAGCTTGTTTAGTTATGCAAAGTAAAGGCTGGGCAGACAAAACCATTACAGATGGGAAAAGGAGCTCTCTTTCTCACTGTCATGAGTATGATAAAATTATCTCTCTTTACAAGCAACTCTTTGTACTGAAAGAGAATCACCCTTTGACTCCAGGAAATGTCCAGTCTCAAAATCTCCATAGGAGCTGTTCTTCTCCTGGAACTTGACAGTTATGAGAACATCCATTCTATTTCCAGGAATCTCTTCTGCCACCCTTTCTCTTCCTGGAATATCTGCAAGAAGTCCCCCCCACCCCCATTGTTGTTGTTGTTTTGTATTGTTGAGGGTTTTCCCCCCTTTTTTCTTTTCCAGAAACAATTACTGTCTTGACTTATTTTATTTCCTCTACTTGCTTGTCACATTTGTTCACCTCTCATTATCTGGGACATCAGCTCAAATAGCTGACTCTGAAAGCCTTTTTCCTCATTCATTAGTGCTGATTAAGAAAAGCAAGTAGCCATGTGTGGAAGGGACACAGTTAAAGCAGCAGCCCTGTAGCAATACTTGAGTTCTCTTTGCTGTGGTCTTCACTCAGTAAGAATAGAAAATATTATCTTACTTTCTGCTGCTTACCAGTCCTGATGAAGAGCATTACTTTCCCTCCTGAAGCCATCTCAGATCTGAGTCCTAAAACAATTTGTCTCTGAGCAATGCTTCAGCTTAAAACCTGACATGTTCAAATCAAGAATTCTGGATATAAATAATAATACCCTTTTCTGAAAGTGCCATAGATCTATCTTCTTTTTTAAAAAAAAATATTTGTCAATTGCTTACAAGATAAAAGGTATAATTAAAAACACAGTTATGAATACATGGATACATATAGGAAAAATAAAAATAAAATAAATATAAAAGAAACAATAGGACAGGGATGGTAGGCACGTTGGTGCGCTTATGCATGCTACCTACAGACCTCTTAGGAAAAGGGTGAGGTCAATAGTAGACAGTCTTAGGTTAAAGTTTTTGGGGTTTGGGGAAAAAAACCCACAGAGTCAGGTAGAGTATTCTAGACATTGACCACTCTGTTGCTGAAGTCGTATTTCCTGCAATCAAGTTTGGTGCAGTTAACCTTGAGTTTGTATATATTGTTTGCTCTTGTGTTGTTATGGTTGAAGCTGAATTATTCATTGACTAGTAGGACATTGCAATGTTTGATTTTACATGCTAAGATCGGACCGAAGGCGGCGTAGTGCTAGATTTTCTAGGTCTAGAATTTCAAGTCTGGTGGCACAAGGTATTCTGCAATGAGTAGAGGAGTGGAGAACTCTTCTTGTGAAATATTTCTGGACTTTCTCAACTGTGTTAATATTAGATACGTAATATGGGTTCCAGACTGATGAGCTGTATTTGAGTATTGGTCTAGCAAATGTTTTGTATGTTCTAGTTATTAGTGTAATATTACCAGAGAAAAAGCTACATAAGATTAGGTTAACAATTCTTAATGCTTTTTTAGCTATGTAGTTACAGTGGGCTCTGTCACTTAGGTCATTTGACATGAGTACTCCAAGATCCTTGACAGAATTTGGATCATCAACAAGGTCTTGACAATTCAGCCTGTATTTTATTTTCTGATTTTTTTTTTGCCAGTATGTAGGACAGAGCATTTATTTGTTGAAATTTAAAGTTGCCATTTGTTTGACCATTCTGATACATAGTCAAGGTCTTTTTTGAAGGATAGCAGTATTGTCTGTGGTGTTGAATAGCTTTGCATCATCAGTGAAGAGAACTCAGTTGCTCTTAATATGATCACAGAGGTCATTTATGTAGAGTATGAAAAGAGTTGGTCCTAGAACACTGCCTTGGGGGATACCACTGTTGACAGGTACAGAATTTGATAGGATGCTCCCAATTTTGACCATTGGTTGTCTGTTTGACAGGAATGCTTCTATTCAGTAATGCAGGGGTCCATAGATGCCATAAGAGTTTCATTTTAGGAATAGTTTGTTGGCTATCACTGAATCAAAGGCTTTAGAGAAGTCTATGAAGATTGCGTCTATTGCTTTGCCCTGATCGAGTTGTATAGTCCATATGTTTTTGCAGTGTAAGAGTTGCAGATTATGTGTTAGCTTTTTCCTAAAACCAAATTGTTTATTACAGAGTAGGTTATTTGTTTCTCAGTGGAGGATGATGGATTGGTTAATAATTGATTCCATGACTTTACAGGTGACGCAGCATAAAGAGGTTGGTCTATAATTTTCAACTAGGCTGGGGTCTTCCTTTTTGAAGATGGGGATGACCATGGCTTGTGACCATAGGTTTGGCAAGGAGCTGGTCCTGAAAGATTTTTCAAAGATTATGCTTAGAGGCTCAGCTATGGCAGTGGATAGCTGCCATATTCCATCTGGTCCAATAGATAGAGATGGTTTTAGATTGTGCAGTGCTTTTTTATCAATGTCTTCTGGAAAATCGATATGTATTAGATCATTGTAGTTGTCTGTAGTTCAACTAGAAAATACTGGGCATGATCCATTGCTGTTTACAAATACTGAGCCAAAGAATGTGTTAAAGAGGTTGGCTTTAATAGTGTCATCATTGCAGTCTTTACCATTAGGTCCTATCAGGGGTGGGATGGACCGTGAGTCTTTTCGTTTGTTGTTTATAAAATTGTAGAAAGTACGGGTAGAATTGGTGCGTAGAAGGCTTTCTTCTTGTTTAATATGATAATTGGTGCATTCAGTTTTTATCTGGTGGCATAAATTTTTGTATCAGCTTTTGAAGCTGGCAACGTGACCAGATTTGTTTTTCCACCAAAGTGATTTCTTTTTCAACTGAAGCTTCCTTATTGTTTTGGGTAATTTGTTTTTTCTGGTTTTGGGAGTTGTTAATCATATATATAATTTGATGACTCTTTTGACTTCAAGTAAAAATATCTTGTAATGGTCTTCTACAGTATTGCATCCAGAGAATAGAAATTGCCAATCAAGGGATGAGAGAGCATTGTTTATAAAATCATAGTTGCCTTTTTTGAAGTTATAATTGGGGATTCCATTGTTGTGATGATTTTTGTGTGGACGTTTCTTGAGACAAAAGTTAGTCATGTTGTGGTCACTGTTGGAAAAGAGTTCTTCAATTTGTATTCCATAAATTGAATTCAAACTATTGCAGAATATGAGATTGAGGCAGTTGTAAAGTCTAGTATTGTTGGTTACAAGTTGTTCTAGTCCCAGGTTTGTTACTGCATTGTAGAAGGTTGCATGTGTGGATTCAGTTGTACATTCGTTAAGGGTCCAGTTAATATGTTGTAGATTGAAGTCACCAAGAAAGATAAAAGCGTGTGGGCAGGATGCTGCCCATGTTAACAGTTCATTTTGCTTGTTCAATGTCATAATCAGGGGCTCTGTAACATAGTAAGAACCGAAATGTGATATTTAAGCACAGTTCACAGATGATGGTCTCAGGAACAGCAAGCTCCTGGGTTACTTAGATGTTTTTTAGATGTAGGGACTTTTTATAGAAGATAGCAATACCACCTCCTCTCAGGATTTCACGATTTGATTGGTAAACATGATAATCTCTTACTGTGGTAATGGAGTAAGGGAGAGATGCGTTGAGCCATGTTTCACAGACAAATATAATGTTGAATTTAGCCATATTTAGTAAAAGGAGAAATTCAGGTGTTTTATTTACAAGGCTTCTTGCATTGACTAGCTTGCATTTAAGGCCAGTTGTGGTTGGAATAGAGGTTATGGGCATGCATGCATTCTTCTTGTATTCTTCTCATGCATGTGCCAAAGATTAACAGAGGAAAAGAAACTGACTATGACAACGATGGCTAACCTTTTTGGCACCTAAGGCCCAAAGCACACATTCATGCACACATCCCTAAAATTCAATTCATCATGTCCCCCACACATGCATCCTATCACCATGAATGTGCAGCGGACACCCGAAGACCAGCTGGCTGGTGGGAGGTGTGCATGGCAGAGCTGAGCTGGGTGGACAGCTCACGTGTCCATAGAGAGGGCTCTGTGTACCACCTCTGGCACATATGCCATCACAGCACTATGACAATGAGGTTTTCTGCACAGAGCTTCCCAAAGGTATCAGGTACTGTTTTTCTTTGGTGAATAGCCTTAAAAGACTTTGTGGTTTTGCCCATGTCCATCACTTATCATTTAGGCAAGACAAGAGGATGCCTCTATCTCTTCCTTCTTCTTGGCAAAGGTGCAGTTAATATTGACTTATACTGATGACATTATATGTTATTATTCTGCATTTTCTTTGATTAGGAAATTGTAGCTTATCTCATAAGAACAAGAATTATTTATTTTATGTGGTGAATGTGCCCAAAAGCAAAAACATTTTGGACAAAAATACATTCTTCGATAAAAAAATGATAGAGGAACATGTAGATTTAAAACCAGAAATATTTCTGTTGGGTATCATATCAGAAAAATATAATAAAGGACCATGCATTTGATATTGCATGTGTTAACAGCAGACAGAATTGTCTTTGCACAACATTGGAAAGTTGTAGAGATTCCCCCAGATGAGAAGATAGTAACAAAAAATACTAGAATGTGCAGAAATGGATAGATTAACACCTGAAATTAAAGAGAAGGAAGATATGGAATATTTTGAAACATGAAATTTGTTTTATCTATGGTTAAATAACAGAAACAGAAGTTAGAATATTTAAAATTATAACCTAAGGATTAATTTTACAATGAGGGTTTATTATGCTACATTTATTATCAATATGATATAGCATTAACAATTAAGTATTAATATTATATTGAGAAAATACTGTTATTACTATTACTGTTATTACCCTACTAATGAACATTATGATGATGATGACTATTGCTCAAACTAACTGTAACCAGACAACACACTGCTTATAAAGACATTGAAATTGTTGCTCTAAAAAAATTAAAAATTATATTTTAGCCTTGTTTTCTGATCATCTAGAGAACATAGTTTCTGCGAAAATAATATACACATAAAGCAATGATGAGCAACTCTTGACCCAACAGGTTATGTCAAGCACCCAGCTTCTCAACTTTTCAGCAAAGAGCAATGTCAATGTAGCCAATGATCCTGAAACTTTTTTTTGAAAATGAAAAATGGTAGCACTTTGCAGGCTCAAACCTGCATCACAGAAATGCAGGGTAGCTGAACATTGCTGACACATTGTCAGCCTTCTGAGGATTTGAGGATTACTTTCTGGATGCAAATAGAACAACTTTGCTTCTCAAAGTTCTTTCACTCCCATTCCAGCCTTTTAAACATCCAAAAATGTCAAAAACAGATGTGTGGTTTTTAAATGGTCACATATCATCATCTAGGTTCAGCTTTCCAGAACAGTCAGGAAGGATAGGTAGATAGATAGATAGATAGATAGATAGATAGATAGATAGATAGATAG
>BLBF01000017.1:9762654-9810950 GCA_015471245.1 Laticauda colubrina | reverse complement strand
TAGATAGATAGATAGATAGATAGATAGATAGATAGATAGATAGATAGATAGATAGATAGATAGATAGATGATATTGATATAGTTATCAATATATAGATGTATATGTATATGTATGTATGTATATTTGTTTTCTTAAGTTTTCGCGGGTACTTACATGTATGATATTCAGCTTTGTTTGGGTATTTTCCCACGTCATTATAGTTGTGCTTTTAAAGTTGCAGCAATGTTTCGGCAGAATCTCATCTGTCATCATCAGGCTTCTGTATTGTGTTCATCTGTGAACACAATACTAAACCTAATGGGGTCGTCCCCACCAAACCTAATGGGGACAGTTTGGGGATTCAGACAAAAAACTTTGTTACAACAGTAGGACAATAGAGAATAAATAGATGGTAGCAAATAAATAGATGGTACAAAGAGACTGTACTCTCTACAGTCATCTATTTGTTTATAGAGCTCTGCTGTGCGGATGTGACACATGTAATGTATATCATATTCTAATACACTAATATACAGTAGTTCATATTGACAGGTAGTCTCTAATATCTATTGAATCCTAGTTGGAATGAATTCTCTGTGTTCTTGTCTGAATTTTTTGCAGGACTTTTATTCTTGATGAAACTATCAATATGTCATAGAGCTTCCAGAAAATTTATTGAAAAAGAAAGTGGAATGCAACATTTTGATTTTAGCTTTTTATTACTGGGTGATTATTAAAATAAAAATTGCAACATTTTTCATGCCAAAGAAATGTAGAGTTGTCTTATTAATCATGATTGTTTCAATAATGTTATATTTTATCAGTGTGAGGCTGCTTCAACTTTGGTTCCTTTTCCATTCCCTTAGCAATGAGAAAGCAATGAAAACATTAATGGAAGCATAAAATATTAGACCATAAACTCACCAATCTCATGTACTAAACATCATTTATGACAGAGAATATAAAACCATAATTTCCTAGTAAATTTAACTGTGCCACCACTGTAAAGTATCTAATAAGGTATAGTTCCCAAGTTCTAGTTCTTAAGCCAACCCCTCATAATAGCATTCCACCTCTTGCACCACTAAGGAAAAAAGAAAGTTTTCTATTTTCTATAATGTATTTTAGGATCTAAATCAATTTGAAATAAAAATCCTTTCTCCACCAAAACTTTAGATTGTCTTATCTCACCTTGATTATATTACATACTTTAATAATGCACATTTAACTTGACATATAACCTGCCTTTATTTTGAATACAACTAAAACTCCCCACGAACCAATTGTCAAGTAGGGGTGAGAAAGAGTGACTTGCCCAAGATTACCCAGCCAGCTTCTGTGCTTAAGAGGGCACCAAAATTTACAGTGTTCAAGTTGGCACCTGAAAGTAATATTTTTTTAAAAAAATAAAAAATTATACCACTAACTCTATAACAAATGCAACCTGGCAAACTGTTTAAAAAACTCAGTATTTGAGATAAATATAATGGAACCATGTGAAAAACCTTTAAAACTATTTCTTTCCTCCCTTCCCCCTTCCCTCCCTCCCTTCCTTATTTCTTTCTTTCTGCCTGCTTGCATTAATATCATTTATTGATCATTCCAATCATCATGGACTCTAGATGGTTTGAGAATAAGAGAATAGCAATAAAACTTTTTAAAAATTAAAACTTAATACATAGCAAGTTATAGGAAGTAATAAGAAAAATGAAAAACCAATATTCGAAATCCAATAAGTAATATGCTTATTGAAATTGAAGAAACAAAACCAAAAAAATTCAGGAGGGGAATGCTATGGCTTCTATGTCACATATTATAAACCTCTATTTGAATATGTTCTCTGTTTGATGAGTAATTTAGTTAAGGTTCAAAATTGCCCACCAGTCATTATTTCTTAGAAAACCAACTATATTTGCCTACACATGGAATCAAATCAAAATTCTGATTCCTTGGTATCAGACCAAAATATTTTGAATTTCTCTTTTTCTTTATGATGCATTATTTGGCACTTTTTAAATTTTGGCCTATCTGGAATCTACTGGAACCCATTTTGTTCCATTTAACTGCAATCAACTTGGAATATTCTGATCAATTAATTTGCTCAAAGAGCAAACAAGCATTTTTTCCATGTTAAACATAGTTTCCATGTTGATTAAAGATTATATGATTTTTTTTCACTACATTTGAAATAGTACATTACATTTTTCCATCCCACATTAGGGATGCTTACATATTGTACAAACCATAGCAGAAAGACAAATTAGCTTATCAGGACTGTATCTGTGGAAAATGTCCTTCACATTCACAATAAGGTTTTCAGATGGAATCAGGCTTATCAGCCATATCTAGTATCTCTGTTAGTTTTGGCTTTTTGCCCTTGTGATGTTCCTATTTTTATTTTCAGGCTGAACAATGCTGCTTTTCTTTCATTTTCAATCACTATTTATGCTTTAATCACTATTTTTACTTCTGATCCTAAGCTAACAGTCATTGGACCAAACTATGCTGGTTCAAATTACAGTCCTGTCCCAAAAGAAACCTTTCCATCATGGTACCATCTTATCAGTTGATGGAGGAAAAGAAATCCTTAGCTTGATGCCAACAGGTTTGTCTCAATTCAGGCTACTAGTTCTTACTTATTCAGGTCAAAAAGAGTGCTGGGATCTTGCAGAAAAAGCTTATTTTTCATGAACCTGAATTTTTCTACCACATCTCCAAACATGTAGAGAAATTATATTGTTATGGAAGAAAGTGAGGTATTTTTTTTTAAATTATTCACTAGTTCTGAATTTCTTTCCACAGAGATAAAATTACTTCATTTGGATCTCTGCATTGAGCAGGAGGTTGAAACCAGTGATCTAAATTGTCTTATGTAATTCTGTGATTCTATTTTTCATGCTTTAAGGAAGGTAACAACCCAGCCTTTAATGCTGTGTTAATGTTTGATCACTAATTGTATGTTTCTCATTTTATAACATTTTATAACATTTTATGGTGTATCACTTATGTTGCTTTTTATATGAATTTTGATGGTCTGACCTTTATAGCTGCTTGAAATGTATTTTAACCCAAATGCTTATCAGACAGTGGGGATCCTTCATAATGCAGTGAGGTATGTAAATACATGATCTAGACCAGTGGTGGGATTCCATTTTTTTACTCCCAGTTCTGTGGCCATGGTTTGGTGGATGTGGCAGGGGAAGGATACTGTAAAATCTCCAGTCAGAGGTGGCATTTGCTGGTTCTCCAAACTACTCAAAATTTCCGCTACCTGTTCTCCAGAACTGATCAAAACCTGAATACCACCTCTGATCTAGACAAGGGAAATGACTGAATCTTTTAAGGTCATATTTTTAAAATGAGAATCAGGAATTGCTGCTATCTTCAGAAGTTCTGAAACCATCCTTTGTTAGAGATTAGCCCAGAACTATTTATTTAAATTAAATTAAATGAACATATACCCAAATTTTTCCTTTGTTGCTCAATTTGGTATATAGGTGGACGTCCCTTTTTTTTTTTTTTTTAATTTTTATTGATTTTAAAACAAACATAAACAAACATAACATAAAAACATAAACCATCTTCCATATATATACCTACAGTGTACCGGTTGATTTAGATATTATTTTGTGCAACCATTTTGTCGTCTTCTATTACAATTACATTTTATATCCTCTCATATTTTCAATCAAATATCAAGGACATTAATATCTCCATTGATCAATCGTTGACTGTACTTTTATTCATTCATGTTTTATAAAATAATCATATTTTACTTAGTTTATTTTATAACAATTCATATTGTCCTCCCAGATCTATCCTAAAATTATTTGGTAAATAAAATTTAAAAAGAAAACAATACATCTTTATTTGGTTATTATTTTCTAAAAATCTACATATTCCATTACTGTATTTTATTATCTAACCACTGATAGAATAGATACCAAACTTTGTAAATTTGTTTATCATCTTGTTCTCGAATTTCAAATATCAATCTGCTCATTTCAGCACATTCCAATATTTTTTTAATGATCTGCTCCTGTAATGGTATTTTCTCATTTTTCCAGTTTTTAGCAAATACAATCCTAGCTGCTGTTAATACATTTACAATCAGATATTTCAAATCTTTATGATATATTTCAGACAAAATTCCCAATAAAAAAATATCTGGTTTCAAGTCTATATGCTTATGTGGCATTTTTTCCAGCCACATGTGGATTTTAGTCCAATATTTTTTAGTGTCTGGGCATGTCTACCTACCACATATGGTAATATGAGCCAGGTATCTGATGACATTTCCAACACGTTTCGGACTTATTCTTGAACATCCTTGCTATTCTTGTCGGGGGAAAGTGCCACCTGTAAAACATCTTGTACAAATTTTCTTTATATGCTGTTGACATTGTCATTTTATAATTTTGAGACCACAATTTTTATCATTTCTCAAAGTCAATCCCATATCCAAAATTCTTCCCCCAAGCAATCATAGTTTCTTTAACTTGTTCTTCTAATTTAATTTCTAACAGATATCCATATAATTTTTTAATCACCTTTTCATCAGCACCTGTCAAAATTTTATCTAAATCAGAACATTTATCATAAAAACCTCATGTTTTAAAATCTTTATCATACCTTGATTGTATTTGCGCATATGAAAACCAATTCATCTTTATATCTTGTTCCTCTAATTTTTGCATAGATTTAAGTTCACCCTTTTCATTCAATATTTCACCATATCTAACTGTTCCTTTTTGTATATTATAGGATAAGAAAATGTCTCAATAGTCGATAACCAGACTGGAATTTTCAAATAACATTGTCTTTTAATCTTCTCCCAGTTTAACCACAGAGACTCCCGTATATAATGTCTTCTAAAGTACCCCTGTGTTTTAGAAGACATTACATACTTCATACTTCAGTCAGTGATTACAGGAGAAATTTTGTGTTAATGAGAAAAGATAATAGAAAATTGAAATAGAACAGACAAAAGATATATGCACAATGATTTTAATTGAGATGAAATAAATAAAATAGAATTAAGAGAGTGAAAAGAGGGGAGAAGCTATATAGAAAATGTTGAATGGTAAATAAGATATGAAATGGGATAAAAAGTGAGCATGAATCCGAATTTATGTCTGTACAAAAAGATGTAACCCAGGAAGCCGCTTTCCAAAAAGAAGTTTTATGTTTTTATGTTTTGTGTTTTGTTTATGTATGTTTGTTTATTGAAAATCAATACAATTTTTTCAAAAAAAAATAAATAGATAAAGTACCCCTGTGTTTTCGTTCCTTTATACCATAAAAAAGCATGCCACCCCAACAACAAATCATGTCCTTCTAATGTCAACAATCTCGTATTTCTTTATGTTATCCATTCCTTTACCCACATCAGTTTCGTAGCTTGATAGTACAACTCCCAATTAGGCAAGCTAAATCCTCCTCTTATTCTAGCATCTTGCAAAAGTTTTAACTTTATTCTCGCCTTCTTACCTTGCCATATATATTTCAACATGATTTTATTTAAATCTTCAAAATAATCTTTTCCAAGCCTGATTGGAATTGTTTGAAACAAAATATAAAATTCTGGGTAATATATTCATCTTGATTGTTGATATTCTCCCTATTAGTGACAGTTGTAAATTTTCCCATTTCACCAAATCTAGCGCTATCTGCTGTTTAATTTTAATATAGTTATTCTCTTTTAATGTACCACTAGGAACCCTGGGAGCTGGTGTCACGAAGATACAGCATGCAATCTTGGGGGTCTGAGATTGCTGCCGATTATCTTTGCTCCTGGACAGTCCAATTAGATCTAAACCATCCCAAAGAGATGGCGATCATAAAGAGCACGTCCTGTCAATCCCAGGGATAGTGCAAAGTCCCATGTAGATCCAGGAGAAGCTCTTTTTGCCAGTAGCAAAGAAGCATCCATTAAAGCTGCTGAAGTTGGGACAGCTCCGAGATGGAAGGAAACAGAAAGAGAGAGTGTGCCAGTTTGGTGAGAATCTTTTTTAATATATTTTAAGACTTGAAAGGACACCCTAAAGAAAAGAAAGAATTTGTAAAAGTTTTGACAGAAGTGATTAAGTGGCAATTTTAAACAAGGATGTCAAAGTAATAATTTTATTTCTTCATTGTTGGATTTTTATATATGATTTTATATTTTGAAACTGGACTGATTATGTTTTCTTTTGTTATTTATTCTTTTCTCCTTTTTGATTCTACAACATGTTAAGCTAGAGATTCCTTTTTAGTTATTTTTTAAGTACTTTTTTTCTTTTTTAGTGAATCCTTACAATATTTTGCCTGGAAAAGGAGAGGGGGAAAGTGAAAGCTAAAGCCCCTGTCACACTACACCAACGGATGGAAAGAGGATGTAAAACAGAGAAAAACACTTGCCATCCGTTGGTTAATGCGATGCTTCCGTTTTGTACTCACTGTGTCCGTTTTTCTTCCTCTCTATCCGTCCAGCACCTGTCGACTGACATTTCATCCGCTCAAAAAGTTTTGAGCTGCACAAAACTTTCTGAGTGGAAAATGTATCCAATGCGTCCATTCTGCATCCGCTAGGCATACGGGGAACAACCGTTCTGCATCCGTCGTCATCCATTATGTGTCCGCTACATCTGCTAGGCATCCACTGTGCATCTGCGCAAATCGCATCCACTCCAGCGATAAAAGGACACAGGGAGGAAGCGGAACAGACGTGGAACAGACGCACAGTATTAGTAGCACAGAAGGAGAAAGGATGAAAGCAGATGCAGCTCGCAAAGAAAGCATTTTAAATGGAAAAAACGTTCACAGAGGGGACCTATCTCGGATATTAAGGATGTCTAGAGGATGCCTAGAGGATGCAAAAGGACACATAGGGGAAAATCTATATTGCCCATAAAAAGGGGGAGCAACTCACCTGGATCTCACTTTCAAACCAGCAGCCCAGCTGTGCAGACCTCTGCAGCCTTCATCTGGCTCTTGCTCTTCCACAGCATCCAGTCATGTCCACCATGGATCGTAACAAACTCCTTTTGGTAGCCACCATCGTTCTGCAACAGTGCGAAGCCATCTACAGGCTCTTTCAATTCTACTACGGGAAGAAAAGGAGGCAGCCAATAAGCATCTGGGTCCGAAGATGGATCGGGAGAAGAGCAGAGTATGGACTGTACAACAAGCTGATGGTGGATCTCAGGAACGAAGACACTCGTACATTCCAGAACTTCATGAGGATGCCTGCAGCCATGTTTGATGAAGTTGTGCAGCGGCTGACACCCAGGTTGACCAAGCAGAGCACCAACTTCCGGCCCAGCCTGGAACCTGGGCTCAAGGTGGCACTCACTCTGCGCCACCTGGCCTCAGGGACCACCTACAGGAGCATGCAGTATGGCTGAAGGGTGCCACACAACACCATCAGCATTGTGGTCAGAGAAGTGGTGCAGGCCATCATTGAAGAATACTTGGAGGAGCTCCTCCAGTGCCCCTCCACTGAAGAAGGATGGAAGAAAGTTGCAAAGCAGTGGTATCAGGAGTGGAACTTTCCCCACACCGTTGGAGCTATAGATGGGAAGCACGTGGCCTGCAAAGCTCCAGCCAAGTCAGGGTCCACTTATTTCAACTACAAGGGCTTCTTCAGCATCGTCCTCTTTGCCATGGTCGATGCTGACTACAAGTTCATGTACATTGATGCTTCAGGCAACGGCTCAGTTTCAGATGCCCAGGTATACAACGCCAGTGACCTCAAGGAGGGGCTGGAATGCAACCTCATCATGGGCTTCCCAGATCCAGACCCCCTGCCCAATGACACGCAAGATGTGCCCTACTTCATCGTGGGGGATGACGCCTTCTCCCTCAGAACCTACCTCATGAAGCCCTACACTTCAAGAAACCTCACCCGTGAAGAGAGGATCTTCAACTACAGGCTTTCCAGGGCAAGGCGGGTGGTGGAGAATGCCTTTGGCATCCTGGCCAACAGGTTCCAGGTACTTCTCACCACCATGCAGCATCGCCCAGAGACCATGAGGAGGATCGTGGAAGCTTGCTATCCTGCACAATCTCATGCGCACCCAGTACCCAGTGTTGCAGAACAGGCTTGTGGACCTCCAACAAGGCAATGGGGACATGGAGCCTAGGGAATGGAAGCAAGGGCTAAACCTGATAGACACTGAGGACGTGCAAGGCCCCAACAGAGCCTCACGTGAAGGGAAGAAGCAGCGCAACCTCCTGAAACACTGGTGCAACTCCCCAGCTGGAGCAGTGGAGTGGCAAGACAGGATGATAGATGATTAATGGGTGCTTCCTTCAGCCTGTCTCATCACACTGATGAGATTGGGCCATGTATGTTGGGTGGGCCTACAATGAACAGGGCGTTTAATAAAGAGTTGTGTTTGTGTTGACATGTGTGGATGAATGATTACATTATTATTGATAATAAAGGGCCAAAGGTGTGGCACCTGGGAGGGTGGACCATACAGTCCCACTATGCTTGTACTGGGGGTTTATCTATCCCACAGCTATTACCCATCCCAAAGGTATCCCTGCCCACCCCATTGCTATCTTAACCCATCCCACAAGCATGCAAAGGCTTAAACCATTTCTAAAAGTTTCCACCAAGACTTTATTTACAAAAATAAATGAAGCAAGTGTGTGAAGCAAAGATAATCTTTATTAATAACAAGCTGTAAAAGAAAAATGACTCAAGTCAAGTGTCCAAATAAAGTCTACAGGTAGGCTCCCAGTCTCTGGCACTCCTCTTGGTCACTCGGAGGCATGCCCAGTCTCAGGGGTGAAGAGTCCAGGTGCTGTGGAGGTGGGTGCTGCTGGAGTGCTGGTCTGAAGCGCCACTGGGGTGCCTGGCCCCGAAAGGACAACAGGTGACGGTGTGTTGAGGAAGCTCTCAGGCAGCTGGCTCAGACCCGTGATGTTGAGAGCTCCTTCCTCCATGCCATGGGGTGTCAGCCCCAATACAGACAACAGATGTACTGAGGCCGGACTTGGCTGTGGGGTGGAGGAAGGAGCAGTGTAGTGGGGCTGTCTGGTCTGCATCTGTGTGAGGACTGGCGTGGGTGGCATTGGTGATGTGGGTGGCATCGGTAACGTGGGTGGCATCAGTGGCGTGGGTGGCATCGGTGGCATCAGTGGCGTGGGTGGCATTGGTGGCATCAGTGGAACCGGTGGCAAGAGTGGCATCCAATGAGTCTGTGCCTGGACTGGGAAGGGCTGCTGTCTGTGCTGCTGGACCTCCTGGTAGCCGTAGCGCTGGTAGGTGAGGGCCTGTGGAAAGCCTTGGAATGGGAGGGACATCACCTGGGGTGGAGGAGCAGACCTGGACTGTGTGGGAGCAGGTTCATCTGGATCTGGAGGGTTGTGAAGCAGCTCGGTGATCCGGTCCTTCACCACCTGGTACTGGGGTTCCGCCATTTCCGTGAGAGTCTGGGTGACATAGGTGAGAAAGGGCTTGCGATTGGAGGATGAGGAGTTGGTGTGGACCAGTTGAGAGAGGATATCTATGCTGCTCCTGATGGTGTCTCTTATCTCCAGTAGGACAGTTTGGCTCTGCCCCTCCTGCTGTCTGGCTCTCTGCCTTTCTGTGGAGATGGAGCTGGGGGTGGATGTGGGTAGGACTGTGGTGGAAGTGCCGTCTCCTTTCTCCCACTGCGCCAGGGAGTCCTCCATGTGCTCCACCATGGTTACAAAAGCTGTCCACGGGTTCTCCGTCGTGGCACGCTCCACAGACACCTGCCTGGAGACAGGAGCTGACTCTCTGCCAGAAGAGGACTGGCTCTCAGCAGGCTGCCTGAGAGAGAGGGTTGTGAGAGGGGCTGCTCCTCGGTCGCAGATCTCACCCTCCAAGAAGCTGCACTTGGCCATGACGTAGGTCTCTCTGTCCGTCAGTTTGACTGCGGCCTGGCCAGATTTCTTGAGGTGCAGCTTCCCGTACCAGGTGTGCATGTGCTTCCACCAGCCAAGGAGCACCTCCGAAGTTTAGCCCAGGCTCTCTGCCTTCTCTCTCCAAGCAGCCTGCTACGTTTTGGTGTCCCTATAGATCCTGTGTACCTTCCACCATAGATACTCATTCTCTCTCAGCCACTCAAGCACCTCATCCTCATGTTCCTCCTCGATGTTGTATTGCCTCCTCTCCCATTCTCACGTCTGCCTCTTTCTCCCTTTGGCAGGACCACATGGACCCTCATCAGAGAGGCTTCCAGGTTGTAGGGGCTGCTCCTCCACACCACCAGCAGCAGCAGCACCAGCAGGATCATCATCAGCAGCATCATCATCAGCAGCAGCAGCAGGAGGACCAGGATCAGCAGCAGCAGAGTAAGCACCAGCAGCACCAGCAGGACCAGGAGCACCAGCAGGACCAGGAGCACCAGCAGGACCAGGAGCAAGAGGAGGACCAGGAGCACGAGCAGGACGAGCAGGATCAGCAGGACGAGGAGCAGCTACATCATCATCATCAGCAGCAGCAGCAGCAGCAGCAGGAGGACCAGGATCAGCAGCAGCAGAGTAAGCACCAGCAGCACCAGCAGGACCAGGAGCAGCAGCAGGACCAGGAGCAAGAGGAGGACCAGGAGCATGAGCAGGATGAGCAGGATGAGCAGGACGAGGAGCAGCTACAGCAGAGTAAACACCAGCAGAAGCACCACCGCCAGAAACATCATCATCAGCTCCTCCAGAAGCAGCATCAGCAGAAGCACCACCGACAGAAGCAGCATCAGCAGAGTAAGCACGAGCAGAAGCACCACCGCCAGAAGCAGCATCAGCAGAGTAAGCACAAGCAGAAGCACCACCACCAGAAGCAGCATCAGCAGAGTAAGCACGAGCAGAAGCACCACTGCCAAAAACAGCATCAGCAGAGTAAGCATGAGCAGAAGCACCACCGCCAGGAGCAGTATCATCAGCTCCTCCAGAAGCAGAAGCAGCAGAAGCCCCAGCCCCAGAGGAACTAGCCCGTGCTGCAGAAGCCCCAGCAGAACCAGAGTGAGGGCCAGGGGGTGGGAGGGTTGCCCTCTCCCTCTTGCCAGGGCTGGCAGCAGATGGCTGAGGCTTCCTCTTCTTCCACATGGTTGTGGGGTTGCTGGCTGGCAGCAAGGCTGGCAGGCAGGCAGGCAGGAAGGCTGGCAGGAAGGCTGGCTGGCAGGCAGGCAGGCACCAAGGCTGGCAGACAGGCTGGCAGGCAGGCTGGCAGGCAGGCTGGCAGGAAGGCAGGCAGGCAGCAAGGCTGGCAGGGAGGCAGACAGCAAGGCTGGCTGGCAGGCAGGCAGCAAGGCTGGCAGGCAGGCATGCAGGCAGGGCATGCTGGCAAGGCAGTCGATGTGCCTGGAAGCAGGTCTTTCCTCTGAATGGTGACCTGCTTGGGAGCTGCTTCCCTTTATATCCACGGGGCTGATGCAATGCATCCTCCCCACATGCGCAGTGAACGCTAGGCATCTGCTAGGCTTCCGCTAGGCTTCTGCTCTGCATCCGCTTCATCCACTAGGCTTCCGCTGTTCATCCGCTTCATTTGCTCGGCGTCCGCTCTGCATCCACTCTTTCCGTTCTGCATCTGCTTTGCTGTGCTCCCCCAGAAGCCTTGCGGATGTGCCATCCACTCCCATCCGCTTCCATCTGCTAGGCTTCTGTGGAGCATCCGCTTTCCATCTGCCCTGCGTCCTCCCCCGGTCCATTCCTTTCCGTGTTATCTGCTCGGGTTATGCAAATTTTTGCCCCTTTTGAGAGCGGATAACAATGGATGGAACATTTTTCTCGTCCGCTGTGTCCTTTTTACAAACGTTTTGCATCCGTCGGCCAGTGTGACAGGGCCTTAAAGAAACTTTGTCACACTGCCAACTAGAGACTTGGAAGTATTCTGTTTTTTCTTTACCAGACAAAGCTGAGAAAGAATTGAGACTTTCTTTCAAGGACATTGCTTGGTTGATAAGATAGAGAGAAGAGCATAGGAGAGTATTATTGCAGGTGCTCTTCTGGGTTTCTATCAACAGCTGGAGTCTGGTGCTGAAACTTACGAAAAGAAAAGATGATAAGTTATTGGAGAAGAGAGAAGAGAACTATAATAAGAGCCTTGGATAACTAAACAAAGTGCAGTGTGCTCTTTTTATTTTTTTTTTAAGCTGTGCTATCCCCCCTCATCAGTTTTTCTTTTTTTTTCTGGTAATAGATATTTGGACTTTTGGCTTTTTGGAACTTGGCTTTCTGGAACTTGTCTACTTTTCATATTGGTTTCTTTTGGTCCATTTTTATGTATCTTTTTATATTTGAGATTTCTTAATTGGATTAAGGTGTTAAAGAACCTGAAGAACTTTTTCCTTTCTTTTTTTTTCTTAGCCTTTTTCTTCACCTTTTTGCCTTCTTTGGGACTTTACAACTTTTCTTTTTTTCGTGTTTGTTTATGATGCCCTTATGCTTTTTTTTTTTACTTTTGAATTTTTATTTTTATTTTTTTTTTATTAAAGTTTTTATTAATTTTCTACAAACAAACAAACATACAAAACATTAAAAACATCTATTCTCATATATACTTCCGGTGTATCGGTTGGTTCATCAGTTTTGTGCATTCATTTTATAGTGTCAATTACAATTATATTGCATAACCACTCATATTGTCAATCCATATTCTAATATTACTAAAGAAAAAAATAAAAATAAAAAATTCTTTTTTCTGACTATACTTTTAATCATTCATGCTTTGCGAGATAACAATACTTCAAACAAATTATTCTATAATTTGTCGTATAATCATAACAAATCAATCCTAAAAAACTCTTCATATATATAGTATTAATGTTCTATTATTGTATTTTATCATCTAACCATTGATAAAAAAAACCCCAAATTGCATAAAATTGTTTATCTTCTTGTTCTCTAATTTCAAATGTCAATCTACTCATCTCAGCACATTCCAATATTTTCTTAATAATTTCTTCCTGCAATGGTATTTTCTCATTCTTCCAGTTTTTAGCAAATACAAACCTAGCCGCCGTTAATACATTTACAATCAAATATTTCAAGTCTTTATTATATATATCAGGTAAAATTCCCAATAAAAAGATCTCTGGCTTCAAGTCTATGTGTTTCTTTGTCATTTTTTCCAACCACATGTGAATTTTAGTCCAATATTTTCTAGCATTCTCACAAGTCCACCACATATGATAGTATGAGCCAGGTATCTGATGACATTTCCAACATTTTTCAGATTTATTCTTGAACATTCTTGCTATTCTTGTCGGGGGAAGGTGCCACCTGTAAAACATCTTATACAAGTTTTCTTTATATGCTATTGACATTGTCATTTTATAATTTTGAGACCACAATTTTTGCCATTGTTCTAAATCAATTCCATATCCAAAATTCTTCCCCCATGCAATCATAGTTTCTTTAACTTGTTCTTCCTCTAGCTTAATTCCCAATAAATAACCATATAACTTTTTAATCACTTTCTCATCAGTACCCATCAATATCTTATCTAAATCAGTCTGTTTATCATAGAATCCTTCCGTTTTAAAATCTTCAAGATATCTTGAGTGTATTTGCGCATATGAAAACCAATTCATCCTTATACCTTGTTCCTCTAAATTTTGGATCGTTTTAAGTCCACCCTTTTCATCCAACAGTTCCCCATATCTAACTGTTTGTTCCTTTTTATAAATCATAGGATAGGAAAATGCTTCAATAGTCGATAACCAAATTGGAATTTTCAAATAACATTGTTTTTTTATCTTCTCCCAATTTAACCACAAAGACTCCCGTATATAATGTCTTCTGAAATACCCCTGTGTTTTAGTTCCCTTGTACCATAAAAAAGCATGCCAGCCCAACAGTAAATCATGTCCTTCTAATGTCAACAATCTATGTTTTCTTAATGTTATCCATTCTTTGACCCACATCAAACTTGCAGCTTGATAATACAATTCCCAATTAGGCAGACCAAAACCTCCTCTATTTCCAGCATCTTGCAAAAGTTTTAGCTTTATTCTCGCTTTTTTACCTTGCCATATAAACTTCAACATAGTTTTATTTAAATCTTCAAAATAGTCTTTTCCAAGTCTAATTGGTATTGTTTGAAAGAGAAATAAAATTCTAGGTAAAATATTCATCTTAATTGTTGAAATTCTCCCTATTAATGACAATTGTAAATTTTCCCATTTCTTCAAATCTGTAATTATCTGTTGTTTAAGTTTAATATAATTATTCTCTTTTAATGTGCTACATCTTGCTGTCAAATATATCCCCAAATACTTAACCTTGTTTGTAATTTGAATTTTCAAAAGATCTGTCAGTTCTTCTCTTTGTCTCAACAACATATTTTTTGTCAAAATCTTTGTTTTATCTTTATTTATTTTCAAGCCAGCCATCTCACCATATGTCTCTACCTTTTCCAATAACTTTGGAGCGGTTTCTAACGGGTCTTCCAGAATAAAAGCTAAATCGTCAGCAAAAGCTTGTAGTTTAAATTCTTCCTTTTTAATTTTCATTCCTTTTATATTTTTGTCATCTCTAATATTTCTATTCAACACTTCCAAAGTCAATACGAATAACAAAGGAGATAGGGGACATCCTTGTCTTGTACCTCTTCTTATATTAATAAGATCTGTAAATTCTCCCTCCATCATTACCTTTGCTGTCTGTTTATTATATATGGCTTCTATTGCTTGAATAAATTTTCTGGCAAAGCCCATCTGTTCCAATAATAATAACATAAATCTCCAGTTCACGTTGTCAAATGCTTTTTGAGCATCTAGGAATATCAAAGCCATTTGTTTTTCAGGATGAGCCTCATAATATTCCAAGGTATCCAAAATTACTCTCATGTTGTCTCTAATTTGTCTCTTTGGTAGAAATCCATTTTGATCTGGATGAATAAAATTATTTAAATATTTTTTCAGTCTTTCTGCTAAGATTGAAGCAAAGATTTTATAATCTGCATTCAATAAGGAAATAGGTCTATAATTCTTAATTTGCAACGGGTCAGCCTCTTCCTTTAAAATAAGTGTAATATAAGCCTCTGACCATATTTTGGGTGTCATCTTTTTTAACATAACTTCATTCATAATTTCTAACAATGGAGTGTTCAATGATTCTTGAAATTTTTTATAGAATTCTGCCGGAAGCCCATCTGGACCTGGTGCTTTCCCATTATTTTGTCTTTTAAATGCTTCATTTAGTTCCATCATTGTTATATTGCTTTCTAACATTTCTTCAGTCTCTTTAGGTATCTTCGGTAAGTTAGCATTCTGTAAATACTGTTTAATTTTTTTCTCATCAATATTCTCTTGTTTATATAGTTGTCCATAATAATCTCGAATAATTTCCTTTTTCTCCTTATTACCACAACAAACTTGACCTTGATCATTTATTAGTTTCAATATTTTTCTTGATTCCTTCTCCTTTCTCAGTTTATATGCTAACCATCTACCTGGTTTATTTGCATCTTCAAAATAATTCTGTTTAGAATTTCTAATTTTCTGTGCCAGTTCTTCTTTCTCTATTAATTCCATTTTATGCTTAATTACATCCAGTTTCAATTTAATATCTTTTTTCTGTGGTATTTTCTGTAATTCTTTTTCAAGTCTTATATATTCATCTTCCAAGGCCTTAGAGGTTTGTCTTTTCCTAATATTCTTTTTTCTTGTATAGTCTATTATCAAACCTCTTACATATGCCTTCATTGTATCCCAAACATTCTGTATTGAGGTATCTTCTTTTTTATTTTCTTTAAAAAAAAAGACCAATTCCTTCTCCATCCATTGTATAAAATCTTTCTCCTTTAAAATGGTATTGTTTAATGTCCATCTCAATCTTTTTTTTTGTCCCTTCCATTTAATTGTCATTGGACTATGATCTGCCCAAGTACTTATTTCAATATTTGTTTCTTGAATAGTAGATATTAATTCTGTTGAGATCCAAATCATATCTAACCTGGACCATGATAAATGTCTATTAGAATAAAAAGTATATTGTTTAGTTTTAACATTTCTTTCCCTCCAAATATCTTTTAAGGTTAATTCATCTGTCATTTTAAAAAAAGATTTAGGGAGAATCTTTCTATTTTGTTTTGTTGTTGTTGTTATATAGTCCAATTTATTGTCCACAATTCCATTAAAGTCTCCCATCATGATTATGTTAACATAGTCCAGTCTAATTATTTCCATATGTAGTTTTTTATAAAACTCTTCTTGTTTATCATTCGGAGCATAAATTGCAATCAAGAGTATTTTTTTATTATTATCCATTATTTCCACCATTAATACTCTTCCATCTTCATCCGTGTAGATCAGTTTTGCTGGAATATCTTCTTTAATATAGAGAACCACTCCTCTTTTCTTACATTGAATCAAAGAAGTAAATATTTTCCCTAATTTTGGCTGTACTAACAAATGCTCATGTTGCTTTTTAATATGAACTTCTTGTAAGCAAATTATATCAAATTTTAATTTCTCTAATTTGTGAAAAGTTTTCCTTCTTTTAACAGCTGAATTAAGTCCATTTATATTCATTGTAATCAGTTTTTTTTCTTCCATGATTATGCTTTATATTTAGGTCTAACAACTCTCGTAGCTCTCACTTCACGTTGTTCTTTACTGTCTACCTGTCCACCTACAACTCCTTTCTCTTTTTCAGTCTCCGGTTGTTCCTCCAGAAGCTCAATTAATGAGATCTCTTTCTCTGCCTCCTCTTTTTTTCTTCCAAAAAATTCTGCATAAAAAAATTCTGCTTTTTCAATCGAGTCAATTCTATGTCTCTGCTCTTGCCACGTAAAAATTAGTCCTTCTGGTATCAGCCATCTGTAGTTCACTTCATTTTCCAGTAGCATTTTGGTCAAAAATCGATATTCTCTTCTCATCTCTCTCACTCTTCTAGGTATTTGTTTTAAAACTACAATCTCTTTGCTTTTATATTTCAATACTTTTTCTCTTGCCACTTGTAGTATTTGTGTTCTGATGGATTTTTTAGTAAATCTAATATGTACTTCCTTTGGTAGTTTATTTCTCATCGCATATCTTGTATAAACTCGGTATATCTCATCTACTCCGTCCATCATTTTTTCCTCAGTAATTTCCAGATGATCTGCCAATATTTCTATCATTATCACAGCCAAGTTTTCTCCTTTTTCCTCTTCTATATTTTGAAATCTAAGATAAAATTCTGATCTTTCCATCTCCCACCTCAACATCCCATTTTTTTCTTGTTCTATCACTGTTAATCTAGTGTCAATATTTCCAATCTTCTCCTCTCTTTGTTTTCCTTCTTCCTCAATTTTTTGGAATCTCTCCTCATATTTTCCCATCATTTGTTTAAAATTTTCATCAGATTTCTCTATTTTTTTGTCCATGGTATCTATTTTTATCTTAATATCTTGAATTCCTTGCATAATCATCTGTAAATTTACTTTTTCTTGTTCCTTATCTTGCTTCAACGTTGTCTGAGTTGAAAGTTGTCCTTCAAGTGGTGGGGAAGCAGAGGTAGAAGCAAAAACGGCGAATGATTTTGGCTTCCTGCTCATTTTAATATTTCCAAGTCTTCAAGCTCTCTTTGACTTTAAATCCAGCTGGTATAGTAACCAAATATAGTCCAAAAAATCAAAAAGAAAAAGAGAAAATCCAATATTAAAAGCCCAAAGCCAAAAAAGAAAAAAGGAAAAAGGAAAAAGAAAGGTCTTCAGGTTCTTCTAGACCCTAATCCAATTAAAATAGATGGAAGAAGCAAAGAAAGAGAAGAAAAAAGAAAAAACTCTGAGGCTTTCCCTTTGAAATAAAAAGCAAAAATGCTAGAATTAAAATTAACCAAAAAGGCTGGCAAGTAGGTATTTCAAAAGTATATATATATATATATATGCACTGTACACTGCACTTTATTTCTTTATCCAAGGCTCTTATTATGACTATCTTCTCCAGCAGCTTCAAAGCCAAACCTCAAATGTTGAGATATTGATAAGAGTCCAAGAGAGCACCTGTAATAATATTTTACTGTATTCTCCCTTTTTCCTTTCTTTTTTTTTCTTAGCCTTTTTCTTCACCTTTTTGCCTTCTTTGGGACTTTACAACTTTTCTTTTTTTCGTGTTTGTTTATGATGCCCTTATGCTTTTTTTTTTTACTTTTGAATTTTTATTGTCATCTAACTAATCGATTGGATTAAGGCATACAAGAGCCTGAAGAAAAAAAAAATTTCTTCCCTTTTTGCTTTTTAATTATTATTTCCATTTGTTTTTTTGTTTTTTTCCACTATTTTTACTTGGAATTGTAGCTGGTTATTTTTCAACTGGATTAAGGTCTAGAAGAATTTGAAGATTTTGAATTTTTCAAAATGTGTAGGAAGTTAACAGCTCCTGGTTCTTCAACTTCTGCTTCCTCCTCTCCACCATCTGGAGGACAATGCTCAATACATATAATGTTAAAGCAAGAAAAAGAACAAGAAAAAGTGACCCGGCAGATGATTATGCAAGGAGTTCAAAATATTAAAACAAGATCAGAGAATATTGAAAAGAGAATAGAGAACATTGAACAAAGAACAGGAAACACTGAACAAAGAACAGAGACCACTGAACAAAGAACAGGGAAACTGATGAAAAAGTGGAGAACATCCAACAACTGATGATGAAGTATGATGAGAGGCTCCAAGAAATTGAAGAAGAAGGTAAACAAAGAGATAAGAAGATTGGAGACATTGATAACAGATTAACTGTGGTTGAACAAGATAAAAGTACTGTGCTGAGATGGGAGATGGACAGATCAGAATTTTATCTTAGATTTCAAAATACAGGGGAAGAAAAAGGACAAAACTTAGCTGAGATAATGACAGAAATATTGGTGGAAGCTTTGGAAATAACTCAAGAGAAGATGATGGATGGAATAGATGAGGTTTGTCAAGTCTTTACAAGATATGTGATGTGAAATAGTGTACCAAGAGAAGTTCTTATCAGATTTACAAAGAAAGCCATTAAAACGCAAATTCTGCAAGTGGCAAGAGAGAAAACATTGAAATACAAGGTTAAGGAGATTGTGGTCTTGAAACAAGTGCCCAGAAGAGTGAGAGAGATGAGAAGAGAACATTGATTCTTGACCAAATTGCTACTTAAAAAAGTGGTGAATTATAGATGGCTGATCCCAGAAAGTTTAATGTTCACATGGCAAGAACAGAGATACAGAATTGATTCAATTGAAAAAGTTGAATCATTTTACACAGAATTTTTTAAAGAGGAGAAAGAGGCAGGAAAAGAAATTTCACTAATTGAATTCCAAGAGGACAACCAAATGATAACTGGAAAAGAAGCAGGTGCAATAGGTGGAAAGGAGGAAACCAAGGAACAACGTGAACTAAGATTGCCGAGAGCTGTTAAACCTAACTACAAAATTTAACCATGGAAGAAAAAAAAATAATCACAATCAATATAAATGGAGTTAATTCAGCTGTTAAAAGAAGGAAATGTTTTCATAAATTAGAGAAATTAAGATTTGATATAAACTGCCTACAAGTAGTACACATCAAAAAGCAACATGAACAATTGCTGAGACAGCCAAAATTAGGGAAAATATTTACCTCTTTGGCACAATGCAAGAAAAGAGGAGTGGTCTTGTATATTAAAGATATTATCCCAATGAAATTGATATATATTGATGATGATGGAAGAATACTAATGGTGGAAATAATAGACAATAATATAAAAACACTCCTGATTGCAATTTATGCCCCGAATGATAATCAAGAAGAATTTTATAAAAATTACACATGAAAATAATTGAACTGGACTATGCCAGTATAGTCTTGATGGGAGATTTCAGTGGAATTGTAGACAATAAACTGGATTATACAGCACAGAAAACAACAAAGCAAAACAGAAAGACTTTCCCTAAATATTTTTTTAAAATGGTGGATGAAATAAACTTAAAAGATACATGGAGAGAAAGAAATGCTAAAACTAAACAATACACTTTCTATTCAAATAGACATTTATCATAGTCCAGAACAGATATGATATGGATGTCAACAGAATTATTAACTAATCTTCAAGAAATAAATATTGAAACAAGTACTTGGGCAGATCACAATCCAATGACAATTAAATGGAAAGGACAAAGAAGAAGATCTAGATGGACGTTAAATAATACTATTTTAAAGGAAAAAGACTTTATACAGTCGATGGAGAAAGAACTGGCTCTTTTCTTTAGAGAAAACAAAAAAGAAGATACATCAATCCAGAATGTATGGGATACAGTGAAGGCATATGCCAGAGGCTTGACAATAGACTATACAAGGAAAAAAAATACCACAAAAAGATTAGCCTCTAAGGCATTAGAGGATGATTATAAAGGACTTGAAAAAGAGTTACAGAAAATGCCACAGAAAAAGGATACTGTATATACTCGCATATAAGCCGACTCTAAAACTCAATTTTTTAAAATCAAATTGGGGGGTCAGCTTATATGCGCATAAATCTGATCTCACACAAATGAACTGACATGACACCATTTCTCATGATCACGCAATATCATCGATATTACTAGTCATACATACATACAGCACATTTTTTTTACTCTGGCGCCTCCATTTTGCTTTTTCTATCACCAGATCATAACACGCTGTGATTGGTTAGTCATTCACGTGACCGCTTTCGTGTTTGCGATCGTCACGTGCAACTTTGTGTCCAGTTTCTTTGCGTTAGTAGTAGTAAAATTCAGAAAAATATATCGTACCCATATCTGATGTAAAAGAAAAAGAATGTTGTATGCCGCTTCTTTTAAACTAAAAGTAGTGAAGGCCACAGAGGAAACAAGCAACCTTGAAGCAGCAAGAACCTTTGGAGTGGATGAGAGCAATATTAGAAGATGGAGAAAGGATAGTACATTGGATTGCACCCCCAGTTCAAAATGTACAAAAAGAGGCCCAAAGCTGGGCAATTCCCTGAAATGGAAAAGGACATTCTTGAGTGGTTTGAGGCTCAAAGGCAGAATGGCTACAGTGCGTCTAGATTGGCCGTCCGCTTACAAACATTGCAGGTGGCCAAATCTGGAAAATACCAAGGTACCTCAACCTTCACTGCTTCCCCAGGCCGGTGTACAAGGTTTTTGAAGAGAAATGGGATATCACTAAGACAAAGAACAAAAATAGCGCAAAAGCTACCATCAGAATAGGAAAATGTGATGAACTTCCAATGTTTTGTGATAAATAAATGAAAGACTGGTGATTTTCCTCTCAGCAGGATTGGCAATATGGACAAGACCCCTATGTGCTTTGACATGCCAAGCACTAAAACATTGAACCAAAAGGGTGACAAAACAGTTCTTATTGAGACAACAGGGCACCAAAAAACCCATTTTACAGTGGTGCTGAGTTGCACTGCAGATGGGGTGAAGCTACCCCCAATGGTAATCTTTAAACGAAAAACCCCTCCAAAGGACAAATTTCCCAGTGGTGTGGTCATCCATCAGCATCCAAAAGGATGGATGGATGAAGAAGGCATGATCAAATGGATAAATCAAGTGTGGGTGTGCAGAAATGGAGGTCTTCTCAAGAAACACTCCATGCTAGTCTGGGACCAATTCAGAGCTCACCTAACCGAAAAGGTAAAAAGGAGTCTAAAGGAGTCAAACACCATTCAGGCAGTCATACCAGGAGGGTTGACTGGAATGCTACAACCCCTAGATGTTAGCCTGAACAGACCCTTCAAGACACACATGCGAAACCTGTGGACACAGTGGATGGCAGATGGCAAGGCTGAACTAACAGCCAAAGGAAACTTCAAATGCCCTCCTTTTCCCACAGTTGTGTCTTGGGTGAAAACTGCATGGGATATGATTTTCCAAGAAATGGTACAGAAATCCTTTTTAAAATGTTGCATTAGCAACAAATTAGATGGCACTGAAGATGATGCTGTATGGCAGGAGGATAGCAGTGAAACTGAAAATGAAGACAGTGATGAAGTGGCAAAAAATGGAAATGAAGATCAAGATGAAGAAATGTGGGATGAAGATAATGTCAGATATACATTGGAGGACTGGAAACATCTCTTTGGGGAATCTGAGGACGAGGGTGATGGTGAGGATGAATTTGAAGGATTCTGAGACACTGTTTAATTTGTGAAAATAAATAAAAGTAAAACACAACAATAATGGCTTTTATTCTCATTTATGCTCTTCTGCAAGCTTTTGCTACGATAAGTGCATATATTACCATTATATAACATCAGATTCTTTACATGCCGGGTAATTAACTTAATATTGTTTCCTACACAAATGCTTTGATAATGAACCTTCATCAGTGCATTGCATATTGATACTCTTTTGTTATTAGCCCAGACAACACACCATGGTATTTGGGGGTCAGCTTATATGCGAGTTTTTGCAAAATTCCTCATTTTGGGGCAGTTTTTAAAGGGTCGGCTTATTTGCGAGATCGGTTATATGCGAGTATATATGGTACCAAGTTAAAAATGGATATAATTGAACATAAAATGGGTTTAATAGAAAAAGAAGAAGAGCTAGCACCAAAAAATTAGAGGTGCTAAACAGAATTACTTTGAAGATGCAAATAAACCAGGAAGATGGTTAGCATATAAACTGAGAAAGGAGAAAGAATCAAGGAAAATTTTGCAACTGATAGATGATCAAGGCCAAGTTTGCTATGGTAGCAGAGAGAAGAAGGAAATCATGTGAGACTATTATGAGAAATTATACACACAAGAGAATATTGATGAGGAAAGAGTCAAACAGTATTTTCAGGATGCTAATCTACCTCAGATACCTAAAGAGATTGAAACAATGTTAGAAAGCAATATAACGATGATGGAGTTAACTGAAGCACTTAAGAAGCAAAATAATGGAAAGGCGCCAGGCCCAGATGGACTTCCAGCAGAATTTTATAAAACATTACAAGAATCGTTGATTCTTTCATTCTTAGAAGTTATGAATGAAATTATGTTAAAGGATACCTAAAATATGATTAGAAGATTATATTACACTTATTCCAAAATAAGTGCTAAGTTTGGATAATATATTCCAAAATAAGTTTAGAATAATAATATTCCAAAATGTAATGGAGGCCGATCCATTACAAATTAAGAATTATAGACCTATTTCTTTACTAAATGCAGATTATAAAATTTTTGCTTCAATATTGGCAGAAAGACTTACAAAATATTTAAACAATTTTATTCATCCTGATCAAAATGGATTGCTGTCAAAGAGACAAATTAAAGACAATATGAGAGTAATTTTGGACACTTTGGAATATTATGAGGCTCATCCTGAAAAGCAAATGGCTTTGATATTTCTAGATGCGCAGAAGGCATTTGATAATATGAATTGGCGATTCATGTTGTTACTGCTGGAACAGATGGGCTTCACTAAAAAATTAACTCAAGCAATAGAAGCTATATATCATAAACAAACAGCAAAAGTAATGATAGGGGGAGAATTGACAGACTCTATTGATATAAGAAAAGGAACAACACAAGGATGCCCACTGTCACCTTTGTTGTTTGTGTTAAACAGAAATGTTGGAGAAGAAAAGGACATAAGAGAAATGAAAATTAAAAAGGAAGAATTTAAAGGCCCTGTCACACTGCCCAACAGATGCAAAACTTTAGTAAAAAGGATACAACGGATGAGAAAAATGTTCCATCCGTTGTTATCCGCTCTCAAAAGGGGCAAAAATTTGCATAACCAGAGCGGACAACACGGAAAGGAACGGACGCGAGGAGGACGCAGAGTGGATGGAAAGCGGATGCGGAACGGAAGCCTAGCGGATGGAAGCGGATGAGAGTGGATGGCACATCCGCAAGGCTTCCGGGGGACCTCAGCAAAGCGGACGTGGAACAGATGAAGCGGATGCACAGCGGATGCACAGCGGATGAAGCAGATGCAGAGCGGAAGCCTAGCGGATGCAAAGCAGAAGCCTAACGGATGCCGAGCATTAATTGTGCATGCGGGGGGGATGCATTGCGTAAGCCCCGCGGATATAAAGGGAAGCAGCTCGGAAGCAGGTCACCATTCGGAGGAAAGACCTGCTGCCGGATGCATTGACTGTCTTGCCTGCCCTGCCTGCATGCCTGCCTGCAAGCCTTGCTGCAAGCCTTCCTGCCAGCCTTCCTGCTAGCCTTCCTGCCAGCCTGCCTCCCAGCCTGCCTCCCAGCCTTCCTGCCAGCCTTGCTGTCTGCCTGCCTGCCAGCCTTGCTGCCAGCCTGCCTTCCAGCCTCCCTGCCAGCCAGTCTGCCTGCCAGCCTTGGTGCATGCCTGCCTGCCAGCCTGCCTGCCAGCCTTCCTGCAAGCCTTGGTGCCTGCCTTCCTGCTAGCCTTCCTGCCAGCCTTGGTGCCTGCCTGCCTGCCAGCCTTCCTGCCAGCCTTGGTGCCTGCCAGCCTCCCTGCCAGCCAGCAACCCCACAACCATGGGGAAGAAGAGAAAGCAGCAACATGCCGCCATCCCTGGCAAGAGGGACAGGACCACCCTCCTGCCCCCTGTCCCTGACTCTGATTCTGCTGGGGCTTCTGCTGGGGCTCCTGCTGCTTCTGCTTCTGGGGGAGCTGATGCTGCTGCTTCTGGCAGTGGTGCTTCTGCTCGTGCTTACTCTGCTGAGGCTGCAACTGGCGGTGGTGCTTCTGCTCGTGCTTATTCTGCTGAAGCTGATCCTGGTGGTGGTGCTTCTGCTCATGGTTACTCTGCTGAAGCTGCTTCTGGTGGTGGTGCTTCTGCTGGTGCATACCCTGCTGAAGCTGCTCCTTGTCCTGCTGGTCCTGCTCATCCTGCTCGTACTCCTGGACTTGCTCATCCTGCTCATCCTGCTCTTGCTCCTGGTCCTGCTCATGCTCCTGGTGTTGCTGACGCTGCTGGTGCTTACTCTGCTGCTGCTGATCTTGGTCCAGCTGGTCCTGCTGCTGCTGCTGCTGCTGATGATGATGATGATTATGATCCTGCTGCTGCTGATGATGATGAGGAGGAGGAGGAGGATCCTGCTGGTGGTGTGGAGGAGCAGTCCCTACTACCTGGGAGCCCCTCTGATGAGGGCCCATCTGATCCTGCCAAAGGGAGGAAGAGGCATATGCGAGAACAGGAGAGGAGGAAATACTCCATTGAGGAGGAACATGAGGATGAGGTCCTGGAGTGGTTGAGAGAGAATGACTATCTGTGGTGGAAGGGACACCGTCTCTACAGGGACACCAAGCGGAAGCATGCTGCTTGGAGAGAGAAGGCGGAGAGTCTGAGCTACACTTCGGAGGTGCTCTTCGGCTGGTGGAAGCACATGCACACCTTGTACAGGAAGCTGCACCTCAAGAAATCTGGCCAGGCCACGGTTAAGCTGACGGACAGAGAGACCTACGTCATGGCCAGATGCAGCTTCCTGGAGGGTGAGATCTGCCACCGAGGAGCACCATCAGCCCCTCTCACGACCCTCTCTCTCCGGCAGCCTGCTGAGAGCCAGTCCTCTTCCGGCTGAGAGTCAGCTCCTGTCTCCAGGCAGGTTTCTGTGGAGCGTGCCATGGCGGAGAACCCGCGGACAGGTGTTTTAACCGTGGTGGAGCTCATGAAGGACTCCCTGGTGCAGTGGGAGAAAGGAGACTGAACATCCACCACAGCCCTACCCGCATCCACCCCCAGCTCCTCCTCCACAGAAAGACAGAGAGGCAAATTGGAGGGGCTGTCCTGCTGGAGATCAGGGACACCATCACGAGCAGCATAGATCTCCTCTCTCAGCTGGTCCACATTGACTCCTCATCCTCCAACCGCAAGCCCTTCCTCACCGATGTCAACCAGACCCTCACGGACATGGCAGAACCCCAGTACCAGGTGGTGAAGGACCGGATCACCGAGCTGCTTTACAACCCTCCAGACCCAGAGGAACCTGCTCCCACCCAGTCCAGGTCTGCTCCTCCACCCCAGATGATGTCCCTCCCATTCCAAGGCTTTCCACAGGCCCTCACCTACCAGCGCTACGGCTACCAGGAGGTCCAGCAGCACAGGCAGCAGCCCTTCCCAGTCCAGGCACAGAGTCATCGGACGACACCATTGCCACCGGTTCCACTGATGCCACCAATGCCACCCACGACACTGATGCCACTGACGCCACTGATGCGACCCACGACACTGATGCCACCGACGCCACCGATGCCACCCATGACACTGATGCCACCGACGCCACCGATGCCACCCATGACACTGATGCCACCGACGCCACCGATGCCACCAACACCAGTCCTCACCCAGCTGCAGACTAGACAGCCCCACTACACTGCTCCTTCCTCCACCCCACAGCCAAGCCCGGCCTCAGTACATCTCTCATCAGTACTGGGGCTGACACCCCATGGCATGGAGGAAGGAGCTCTCAACATCACGGGTCTGAGCCAGCTGTCCGAGAGCTTTCTCATCACACCGTCACCTGTTGTCCTCTCAGGGCCAGGCACCCCAATGGAGCTTCAGACAAGCACTCCAGCACCAGCCACCTCCACAGCACCTGGACCCTTCAGCCCTGAGACTGGGCACACCTCCGAGTGACCAAGAGGAGTGCCAGAGACTGGCTGGCTGGCTACCTGTGGACTTTATTTTGACACTTGACTTGGGTCAAGTGTCTTTTTGTTTCTTTTACAACTTGTTGTTAATAAAGTCTATCTTTGATTCACACACTTGCTTCATTTCTATTTTTTAATAAAGTCTTGGTGGAAACTTTTAGAAATGGTTTAAGCCTTTGCATACTTGTGGGATGGGTTAAGATAGCAGTGGGGTGGGCAGGGATACCTTTGGGATGGGTAATAGCTGTGGGATGGGCAGGGATACCTGTCAGATGGGCAGGGATATCTGTGGGATGGGTTAGGATATCTGTGGGATGGGTTAAGATAGCAGTGGGATGGGCAGGGATACCTTTGGGATGGCTAATAGCTGTGGGATAGATAAATCTCCAGTGCAAGCATAGTGGGACTGTATGGTCCACCCTCCCAGGTGCCACACCTATGGCCCTTTATTATCAATAATAATGTAATAATCATCCACACGTCAACATAAACACAACTCTTTATTAAACGCCCTGTTCATTGTAGGCCCATCCAAAATACATGGCCCAATCTCATCAGTGTGATGAGACAGGCTGAAGGAAGCATCCATTAAGCATCTATCATCCTATCTTGCCACTCCACTGCTCCAGCTGGGGAGTTGCACCAGTGTTTCGGGAGGTTGCGCTGCTTCTTCGCTTCATGTGAGGCTCTGTTGGGGCCTTGCACATCCTGAGTGTCTATCAGGTTTTGCCCTTGCCTCCATTCCCCAGGCTCCATGTCCCCATTGCCTTGTTGGAGGTCCACGAGCCTGTTCTGCAAGACTGGGTAGTGGGTGCGCATGAGATTGTGCAGGATGCAGCAAGCTTCCACGATCCTCCTCACGGTCTGTGGGATATGCTGCATGGTGGTGAGAAGTACCTGGAACTTGTTTGCCAGGATGCCAAAGGCATTCTCCACCACCCGCCTTGCCCTGGACAGCATGTAGTTGAAGATTCTCTCTTCACGGGTGAGGACTCTGGAGGAGTAGGGCTTCATGAGGTTGGTTCTGAGGGAGAAGGCGTCATCCCCCATGGTGAAGTAGGGCACATCTTGTGTGTCATTGGGCAGGGGTTCTGGATCTGGGAAGCCCACAATGAGGTTGCCTTCCAGCCCCTCCTTGAGGTCACTGGCGTTGTATACCTGGGCATCTGAACATGAGCCATTGCCTGAAGCACAGATGTACATGAACTTGTAGTCAGCATCGACCATGGCGAAGAGGATGATGCTGAAGAAGCCCTTGTAGTTGAAATAAGTGGACCCTGACTTGGCTGGAGCTTTGCAGGCCACGTGCTTGCCATCTACGGCTCCAACGGTGTGAGGGAAGTTCCACCTATGATACCACTGCTCTTCAGTGGTGGGGTACTGGAGGAGCTCCTCCTTGTATTCTTCGATGATGGCCTGCACCACTTCTCTGACCACAATGCTGATGGTGTTGTGTGGAACCCTCCAGCCGTACTGCATGCTCCTGTATGTGGTCCCTGAGGCCAGGTGGCGCAGAGTGTGTGCCACCTTGAGCCCAGGTTCCAGGCTGGGCCGGAAGTTGGTGTTTGCCTTGGTCAACCTGGGTGTCAGCCGCTGCACAACTTCGTGAAACATGGCTGGAGGCATCCTCATTAAGTTTTGGAATGCACGAGTGTCTTCTTTCCTGAGCTCCACCATCAGCTTGTTGTACAGTCCGTACTCTGCTCTTCTCCCGATCCATCTTTGGACCCAGACGCTTCTTGGCTGCCTCTTTTTCTTCCCGTAGTTGAGTTCACAGAGCCTGTAGATGGCTTCACATTGTTGCAGAAGGATGGTGGCTGCCAAAAGGACTTTGTTACAATCCATGGTGTACATGACTGGATGCTGTGGAAGAGGAAGAGTCAGATGAAGGCTGCAGAGGTCTGCACAGCTGGGCTGCTGGGCTGAAAATGAGATCCAGATGAGTTGCTCCCCCTTTTTATAGGCAGTATAGGTTTTCCACTATGTGTCCCTTTGCATCCTCTAGGCATCCTCTAGACATCCTTAATATCCGAGATAGGTCCCCTCTGCAAACATTTTTTTCGTTTTAAATGCTGTCTTTGCGAGCTGCATCCGCTTTCATCCTTTCTCCTTCCGTTCTGCATCCATTCTGCATCTGTTCCTCGTCCGTTCTGCTTCCTCCCTGCGTCCGTTTACCTCTGGAGCGAATCGAGTTGCACGGATGTGTATCGGATGCCTAGCGGATATAGCGGATGCGTAACAGATGCAGAGCGGGTGCCTAGCGTATTCAGAACAGACGTATTGGATACATTTTCCGCGCAAAAGTTTTGAGCAGCTCCAAACCCTCTGAGCGGATGAAACGTCAATAGACGGATGCTGGACGGATAGAGAGGAAGCAAAACGTATGCAGTGAGTACAAAATGGAAGCATCGCGTTAACCAATGGATGGCAAGTGTTTTTCTCCATTTTACATCCTCTTTCCATCCGTTGGTGCAGTGTGACAGGGGCTCAAATTGCAAGCATTTGCAGATGATTTGGTTTTCATCTTAGAAGTTTTGGTTTTCATTAGAAACAGCACCAAAATTGATGGAAAAGATAGAGACATATGGAAAGATGGCTGGCTTGAAAATAAATAAAGACAAGACAAAGATTTGACAAAGAACTTGTTATCAAGATAAAAGGAAGAATTAGCAGACCTATTGAAAATCAGTCTCGAATAAGATTAAATACTTGGGGATATACTTGACAGAAAGATGGACTTCCCTTTTTTTTAACTGTCGAGGAACATATGAGAGTAGTTAAGATACTGGTCTAGAAACTAGATGTCTATGAGTTCAGTGGTGGAGTGGTTAGAGTGCAGTAGTGCAGGCCACTTCTGCTGACTAACAGCTTCCTGAAATTTGGCAGTTCAAATCCCACCAGGCTCAAGGTTGACTCAGCTGTCCATCCTTCCAAGGTGGGCAAAATGAGGACCCAAATTGTTGGGGGGAAATATGCTGATTCTGTAAAACTGCTTAGAGATGACTGTAAAGCACTCTAAAGTGGTATATAAGTCTAAGTGCTATTGCTATTGCTCTTTTAATTCTGCCTTAAGCATGAAAGCTAACTGGGTGACTTTCTGCCAATTACACTCTCTCTCTTTCAGCCAAAACCACTTCTCAGGGTTTCTGATGTAGGAAAAACAGGAAGAAGAAGGAGTATTAAGTGTTCACTAGCTTGGGTTACTTGTAAAGTAATAAAGGTGGGATAAAATCTAATATGCAATAAGATGGATGAAGAAAGTGACCACCTCAGATATAGCTAGTAAGTTCTGTAACTTAGAGTGACTTGAACTTGGATCTCCCAGACAGTATCTACCATTACATTAATCCTGCTGCATTAATCCATCAGCAAATATTTAAGTATTATTTAAATATATTGAAGTTTATGCCAATCTAAGCAAATTTAGACATATTACATAGATGGGCAAACCATGTTCAAAGAGCTACATTTTGCCCATAAAAGGTTATTTGTGCCTTCTAATGCCTGAGAATAAATACTGTGGCAATGCAGATACATTTTAGTGGTGCAAATTATTTTTTATACCTTTAAAACAGAGGACAGGTTTGTTTCTGAGTGGTCTCCCATATCTATCTGCACTCTTTTTTTAAATAAAAAAGCCAAATGTCCCTAACATATACTATATATTTAGTCAACAGCCATCACCTTCTGGAGAAGTGTTGTGGTGGCTTAATGCCTTAAAAGATGCCAGGGAAGGCCTGGGCTCCAGGGGTTCAATTCCAACCATCGCATGATGGAGTGAGCTCTCATTACTTGCCCCAGCTCCTGCCAACCTAGCAGCTGAAAAACATGCAAATGCAAGTAAATACATAGGTACCATTTCGGTGGGAAGATAACAGTACTCTGTGTTTTGCCACAAATCTTGCTGTGGTGTAATGTCATGCTGGCCATATGATCATGGAAACATCTTCAGATAGCACTGGCTTAATTGCCAAATTGAAAACAAATTTAAAACAAATTTAAAACAAAAATGAGCACTCTTCCCATAATAAATTTTAAAATGAATAGCACTGCCTCTGCTACAACTAATGGAGTAAAACCTGCAGGGACTCCTTTATCTTTTATCACCTTCTGGTGTTTTTAGATGGCTGATTACATGATCTTCCATGGCCTTTCACAAAGCTGGGAGAATAAATTGCAGACTTCAACTTTTTAAAAGGACCACAGGACCCAACTTCATAAAGTTTTTTGGGCCTTACATGCATCTTGACAAACTTGCTGGGGATCAGGTCTGAGGGATAAGTACTATAGAGGTAAAGAAAACAGAAATTGGGGAGAGCTTTTTTTAAGCTTTTTAGAAAATTAAACTCTCTCATTCCTAAGTCCACTTATTCTCTCCTACCTAAAACCATTATGTTTAATTTTAATGCATTTAAAATTGACAACAGCTGGGGAAATCAGTGATGGATAGACAGTGCTCTTCAAGTATATGAGAGATAATCAATCTTGGATCTGTTCATATAAGAAGAATCCATCTAACATGAACCATCTTGCCATTGCACTATGCTTGTCATCCTCTCTTTCATGATATCTTGATCCTGTTACTGGTCACCCTGCTAATTTGGTGACAATTGTTTTACCTTGAAGGTTTCATCTCCAAAAAAGCATACTCAAAAAAGCATATATGCAGTGGTGGTACTCAAATTTTTTTACTATCAGTTCTGTGGGTGTGGCTTGGTGGGTGTGGCATGGCTTGGTGGTCATGGCAGGGCAAGGATACTGTAAAATCTCCATTCCCATCCCACTCCTGGGGGAAGGTTACTGCAAAATCCCCATTCCCTCCCCTAATTAACCTGCTTTCCAGCTCCATTCTCCTGTGCAGGGCAACAAAAGAAGATCCAGCAGGACTGCTGGGACTCAGAAGGCAGAGAATAGATGGGGACAGGGACAGTCAGGGATAGTATTTGCCAGTTCTCTGAACTACTCAAAATTTCTGCTACCAGTTCTCCAGAACTGGTCAGAACCTGCTAAATACCATTTCTGTATGTATTTATATGTTACCTATAACAGAGGCACCCAACCTTTTGGATACCAGGCATTGGTTCCCTGAAAAGAGGTTTTTCTGCAGATCAGAGGGCATGTGGTTTCACATGCTGTCTGCAGCTCATGGATGGACTTCACTTGTTTGCACAGATTGCTTTCTAGCACGCCCAGTCCACAGACTGGGGATTCAGAACCCCTAATCTATAACTATCAGCAATATAACCAACCATAAAGACAATTCTTAAATAGAATCCTTGATCATACAATGGGCCAAAGTTGTTTTAGAAAAATGGTTTTCAGGGGTATTGTAGAATGATCCCATTTCTAGGAAAGCATATTCCACAATAAGGGGTCTATTATAGAAATTGCCTGCCTTCTGAGCCATACCCACTTTATTTCTCATTGAGATGTGATGTTCAGTAACCCCTGTTGGCAAGGTGGTCTTTGACACTTTTTTGGGGACTGTTGCATTTGATGTTTTATTCTTCACAAATGTTTTCAAGATCGTTTGGCTGCAATTTACATGTTAACGCTAACAATTCACATGTTAATGCTAAGGCTATTGCTCATTCTATGCCCAAAGAAACAAAAAAAAATGTTATTTTGGCTTAACATGGAGATACAGGTAGCCCTCACTCTGATGGTTCTTCAGGAAAGTGGTAAATCCCTGGCTTTTCCCTAAGCCACTAGAGCCAGGATGTTGATGGAACTGGTATAGAGTGTTTTGGGATCTCAGTGGTATTTGTTGTTTAAAATGGTCTTTTTAATTGTACTTTGTTTTTCTAGTCGATGGATAGTTATACAATTTTGCTGATTGACTGATTGATTGATTGAATAAATAATGAGGGCCATGTTTAAGTCAATAAACTTGGATTCCTCAACATGTTCATTTGTTTGGATGGAATATATGCAAAAGTATAAACATGTCAACTGGGTTTTATTAATCCAGGTTTGGGGTTTAATGTGTTGTGTGAACCCATACATTATATTTTGAATTACAAAACTCCACTATCATGGATATCTTCATGGTAGCATTTTGAAGCATTTAGGTAGAACACCAAATGTTACCAATTCTCTTTGTTTTATTCCTCATTATTGTCCAACCCTTGGAAACAATTTTCAGAAAAAATAGGATGATATTGAAGCTAGTGGGACCTACTGCTGGTAGGATTCAGGATGATATTGAAGCTAGTAGGACCTAGAGCAAACAAAAAGTCTTTCTCTTTCCTATAGAAAGAGGAAACCTGGTATAATCCATCACTTGTCTTCGAAATTAATTTCACCCTATTAGACCTGAACACCAGAAGTTCTCTAAAAATTGGAACAACCTTAGACCACTTCTCTGCAATTTTATATTCAGCCTTACACTGGGGAACCTACATTCTCAGTACTACTCTACACCCCTTGCATCTTCCCTCTTTAGAAGAGGAGAGATTGCTCTAACAGATGGTAAGAATTTTGTACAATATTGAACAAAGAAGAGGCATGCAGGTCATCTTGTTCTAGCAGATGGCATGGCGGTACTCCCACAATTTTTTTCAAAATGAAAGGAAATATTAATAAAGAAAGATGGCCAAGATATTCTCAGAGGATTAGACACACTCACCTGAGTAGTTCTAATTAGTAATTCATTCTGCAAATCTTTCTCATATATTTCCTAAATGCCTAATATTTTTTTAATACCTCTTCCCTGGAGACTTATATGGATTAATTTTACACATTTTAGCAGTTTTCTGAAGCCCAAACACAGGAAAACATAATCAAAGTTTTTATGTAAGAAGATTCCATGCACTAAATAATGTTCTGCTATTGTTTGCTTGCAATCATTAACAGAAAATAAACTACAATAATTGTAAAAAAAAAAACCTACTACCTCTTGAAGCCCCATAATATATAAGTTCCCAGGGACTTTTTTTTCAAAAATAAATAAATAAATAAAATGAACTATACTGCCTCAAGCACTATAGAGAATATAAATCTGTCTCACCTTTTCACCTCACTCATCCAAAGGGTAATTCAAGGCTGTTGAGAAGCAGAGTTCAAAATTTGTTTGTATAACCTCAAAAAATTAGCTGATATATTTTGACTGAAGGGCAATTGTCCTTTGTCAAAAATAACTTTAGTTTTACCAAGGCAAATTTTACATGTAAATTTATTTGAGCTTTCTGAGTATCATTACAGTTTCATGATATATGCAGTTACAGTGGAAAAGCTTGTTTTGAGCAATGTGATTTCCATTTCTATGCCTTTTATGCAACTTAAAACCCCTTTATGAGACATGACAAAATGTAACACCTATTTATCTTTATTTCTGACTGCTTATGGGAAGATGGACTGCATGTACCATTCTGATAGATCTTCTAGATTGCCTTCTGAGATACCACTTAGCAACAGATCCTGGATGGCTCCTCAAGCTAATGCATTCTGTGTCATCAAAAGCATCCAAGCCCATGTAATCCTTAGTAGAATTAATAGCTTAGTAGTCCATGTTATCCTTAGTAGAAATTTTGAAACCCAGAGAATACTATCTGGCTACCTATGTCTGACCAATCCCAAATATGTAGTGCTTTCCTTTCTGGCAGTCAATATAACAAAAGAAACAAGGACAATGAAAATTGTTGAGAGAAAAGGCAAATGAAGTTCAGAATGCTACCAATGAAGGTAAAGCCCATGTCACACTGCACCAACGGATGGAAAGAGGATGTAAAACGGAGAGAAACACTTGCCATCCGTTGGTTAACACGATGCATCCGTTCTGTACTCACTGCACATGTTTTTCATACTCTCTATCTGTCTACCATCCGTCTACCGAGATTTCATCCGCTCAAAAAGTTTTGAGCTGCACAAAACTTTTTGAGCGGATAAAGTATCCAACGCGTCCATTATACATCCGCTATGCATGCGGGGAACATCCTTTATACGTCCGTCATCATCCATTACGCGTCCGTTATATCCGCTAGGCATCCGCTGCGTATCCACGCAACTCACATCCGCTCCAGCGGAAAACGGACACAGGGAGGAAGTGAAACGGACGCAGAACAGACACACAGTATTAGTGGCATGGATGTAGAAAGGATGAAAGTGGATGCAGCTGGCATATAAAGCATTAAAACAGAAAAAACGTTTGTATAGGGGACATATCTCAGATATTTAGGATGTCTGCAGGATGTCTAGAGGATGCAGAAGGATACCTAGTGGAAAAATGATATTTCCTATAAAAAGGGGGAGAAATCACCTGGATCTCATTTTCAGTCCAGCAGCCCTGCTGTGCAGACCTCTTGAGCCTTCATCTGGCTCTTGCTCTTCCACAGCATCCAGTCATCTCCACCATGGATCATCGCACACTCCTTTTGGTAGCCGCCATCATTCTACAACAGTGCGAAGCCCTCTAAAGGCTCTTTCACCTGTTCTACACAAGGAAAAGGAGGCATCCAAGAAGTGTCTGGGTCGGAAGATGGATGGTGAGAAGAGCCGAGTATGGACTGTATAACAAGTTGATGGTGCAGCTGAGGAATGAAGACACTCGTGCATTCCAGAACTTCATGAGGATGCCGCCAGCCATGTTTGACGAAGTTGTGGAGCGGCTGAGACCCAGGTTGACCAAGGCAAACACCAGCTTCTGGCCCAGCCTGAACCCGGGACTGAAGGTGGCACTGACTCTGCACCACCTGGCCTCAGGGACCACGTACAGGAACATGCAGTACGCCTGGAGGGTGCCACACAGCACCATCAGCATGGTGGTCAGAGAAGTGGTGCAGGCCATCATCAAAGAATACCTGGAGGAGCTCCTCCAGTGCCCCTCCACTGAAGAAGGATGGAAGAAAGTTGCAGAGCAGTGGTATCAGAAGTGGAACTTCCCCCACACCGTTGGAGCCATAGATGGGAAGCACGTTGCCTGCAACGCTCCAGCCAACTCAGGGTCCACTTGTCACAACTACAAGGGCTTCTTCAGCATCATCTTCTTTGCCATGGTCGATGCTGACTACAAGTTCATGTACATCAATGCTTCAGGCAACGGCTCATCTTCAGATGCCCAGGTATACAATGCCAGTGACCTCAAGGAGGGGCTGGAACGCAACCTCATCATGGGTTTTCCAGATATAGACCCCCTGCCCAATGACAAAAAGGTGTGCCCTACTTCATCGTGGGGGATGATGCCTTCTCCCTCAGAACCTACCTCATGAAGCCCTACACTTCCAGATGCCTCACCCGTGAAGAGAGGATCTTCAACTACAGGCTGTCCAGGGTGGTGGAGAACGCCTTTGGTATCTGGGCCAACAGGTTCCAGGTACTTCTCACCACCATGCAGCATCGCCCAGAGACCGTGAGGAACATCGTGGAAGCTTGCTGCTTCCTGCACAATCTCATGCGCACTTGCTACCCAGTGTTGCAGAACAGACTTGTGGACCATCAACAAGGCAATGGGGACATGGAGCCTGGGGAATGGAGGCAAGGGCGAAACCTGATAGACACTGTGGACATACAAGGCCCCAACAGAGCTTCACATGAAGGGAAGAAGCAGCGCAACCTCCTGAGACACTGGTGCAACTCCCCAGCTGGAGCAGTGGAGTGGCAAGACAGGATGGTAGATGCTTAATGAATGCTTCCTTGAGCCTGTCTCATCACACTGATGAGATTGTGCCATGTATGTTGAGTGGCCCTACAATGAACAGGGCATTTAATAAAGAGTTGTGTTTATGTTGAAATGTGTTGATGAATGATTACATTGTTATTGATCAGAAAGGGCCATAGGTGTGGCACCTGGGATGGTGGACCATACAGTCCCACTATGCTTGCACTGGAGGTTTATCTATCCCACAGCTATTAATCATCCCACAGGTATCCCTTCCCTTCCCACAGCTATCCTAACCCATTCCACAGGTATCCCTGCCCATCCCACTGCTATCCTTACCCATCCCACAAGCATGCAAAGGCTTAAACCATTTTTAAAAGTTTCCACCAAGACTTTATTTACTAAAAGAACTGAACCAAGTGTGTGAAGCAAAGATAACCTTTATTAATAACAAACTGTAAAAGCAAAATGACCCAAGTAAAGTGTCCCAAGCAAAGATAAAGTCAACAGGTAGCAACCCAGTCTCTGGCACTCTTCTCAGTCACTCTGAGGCATGCCCATAGTCTCAGGGGTGAAGGTTCCAGGTGCTGTGGAGGTGACAGTGGCTGGAGTGCTCAGGCACCATTGGGATGTCTGGCCCCGAGAGGACAACAGGGGATGGTGTGTGGAGGAAGCTCTCAGAGAGCTGGCTCAGTCCCGTGATGTTGAGAGCCCCATCCTCCATGACATGGGGTTTCAGTCCCAAAACCGATGACAGATGTTCTGAGGCTGGGCTTGGCTGTGGGGTGGAGGAAGGAGGAATGTAGTGGGGCTGTCTGCTCTGCAGGTGAGTGAGGTGAGGTGAGGCGTCGGTGGCATCTGTGGCATCGGTGGCATCTGTGACGTCTATGGCATCGGTGGCATCAGTGGCATTGGTGGCGTCTGTGGCATCGGTGGCACCTGTGGTGTGCGTTGTACCTGTGCCTGGACTGGGAAGGGCTGCCTGTGCTGCTGGAACTCCTGGTAGCCGTAGCCTTAGTAGGTGAGGAGCTGCGGAAAGCCTTGGAAGGGCTGTGACATCACCTGGGGTGGAGGAGCAGACCTGGACTGGGTCAGAGCAGGTTCAGCTGGGCCTGGAGGGTGGTGCAGAAGACCTGTGATTCTCTCTTTTATCACCTGGTACTGTGATTCAGACATGTCCATGAGGATCTGGTTCACATAGGTGAGGAAGGGCTTTCTGTTAGAGGATGGCATGTCAGAGTGTACCAGTTGAGAGAGGATATTTATGCTGCTTTTGATGGTGTCCCTGATCTCCAGCAGGACAGTGTGGCTCTGTCCCTCGGTCTGGCTTTCTACCTGCTTTTTCTGGAGGTGGAGCTGGGGTGGGTGTGGGTTGGTCTCTGGTGGCCGTGGCCTCTTCTTGCTCCAACTGCATCGGAGGTCCTCCACGTGCTCCGCCATGGGGAGTATAGCTGTCAGCGGGGTCTCCGTCATGGGGCGCTCCACAGATTCCTGCCTGGACACAGGAGCTGACTCTTGGCCAGAAGAGGACTGGCTCTCTGTGGGCTGCCTGAGAGTGAGGGTAGAAGAGGGGCTGCTCCTTGGTGGCAGATCTCACCCCAGATCTCACTCAAGAAGCTGCACTTGGCCATCATGTAGGTCTCCCGGTCGGTGAGCTTGACCGTGGCCTGGCCAGACTTCTTCAGGTGCAACTTCCCGTACTAGGTGTGCATGTGCTTCCACCATCCAAGGAAGACCTCCGAAATGTAGCCAGGCTCTCCGCCTTCTCTCTCCAAGCCGCCTGCTTCTGCTTGGTGTCTCGATAGAGCCTGTGTCCCTTCCGCCAGAGGTACTCGTTCTCCCTCAGCCATTCGAGTACCTCATCCTCATGTTCCTCTTCAATGGAGTACTGTCTCCTCTCCCTATCTTGCGATTGCCTCTTCCTCCCTCTGGCAGGGCCTTCTGGGCCCTCATCAGTAGGGCTTTGAGGCTCTAGGGGCTGCTCCATCACACCACCACCACCAGCAGCAGCAACAGCACCAGCAGGACCAGGAGCAGCACCAGCAGAGTAAGCACCAGCAGAAGCACCAGCACCAGGAGAAGCACCAGCAGAGTCAGCACCATCAGAAGCACCAGCACCAGGAGCAGCACCATCAGAGTAAGTACCAGCAGAAGCACCAGCACCAGGCACAGCGCCAGCAGAGTAAGCACCAGGAGAAGCATCAGCACTAGGAGCAGCACCAGCAAAGTAAGCACCAGCAGAAACACCAGCACCAGGAGCAGCACCAGCAGAAGCACCAGCAGTATCAGCCCCAGCAGCAGAAGCCCTAGCAGAAGCAGAGTCAGTGCCAGGAGGTGGGATGGTGGCCCTGTCCTTCTTGCCAGGGCTGGCAGGAGTAGGCACAGGCTTCCTCTTCTTCCCCATGGTTGTTGGCTGGAGATGTGTCTGGCAGCAGGTCTTTCCTCTGAATGGTGACCTGCTTGCGAGCTGCATCCTTTTATATCCGTGGGGCTGATGCAATGCATCCTCCCTGCATGCGCAGTGAACGCTTTGCATCTGCTAGCCATCCGCTAGGCATCTGCTAGGCATCCGCTAGGCGTCCATGATGTATCCACGTCATCCGCTAGGCATCCGCTCTGCATCCGCTCCTTCCACTGTGAGTCTGCTTCGCTGTGCTCCCCCGGAAGCCCTGCGGATGTGTCATCCACTTCCATCCGCTATGCTTCCATTGAGCATCTGCTTAACATCCTCGCTATGTTCTCTCCCCGTCCGTTCCTTTCCGTTGTTGTCCTCTCTGTTTATGGAAATTTGGGGCACTTCTGAGAGCGGATAACAACGGATGGAACATTTTCTCATCCGCTGTGTCCTTTTTACATACGTTTTGCATCCATCGGCCGATGTGACCTAGCCTTAACATAGTTAACATAGGTAACATAGTAAACATTGGTAACATAGTCCAGTGTTAGTTTTCCAACTACAAAATATTAAAAAAAAAAACATTTACAAAGTGGCAAACTTATAATTTTACTACGTATTAAGATGTGGAATCATTTTATTTCTCTAGATCCCTTTAAAGCAAAAGAAATCATCTACTGTCTATCTAACTTCTAGCTCTTTAGGTTGAAAAGATATTTCAAAAGTGTGAACACAAGTAGACATAAGAGGAAATTGGCTAAAAATACATTTCCCCAATCCCTTCCTCCAACAAGAGTCTAAGTAATGAAAATAGAACATGTGAATAAGATAAAAGTTTGCAGCTCTGTTATGGGGTAATAAAGAAGAGCGGAAAGATACAGCTGACATTGTTGTAGTGGTGAAATAGTGCATTCACACCTTCCAAAAAAACCTTCAAATAATAGCTCCTCGTTCTACTCAAGCAAGGAAAGAGGTGCTAAATTTTTCAAAGAACCCTAGAATTCCATTACTGTGTCTACCAAGAGCTCATTATATTTCCCTCTCTCTTTTTCACTACCCTGTGGTAAAAGCAGTGCCTGTTTTAAAATGAGTCTGCGATAGTAACCCAGGACCAATTCCCTCACTCTTTCCATTCTACCGATTTCTCATTCTTTCTAAAATTAAAATGCAACCAGGAGCTGTGCTTCATCTGCAGTTTTCAGTTTTGCATTTGTCACTGTGTATAAAGAAGAATCCAGGAAATGTTAAGCAGGAGAAAGTTGAACTTATCTGACTGGATGCTTTAAAAAAAACAGGAAGGGGAATAAGCAAGATTATAATGTTTCTCTATTTCTGCTCCTTGTTGAAGAGCATTAAAGTGCTGATTACATGATCTGTGGAAAATTGGCTTGGGATAAATTATGTCAGCACCATTTTATTTATTTCTAAGTGTAGCCACATATAATAAAACCCAAAAGAATTATGCAGTTAGAACTGAAGAAGCTTCCTGAATAAGAAGTGAAACATTTAAAAACAAAAACAAAGAAAGTCCAGTTGCCTTTTGGAAAAAGCATCTTTGGGATAACCATGACCTGGATGATTGAGAATCTCCATAGACATAAAGTAAACAACACAGCTACTTATAAAAGAAGACACACATTAATACATGTTTCCAACTAACACTTCTCTGATGTTATTCCAAGCATTCTATATGTGCTTATCTAGAAATACCCTTACATCTATGTCTTCTTCCCTGTTCAGTATTTAATGATTCATGCACACTGTACTTCCATTCTTCAGTGGTTTCTTGTTGCCTCTTTCATGGGCAAAACCTCTGTGGCATTTGTGATGGTTTTAAACTAACAGTCCCAGAAAACTTGATTAATGAGCAAGCATATCAGGATTTTTAGTTCAGTGAGATACCTACCTGTAATTTTTAGCATCTGTTTTAATTCCCTGTGTTAAATTTTGCCTTCTTGAATTCCAATGTTAACTAACAAACTCAAGCTATACATGTTGCCTTTCCCTATCACATATTGAACTGGCTGTAATGAAATTTGCTTTTGGTCTAGCCCAATATGTGAGTTGAGTCACTGGCTATTGTAAATCTTGGCACACAGCCTATTATTATGCATGAACCAGGCCAATGTGGCTTTTCAACAGTCATGATTAAACAAACTATGTGAATTTAGTTGTTATGTTTTCTTTGCATAGACTTTTTAATATAATTTCATGAACTCTTTGAGAAATTTCCCATCTAACATGAGTTTGGAGTTTGATTTATTAAAATTTTAAACATGAAGTAGGAAGGGGAGAGGGAAGTTCTTTGTGAAGTTGATTTAAGTAATGAATTGTTTATGTGGAAATGTCTGACTATATACACATATATTCTAATGATTGCTTTTAACTGTTATGGAGCATATCATTTATAGAGGCTTTATAATTGTGCTCTTAAATTAGAATGTTGTAAATTATTGAATTAAATTCTTGATGTTGCATCCAGCTGTAAGATTCTGTAAAATAAATTTTAGCAGGATGGCACAAACTAAAACGAGGAACCCACATGCCTAAATCTGTTACCAATCAATTAAACATTCAGGCAAATTGAATTACTCTTTTAAGAAGTAATTGCTGCTATAGAATTTGGATCCCTTATCCACCCACTCCACTCTGATAAATGCATGAAATTTCCACTACACATCTCATAAGTTTAGACTTTGGTGATACTTAAGCTACAATAGGGACCAGTGTTACAATTCAGTGATTAAGACACTGGGCTTGTCAACTGGAAAGCTGAGAGCCCAGGTTTGAGACCTGGCTACTGCATGATGAGGTGAGCTCCCATTATTCAACCCAGCTCCTTGCCAATCTAGCAGCTCAAAAGTATGCAAAGGTGAGCAGATAAATATGTATCGCTTTGACAGGAAGGATTACTGCATTCCATACTTTCATGCTGGCCACATGATGAAAGAAGCATTTCTCAGCCAACACAGGTTCTCTTGGCTGAGAATTAGAGATGAGCACTGCCCCCTTGAATAGGTCACAATCAGGGAAACCTTTAAACATTAGGCTACAATATATGTTCCATCAGTGGTCCTTGATGAGCATCTGAAATAATATTTCATTTGTGTTGTAGAATATACATGACAGAGATCCTAGTTGGTAAATTCTAGACTCTCTAGACTCTTCTTGTTTTAAGCCCATGTCACACTGCACCAACGGATGCAAAGAGGATGTAAAATGGACAAAAAAGCTTGCCATCCGTTGGTTAACGCGATGTACTCACTGCCTCCGTTTTGCTTCCTCTCTATCCGTCCAGCATCCATTTATGGATGTTTCATCCGCTCAGACAATTTTGAGCTGCTCAAAACTTTTGCGTGGAAAATGTATCCAATTCGTCTGTTCTGCATCTGCTACGCATCCGCTACGCATCTGTTACGCATCCGCTATATCCTCTAGACATCCACTGCGCATCCACGCAACTCGCATCCACTCGGACACAGGGAGGAAGCAGAACGGAAGCAGAACAGAAGCAGAACAGATGCAGAACGGATGTAGAATGGATGCCTAGCAGAAACAAAGCATGTAAAATGGAAAAAACGTCCGCAGAGGGGACCTATCTCGGATATTAAGGATGTCTAGAGAATGCCTAGAGGATGCCTAGAGGATGCAAAGGGACACCTATACTGCCTATAAAAAGGGGGAGCAACTCGCCTGCATCTCACTTTCAGACCAGCAGCCTAGCTGTGCAGACCTCTGCAGCCTTCATCTGACTCTTCCTCTTCCACAGCATCCAGTCATGTCCACCGTGGATCGTAACACAGTCCTTTTGGCAGCCACCATCCTTCTGCAACAGTGCGAAGCCATCTACAGGCTCTGTGAACTCTACTACGGGAAGAAAAAGGGGTGGCCAAGAAGTGTCTGGGTCTGAATATGGTTCGCCAGAAGAGCAGAGGATGGACTGTAAAAAAAGCTGATGGTGGAGCTCAGGAATGAAGACACTCGGGCATTCCAGAACTTCATGAGGATGCCTCCAGCCATGTTTGATGAAGTTGTGCAGCACCTGACACCCAGGTTGACCAAGGCAAACACCAACTTCCGGCCCAGCCTGGACCCTGGGATCAAGGTGGCACTCACTCTGCACCACCTGGCCTCAGGGACCACCTACAGGAGCATGCAGTATGGCTGGAGGGTGCCACACAACACCATCAGCATTGTGGTCAGAGAAGTGGTGCAGGCCATCATCGAAGAATACAAGGAGGAGCTCCTCCAGTGCCCCTCCACTGAAGAAGGATGGAAGAAAGTTGCAGAGCAGTGGTATCAGAAGTGGAACTTCCCCCACACCGTTGGAGCCATAGATGGCAAGCACATGGCCTGCAAAGCTCCAGCCAAGTCGGGGTCCACTTATTTCAACCACAAGGGCTTCTTCAGCATCGTCCTCTTTGCCATGGACGATGCTGAATACAAGTTCATGTACATCGATGCTTCAGGCAACGGCTCATCTTCAGATGCCCAGGTATACAATGCCAGTCACCTCGAGGAGGAGCTGGAACGCAACCTCATCGTGGGCTTCCCAGACCCAGAACCCCTGCCCAACGACACACAAGATGTGCCCTACTTCATCGTGGGGGATGACGCCTTCTCCCTCACAACCTACCTCATGAAGCCATACACTTCCAGACTCCTCACCCGTGAAGAGAGGATCTTCAACTACAGGCTGTCCAGGGCAAGGCGGGTGGTGGAGAACGCCTTTGGCATCCTGGCCAACAGGTTCCAGGTACTTCTCACAACCATGCAGCATTGTCCAGAGACCATGAGGAGGATCATGGAAGCTTGCTGCATCCTGCACAATCTCATGCGCACCCGCTACCCAGTCTTGCAGAACAGGCTTGTGGACCTCCAACAAGGCAATGGGGACATGGAGCCTGGGGAATGGAGGCAAGGGCGAAACCTGATAGACACTGAGGATGTGCAAGGCCCCAACAGAGCCTCACGTGAAGGGAAGAAGCAGCGCAACCTCCTGAAACACTGGTGCAACTCCCCAGCTGGAGCAGTGGACTGGCAAGACAGGATGATAGATGCTTAATGGGTGCTTCCTTCAGCCTGTCTCATCACACGGATGAGATTGGGCCATGTATGTTGGCTGGGCCTACAATGAACAGGGCATTTAATAAAGAGTTGTGTTTATATTCAAATGTGTGGATCAATGCTTACATTGTTATTGATAATAAAGGGCCAAAGGTGTGGCAGCTGGGAGGGTGGACCATACAGTCCCACTATGCTTGCACTGGAGGTTTATCTATCCCACAGCTATTACCCATCCCAAAGGTATGCCTGCCCATCCCACTGCTATCTTAACCCATCCCACAAGCATGCAACAGCTTAAACCATTTCTAAAAGTTTCCACCAAGACTTTATTAAAAAAAAGAAATGAAGCAAGTGTATGAATCAAAAATAGACTTTATTAACAAGAAGCTGTAAAACAAAAATGAGTCTCTGGCACTCCTCTTGGTCACTCAGTCTCAGGGGTGAAGGGTCCAGGTGCTGTGGAGGTGGCTGGTGCTGGAGTGCTTGTCATCAGCTCCTCCAAAAGCAGAAGAAGCAGAAGCCCCAGCCCCAGAAGAGTGAGCCCCTGCTGCAGAAGCCCCAGCAGAACCAGAGTGAGGGCCAGGGGGCAGGATGGTAGCCCTGTCCCTCTTGCAAGGGCTGGCAGCAGATGGCTGAGGCTTGCTGTGCTTCAGCATGGTTGTGGGGTTGCTGGCTGGCAGGAACCAAGGCTGGCAAGAAGGCTGGCCGGGAGGCAGGCACCAAGACTGGCAGGAAGGCTGGCAGGGAGGCAGACACCAAGGCTTGCAGGAAGACTGGCAGGCAGGCAGGCACCAAGGCTGGCAGGCAGGCATGAATCAAGGCTGGCAGGCAGGCAGACAGCAAGGCTGGCAGGGAGGCTGGCAGCAAGGCTGGAAGCAAGGCTTGCAGGCAGACATGCAGGCAGGACAGGCAAGGCAGTTGATGTGTCTGGAAGCAGGTCTTTCCTCTGAATGGCAACCTGCTTCAGAGCTGCTTCCGTTATATCCGCGGGGCTGACGCAATGCATCCTCCCCGCATGCGCAATTAATGCTCGGCATCCGCTCGGCTTCCGCTGTGCATACGCTGTGCATACGCTGTGCATCTGTTTCATCCGCTGTGCATCCACTGTGCATCCGCTGTATCCGTTCCGCATCCGCTTTGCTGAGGTCCCCCGGAAGCCTAGCGGATGTGCCATCCGCTCCCATCCGCTTCCATCCGCTGGGCTTCCGTTCCGCATCCACTTTCCATCCGCCCTGCGTCCTCCCCTTGTCCGTGTTATCCACTCCAGTTATGCAAATTTTTGCCCCTTCTGAGAGCGGATAACAAATCTATTAGAAAAACAAATCTTCATAATGAAAGAGTAGTAATACACTTATGCCCACATACTTTTTAGGAAAGATGAAAAAAAATCATATTATTTGATGTAAACAACACAACACAACATTGATTATTGGTTGACTCATCCTTCCATCTTTCTGAGCTAGGTAAAATGAGGACTCAGATTGTTCAAGGCAATATGGCAACTGCTTATAGAGGGTAGTAAAGAACTGTAAAGAGTTATATAAGGCTAAGTGCTATTGCTACTAATTAGCAAATGCATAGAAATTTTTCCTGATTTCAGGTATGGAGAACAAATACATATAGGAAAAGAATGGTGGCATATCTCTCTCTCTTTCTCTCTGACTTTCTCTCTCTCTCTCTCTCTCCCTCCTCCCTCCTTCCTTTCTGCACTCCAACTCTAGTGCATAAATATTAATAGAGAAATAGATTCAGAATACATTTTCATTTTCAGATGGCTTCATATTTTAAAACATATATTCTTACAGGCATTTATAGTTTATTATGATATCATGTACTCAGAACATTGTAAAGAGATGTTCTTTCCTACATATATACTATATATACTATACTATTAAGTTATAATTTATTTAGTTTATTGGGGAAAACAGGCTGTCCTTAAGAAGAGGGGATTTTATTTTGTTGGATTTCTTTTTTTTTTAATGACAAAAAAAAGTTGTTACCTGATGAACACAGAAGTGAAACAACACCTACAATCACAGGTTTCTTTTTCTAGCTTCTTTCCCATTAACACCTTTCTTTCTAATTAGACTTTGCCAAATACCTAAACAAATCAAACAAGCAAACAAGATGCTAAGTTAGTAAACATTTTCTATAGGAGATGTTTCTCTTGTGCTTAGCTTTTTAAAAATCTTTTCTGTTCATTTGCACAGCTTTATCATTTGCTGTTCAAAGGATTTGTGGCCAAACACAGAATTAAGCAAGCATTTCATTTCTGCTCAGAGAAACACTGTATTCATCACTCTCACCATACTCAAGAGTTATTAATTTTGAAAACTTTTTAAAGACAAGAGATGGGCTTGAAATGTATAAATATGTAAATCCCTAGAGTAAAATTATTGTTTGAAGCACACTCCCTTGAGAGTGTGTGCAACTTCATCTTCCACGTATATTTAGTTGAGTAGAGGATCTGCAGCTTGCACATCTTACTCTTTTGCATATTAAAGTAAAAGCACTGTAAGAGGAGTGGAACAGTTCAGAATGTTTTCACCTTGTCTTCGCATTGTAAAATCCACTGTAATGGCAGACCTTTCTGAACAAACACCCCTCCCTCAAATATGAGAAATGTATCTGTAAAAAGAAAGAACATGTGGAGAATTCATTCCTCCAAAATGAATTTGCTCATAAATACATAATTTGTGCTCAAGGACAAACTATAGCCTAGGTGCTGTTTCATTGCTAATATTGTGCAAATAGTGAAGGGTGAAAACTCTTCCCTTGTCTTTACCTATAAAATCTGATGAAAAGGTATACATTTCTTCCTATTAGAATGCCTGGAGTTTATAGAGATCTGCAATTTCCATAAACTTGAAGGCCACACCAAACATTGTGCAGCATCTTGAGATCCACAATCTAAAAGAGACGTGGTGAAATCAATTCTTTAAAAAATCCAAATCTTGCAATAATGAAAATAAATGTTCAAAATATTGATAGCAATATCAATAGCACTTAGACCTCTGCACTGCTTTACAGTGCTTTACAGCCCTCTCTAAGTGGTTTACAGAATTCGCCTTTTGCCCCAAACAATTTGGGTCCTCATTTTACCCACCTCATAAGGATGGAAGGCTGAGTCAACTTTGAGCCTGGTGAGATTTGAACTGCCAAATTGCAGGCAGCCAACAGTCAGCAGAAGTAGCTTGCAGTACTGCATTCTAACCACTGCACCACCACAGCTCTTGATGTTATGTTTTTTGGGGGAAATGTTTCAAAGGTTATAAAAATATTGTATGGAATCCATATATGTTGGATCATACTTGCTTCATTGTAACTTTAAAATATGGCAATGAATTTGCTTATGGTTATGCAACCATAACCATATCCTGCCAGATAACAGATAGTATTGAGCAACAATATTAGACCAGGTATGTTTGTTTAATTAAGCAATCATAACAATAACTAACACAGTATAATAATGTTTTGTATATTGGAAATAGTATATTAACTATAGCTATAGTATAAATGATTAAACTATAGTATAAATGATTAAGAATTACATTTATATTATTTTAAATACAAACTACATTCAAAAAATTTCTTCTTGAAATGTAAAAAAAGAACTTGGAGGAAAGTATAACCAATAGATTTGTTTGGTCCTACTTATAAGTAACCATTCACTAAAGTAGACAACAGGGCCTCAGCATTGACTTAAATTCTTCAGAAACTTACCACAGAACAAACTGGGTTGGAATCCAAAAAAGCATCTTGAACTGAGATAAGAGAACAACTATATATTCTCTTATGTAAATTCTCAATCACTCAGGTCATGGTTGTCCCAAAGGGGCTTTTTAAAAGGCAACTGAACTTTCTTGTTTTTTTTCCTTGAAAATGTTTTACTTCTCATCCAATAAACTTCTTCAGTTCTCTCATTTAAATATCAAATTCTATTTTGTGAAATTCCATGTTTAATTTTACTTTTGAAGCTGAAAATAATGAGAAAGTTACTTCAAGACAACATTAAAACTTGATTTATCAAATTTCATGATCTTTTCTAGGGCTCATTTTAAAAAACAACAACCTGTCCCGAGTGAACATAAATCTAACAGTAACTTTGAGAATTTCCCAATTTTACAGAAGTAAACATAAAAATTTATTATAAATATTTACATATAAGTAGTCCTTGATTACACACACAACTGGGATTGGGACTTCTATTGCTAAGAATAAGAGAATCTTCTATGTAAAAAAAATGACTCAGTAAAACTGTTTTCCTATAACAGAGGTGTCAAACTCGATTTCATTGAGAGTTGCATCAGGGTTGTGTTTGACCTCAGGAGCCCGGCGTGGGCTTGGCCAGCTTGATGTCACCAGTGTTGGGGGCACCTGTGGCGGCCCGTGTGCTCTGCCAGTAAAAATGGGCTCCCAAGCTCTGTTTTCAGCTGTGACTGCCTCCTGCAATCCTCTGCCAGCAAAAATGGAGCTCCGTTTTCATTGGCAGAGGCTCCGCTGGCCAGTCCTTTACTGTTTTGAGGATGATGCTGTTAGGGATAACATTGTTTACCCTAACTGGTTTAGGTGAAATAATAACTATGAATTATAGTTAGTGTATGTTAAAGTGTCTGCAGCTTTAACTGTGAAATAGCAATTGTGGGAGTGGTTATGAAAACAATATAAAAGTAGCAAGTCTACAGCTTGCTCTCTCTGGCTTTGATGATCCCTGATTACTGCTTAGAATCAAGACTGCATAGCTCGAACGGGAGAGACAACAAAGGACTGAT
>BLBF01000017.1:9710133-9739828 GCA_015471245.1 Laticauda colubrina | reverse complement strand
GTAAAAAGTGAGAGTTTGTGTTGTTATACATTACAGTAAACAGACAGTTGTGTTTTATTCATTATATTTTTATATCCATATAAGAAAACATGGCACAAGTCAATCTACACAGTTTGTCCCTTATATCCAAGCTGGATGGAACAAACTATGTATCATGGTCTACAAAACATAGTCTACTTCTACGAAGAGAAGGTCTGTGGAACATAATTGAAAATCCACCAAACATAGAAGAATGGGATCCAGAGGATGAGGAAGACAGACTAAAGATAGAAGAATTTATGCATAAAAATCAACAAGCCATTTACATAATTGGGTTAACCTTAACTGATCAACAGCTTGTTTATATCCACGGAGAGAAAACGGCTGTTGGGTGTTGGCAGAAGCTGAAGAGGATTTATGTTCGAGATAATGTTGGTGCTCACATAAATCTAACACGGAAGTTTTTCAGGACGCATCTCCAAACAAATGGTGATATGCTGAGTCATTTGAAAACTATGCAAAGCATTTTTAAAGAATTGCATGAGAAAGAGCTTATATTCTCTGAACTACAGCAAGTTTACATAATTCTATCTTCCCTTGATGAAAGTTATGATAACTACGTAACTTCACTTGAAATTTTGCCAAAGGAAAGTTTAACTTTAACTGATATAACTGGCAGATTGTTTGAAGAGGCCAGAAGAAGGCTTGAAAGAGATGAATTAAGGAGGGAGCAACCTCAAAAAGAAGATAATGAATCTCCTACTGCATACGCAATTAAAAAGTGTTTTAATTGTGGAGGAAGAGGACATTTGGCAAGATTTTGTAAAAAGGCAAAGCGCCAGAACGCTGGCCAGAATACTAAAAATCATCAAAAAATAAATAAAAATTTAGAGTTAGCCATGTATACTAACGGAGCTGTAAAAAATAATTTATGGGTGGTTGACAGTGGAGCATCCCACTGCATAACAAATAATAACAAAAATTTTATTAAAATGTCCCAGAGTACACAGCAGATATCCTTAGCCAATGGCTGGAAACTGAAAGCTAAAGGTCAAGGTATAGCATATTGTTCTTTTATAAAAGAGAATGTAAAAATGTTATATGTACCACAACTTAAGTTTAATTTAATTTCAGTTAGAATTTTGGTTAAACTAGGATATGTATTTACATTTAGGGGAGATAACTGCATAATTAAAAAAGAAGATAAGAGAATTACTGCATCTTTAAGAGGTGGATTATATGTGTTAAATGATGATGGTTTAAAGGTGGCTAACACAATTTATGAAAATAAGAAACCTCATGACGAATGTATTCACTTGTTACATCGAAGGCTAGGGCATTTAAATTTTAAAATGCTTAAGAAAACTGTTGAATTATCTAAGGGAATAAGTTTGAATTCTTGTAATAAGTATTTGAAATGTAATGCCTGTAATCAAAGTAAGAGCAGGGTTATACCGGCTAATAGAGTTGATGGATTTACTACTAAAGAGCCTTTAGAAGTAGTATTTGCTGATTTAATAGGTCCGAAAAAACCAAGTGTGGGAGGAGCTTGCCACATACTAAGTATAATGGACCACTATTCTAGATATGGGTTTTGCTATTTAATGAAGAGCAAAACTGAAACATATCAAAATCTATTAAATTGGATAAAATTCGCAGAAAGAAAAACTAAAAAGAAATTAGTAACTCTCATAACAGACAATGGTACAGAATTTACAAATAATAAATTTCAGAACAGACTAAGAATGTTAGGTATTCAACATAAAATGTCTGCACCATATAGGCCACAACATAATGCCTTTATAGAGAGAAGAGGCCAAACATTACAATCAATGGCACGAACTATGATGTCTGATTCAGGATTACCTGAGAATTTATGGGGAGAAGCAATAATGTGTGGTAATCATATATTAAATAATGTTGTTAATTCAACAACAGGTGAATTACCATTCACACTGTGGCATGGTACAAAACCTGATTTAAGTTACATGCACACATTTGGAGCACCAGCATGGGTGCATATCCCTACACAACTTAGACACAAAGGACAGCATAGAGCTAAAAGATTATTTTTTGCAGGATATACATCTAATCATAGATCTTATAGATTCTGGGAACCAGGAACATCTAGAGTTTACACCAGTGCTAGTGCAAAATTCCTAGAACATGTAGGATGGAATAGATTAGAGCAAGATTTAAATAATGAAGTAATTATTGAACCCTACAAAAGGCAGAAAGATCAGATTAGCTAAGAAAGATTAGCTATAAGAAGAGTCCAATTAAAGAAGAAGTCCACGAAGAGCAAATAGGACCAGAACAAGAGGAAATAGTTGATCAGGAAGAGTTACATAATCAAGAACAATTAATAAATGAAAGTCCACCTGTAAGTCCTATAATACCTAGACGTACTACACGTGTAACTAGACCACCTGATAGGTATCAAGCAAGTATAGTTTGCCAAGTAACTAAAGTTCCAACTAGTGTAGATGAACTTAAGATGTATCCTGCTAAGGATCAGGAGAATTGGCAAAAGGCAATGGAAAAAGAACTAAATTCATTAAAGGTAATGAAAGTGTATGAAGATGCCAATTTACCTCCAGGAGAAAAATCCATTGGGTGCAAATGGATATTTAAAGTAAAAACTGGAAATGATGGGACTGTTACCCATAAAGCTAGGTTAGCAGCTCAAGGATTTAATCAAACTGCATCTGATTACGATGAAGTTTTTGCACCAAGCCTTAAAGCTACATCTTTAAGAGCAGCATTAGTGTGGGCAGCTAAGAAAAACTATGTCATTAACCATTTAGATATAGAAACTGCTTATCTACATGCACCATTGCAGCACACTATATATTTCAGAAAACCAATTGGTATAAAAGACAATAATGTAAATAGTAATGATTGTTGGAAACTCAAAAAGAATCTTTACGGGTTGAAACAATCTGGGTTTGAGTGGAACCAATATATTGTGAAAGAGTTAAACAATATAGGTTTTAAATCTGGTTTAGCAGATCCATGTGTGTTTAAAAGAGAAAATAATGGAACGGTGTCATTATTGTTATTATTTACAGATGATATTGCTTTGATAACTAAGACTAATAATGAAGCTAATGAGATTATATCATTATTAGCCAAAAAGATAAAAATAAAGCATTTAGGTGAAATTAAAAGGTATCTAGGATTGACAATTAATAAAACAAATAATGGTTTTAAGATATCTCAATTAGATAAAATTTGCCAATTAATTAAAACGTTTAAAATGGAACTTTGTAAACTGGCAAAGACTCCAATGAGTCAGGAAGTTTGCCAAACTAATGATCAAAGTCCCAAATTTGATAAGTCCATATATCAATCTTTGATTGGTAGCTTATCATATATAAGCAATTGGTCAAGGCCAGATATAGCTTATAGTGTAAATCAGCAGGCACGTTTTAATTCAGATCCAAAACAATGTCATTGGCAATCCTTAAAAAGAATATTAAGATATCTTAAAGGAACAATGAACCATGCATTGTATATAGAACCAAAAGGTGATTTGAGTCTTAGTGCCTAAGCAGATGCAAGTTTTGCAACTGATATAAACACTAGAAAATCAACATCTGGGATGGCTATATTATTTGGTAAGACACTAATAGGGTGGAGGTCAATCAGACAACAGCATATTAGCTTGTCCACGATGGAAGCTGAATTTTCATGTCTGTCATTATTATGCACTGACTTGATGTTCTACAAACAGTTATTATTAGACATGGGTATAACTGTAAAAGATTCCATTATTGTGTACGAGGATAACCAAGCAGCTATAAAGTTAGCTACTAGTATTGCTGTAAAGACTAGATCAAAACATACTGATTTAAAATATTTAAATGTAAGAGAATCAGTGAACAATGGACTAATTAAATTGGAATACTGCATGACAGAAGATAACATTGCAGACCAATTTACAAAAGCTCAAGGAGCAACTAGGTTTAAAGAGAGTTGTGAAAAATATAATTTAAAGATGTAAATGATTCATAGTTATTATTTAACCTAAAAGGGGAGAATGTTAGGGATAACATTGTTTACCCTAACTGGTTTAGGTGAAATAATAACTATGAATCATAGTTGTGTATGTTAAAGTGTCTGTAGCTTTAACTGTGGAATAGCAATTAAGGGAGTGGTTATGAAAACACTATAAAAGTAGCAAGTCTACAGCTTGCTAACTCTGGCTTTGATGATCCCTCATTACTGCTTGGAATCAAGACTGCATTGCTCGAACGGGAGAGACAACAAAGGACTGATTTGTAAGTGAACTGACATAGGATATTCTACATGGACTTTGCCAACTGAATATCCCTGAATGGACTGACTACATGATAAATGACTATTGGACTGATATTTGACTATAACCATGAACTTATAATGGAATAAACTATATTCTTGATAGCACAAGCGTATCTGTTATTTTTACTGTATGTTAATAAACATACAAGCTTAGCTCACTCATTTATCTGTGTGCCTATCTGACTAACGCTGCACATTCTGTTTACCTTGTCCACTTAACCCTGGTTGGGGAACCCAGGCTTAACCCAGGCTTTGGGATGGGTTAAGATACCTGTGGGATGGGTTAAGATAGCTGTGGGATAGATAAACCTCCAGTGCAAGCATAGTGGGACTGTATGGTCCACACTCCCAGGTGCCACACCTATGGCCCTTTATTATCAACAACAATGTAATCATTGATCCACACATTTCAACATAAACACAACTCTTTATTTAATGCCCTGTTCATTGCAGGGCCACTCAACATACATGGCCCAATGTCATCAGTGTGATGAGACAGGCTGAAGAAAGCATCCATTAAGCATCTACCATCCTGTCTTGCCACTCCACTGCTCCAGCTGGGGAGTTGCACCAGTGTTTCAGGAGGTTGCACTGCTTCTTCCCTTCACGTGAGGCTCTGTTGGGGCCTTGCACATCCTCAGTGTCTATCAGGTTTCACCCTTGCCTCCATTCCCCAGGCTCCATGTCCCCATTGCCTTGCTGGAGGTCCACGAGCCTGTTATGCAAGACTGGATAGCGGGTGCGCATGAGATTGTGCAGGATGCAGCAAGCTTCCACGATCCTCCTCACGGTCTGTGGGCAATGCTGCATGGTGGTGAGAAGTACCTGGAATCTGTTGGCCAGGATGCCAAAGGCATTCTCCACCACCTGCCTTGACCTGGACAGCCTGTAGTTGAAGATCCTCTCTTCACGGGTGAGGAGTCTGGAAGTGTATGGGTTCATGAGGTAGGTTCTGAGGGAGAAGGCATCATCTCCCACGATGAAGTAGGGCACTTTTTGTGTGTTGTAGGGCAGGGGGTCTGGATCTGGGAAGCCCATGATGAGGTTGCGTTCCAGCCCCTCTTTGAGGTCACTGGCGTTGTATACCTGGGCATCTGAACATGAGCCATTGCCTGAAGCATCGATGTACATGAACTTGTATTCAGCATCGACCATGGCGAAGAGGACGATGCTGAAGAAGCCCTTGTAGTTGAAATAAGTGGACCCTGACTTGGCTGGTGCTTTGCAGGCCACATGCTTGCCATCTATGGCTCCAACGGTGTGTGGGAAGTTCCACTTCTGATACCACTGCTCTGCAACTTTCTTCCATCCTTCTTCAGTGGAGGGGCACTGGAGGAGCTCCTCCAGGTATTCTTCGATGATGGCCTGCACCACTTCTCTGACCACAATGCTGATGGTGTTGTGTGGCACCCTCCAGCCGTACTGCATGCTCCTGTAGGTGGTCCCTGAGGCCAGGTGGAGCAGAGTGAGTGCCACCTTGAGCCCAGGGTCCAGGCTGGGCCGGAAGTTGGTGCTCTGCTTGGTCAACCTGGGTGTCAGCCGCTGCACAACTTCGTCAAACATGGCTGGAGGTATCCTCATGAAGTTCTGGAATGCACGAGTTTCTTCGTTCCTGAGCTCCACCTTCAGCTTGTTGTACAATCCGTACTCTGCTCTTTTCCCGATCCATCTTCGGACCCAGACGCTTCTTGGCCGCCTCTTTTTCTTCCCGTAGCAGAGTTCACAGAGCCTGTAGATGGCTTCGCACTGTTGCAGAAGGATGGTGGCTACCAAAAGGAGTTTGTTATGATCCATGGTGGAGATGACTGGATGCTGTGGAAGAGGAAGAGGCAGATGAAGGCTGCAGAGGTCTGCCAGCAGGGCTGCTGGTCTGAAAGTGAGATGCAGGTGAGTTGCTCCCCCTTTTTATAGGCAATAGAGGTTTTCCCCTATGTGTCCCTTTGCATCCTCTAGGCATCCTCTAGACATCCTTAATATCTGAGATAGGTCCCCTCTGGGAACGTTTTTTCCATTTTAACTAATGTGTTTGCGAGCTGCATCTGCTTTCATCCTTTCTCCGTCCATGCTACTAATGCTGCACGTCCGTTCCGCATTCGTTCCACTTCCTCCCTTTGTCCGTTTACCGCTGGAGCGGATTGAGTTGCGCGAATGCACAGCGGATGCCTAGCGGATATAGCAGATGCCTAACGGATGCAGAACGGATGTCCCCCATATGCCTAGCGGATGCAGAATGGACGCATTGGATACATTTTCCGCTCAAAAGTTTTGAGCAGCTCAAAGCCCTCTGAGCGCATGAAACATCAATAGACGGTTGCTGGTCGGATAGAGAGGAAGCAAAACAGAGGCAGTGAGTACAGAATGGAAGCATCGCGTTAACCAATGGATGGCAAGTGTTTTTCTCCATTTTACATCCTCTTTCCATCCGTTGGTCCAGTGTGACAGGGGCTTTAGTTTAAGTTTTCCAATATACCCATTTTCATGCCCATTTGCAAGCTTTTCTTTCTTCATATTCAAAACCTAATTTTCTTATGATATTTTTGTCATAAATGCATTTTGGGAAGCCTTAATAAAATCCACTTCTGCATATTGCTCTCACTGATATATAGACACTCTTCTCCATAAAAAGTATTTGTATAAACTATTTTTGACTGGATCGTTGCACCAAACATTTGGTGGAAATGCAAATAGAATTTTAACTGTATAATTGGTCCTAGGAAATAGACATTATTCTTCCAAATCGTCTTCATGAGGGAAAGCTTCTGGGGAAATTTTGAAAAGTAGAATACCAATGATATTTTTTTAAAAATATTTTTTTATTCATTAAACATTTATTTGACATTCATTTAAAACAGACAAATCAACATATATATATTTTCTGTCTTGCCTTTCCTCTTTCCCAAAAGATGAAAGAGTACAAATTCACATAAACAAAGGTAAGCAAGTTCGCTTGGACTTCCCGGTCCCACTGGCCAATGGATGCAAAATGTATGCATATAGGACACAGCGGATAAGCAAAAGTTTGGGGGTGGCTCCATCCATTGTCATCCACTCCAAAAAGTGGTGAAAATTTGCATAAACAGAATGGAAAAGAATGGAAAAGAACGGACGTGAGTAGTATGTAGCGGGGATGTTAAATGGATTTTCATAGGAAGCCTAGCGGATGAAAGCGGATGGAAGCGGATAACACCTCCGAAGGGGTTCCAGGGGAGAATTTCAAAGCAGACACATAGCGGAAGGGGCGGGTGCATAGTGGATGAAGTGGATGCATCATGGATGCCAATAGGAAACAAAGGGGATGCCGTGCAGATGTATATTGGATGCAAAGCATTCACTGCGCCTGCGGGGAGTATGAATTGCGTCAACTCCGCTGCATGCACGCAGTCAGCATACAGGGGAAAGACGTGCTGCCACATAAATCTTGCAAGAACACTATGGTTTGTCAGTCAGGCACGAAGAGGAAGCCCGTGTCTACTTGTTCAAGCCCTGGCAAGGTGAAGAAGGCCAGAACCAGCATCCCATCCCCTGGAACTGACTCTGAAGCTGCTGGTGCTGCTGTGGTAGACCAGCCCCAAGGCCCTCAAAGCCCTGCGGCTGAAGCCCCTGCTGCTGAAGCCCCTGAAGGCCCTGCTGAAGCCACTGCCAGAGGGAGGAAGAGGCAAGGGAAGGAGAAGGGAGAGAGGAAGCAGTACACTGTTTCCGAGGAGCATGAGGATGAAGTGCTGGAATGGCTGAGGGAGAACGAGTACCTCTGGAGAAAGGGCCACAGACTGTATTGGGACACCAAGAAGAAGCAGGCAGCTTAGAGAGACAAGGCAGACAAGGCAGACAAGCCTGGGGTACACTGCAGAAGTACTCCTTGGATGGTGGAAGCACATGCACACCTGGTATGGCAAGCTACACCTCAAGAAATCTGGGCAGGCCGTTGTCAAGCTCACTGACCGGGAGATGTATGTCATGGCCAAGTGCAGTTTCCTGAAGGGTGAGATCTGCCACTGAGGAGCAGCCCCTTTGACACCCCTCTCCCTCAGACAGCCCACAGACAGCCAGTCCTCTTCCAGCCAGGAGCCAGCTACCGTGTCCAGGCAGGTGTCTTCAGAGAGCCCCACAGCAAAACCCCCCCTAACAGCTGTATTCCCCATTCTGGCAGACTTGGAGGATCCCATAGAGGATGACGCCCTGCTGTCACAAATGGAGGAAGAAGCAGCAGCCACCAGAGGCCAACCAGCCCCCATCCCCACCCCCAGCTCCACAGGACGCAGGCAGAGAGGCAGACTGGAGGGCCAGGACCACAGTGTGCTGTTGAAGATCAGGGACACAATGAAGACCAGCACAGAACTTCTCTCTCAGCTGATCCACTTGGACAGAGCATCCTCGGGCCGGAACACCTTCATCACCTACGTGAGCCAGACCTGAGGGACCTGCCCGAGGCGGAGTACCAGGTCATGAAGCAGAAGATCACAGCAGTTCTGCACAACCCTCAAGGCCCAGCTAAAGCTGGTCCTACCCAGCCCAGGTCTGCTCCTCCACCCCAGGCGATGTCACAGCCCTTCCATGGCTTTCAACAGCCCCTCACCTATCAAGGCTATGACTACCAGGACTTCCCACAGCAGAAACAGAACTTCCCAGTCCAGGCCCAAGTTTATCGGATGCCACAGACGCCAGTCCTCATCCAGCTTCAGACTAGACAGCCCCACTACACTCCTCCCAACCCTTCCTCCACCCCACAGCCAAGCCCGTCAACGGACAATCTGTAATCAGTATTGGGCCTGACATCTCAAGTCCTTGATGCAGGGCCTCTCAACCTCATGGAACTGAGTAAGCTCTCAGATAGCTTCCTGAACACATCACCACCTGTTGTACCCTTGGGGCCAAGCACCCCAATGGTGCCTCAGACCAGCACTCAAGCCACAGCCACCTCTATAATCCCTTCCCGCTTAACAGCTGAGACCATGGACATGACTCAGAGTGACTGAGAATAGTGTCAGAGACTGAGTTGTTTACTTATTAAGTTTAACTTTGCTTAAGACACTTTACTTGGTTCATTTTGCTTATTTAATAAAGTCATAAAGTTTACCTGAGAAAGTTAATAAAGGTTATCTTTGCTTAAGACACTTAGTTTACTTGGTTCATTTTGTTTACTTCATCAAGTGTTGGTGAAAACTTTGAAAAAATGGTTAAGCCTTTGCATGCTTGTGGAATAGATAAGGATAGTTGTGGTATAGATAAACCTCCAGTGCAACCATAGTGGGACTGTATGGTCCACCATCCCAGGGATCCAGATGATTTTCTCCCCCTTTTTATAGAAAATATCGGTTGTCCGCTATGGGGCCTTTTACATACTGTAGACATACTACAGACATCCTAAATATACGAGATACATCCCAAATGCAAACATTTTGTCTGTTTTGAATACTTTAATATACGAGATGCTTACATCCTTTCTATTTCCGTGCTACTAACACTGTGTAGACATTCTGTATACCTTTTGTTTCCTCCCTCTTTCTGTTTTCAGCTGCAGCATATATGAGTTGAGGGGATGGCCAGAGGATGCAGAGAGGATACAGTGGACGTTTAACAGATGATAACGGACATAGAACTTTTGTTGCCCGTATATGTCGCGGATGTACATCGTACGCGGCAGAAAGTTCATCCGTTCACAAAGTTTTGTGCAGCTCAAAACTTCTTGCGTGGATGAAATTGCAGTGGACGGATGCTCGACGGATAGAGCATATGAAACACGTATACAGTGAGTACACAACAGATGCATAGCGTTTTCCAATGGATGGCAAGCTTTTTTTAATGTTTTACATCCTGTTTGCATCCATAAGGGCAGTGGGACCGGGCCTTTAATTCTTTGCAAATGATAATATTCTTGGCATTTGAACATGTCCTACCTGCCAAGTCTGAACTGATACCGTGTTTCTCACATTATAAAGCTGGGCCTTATATTTTTTTGACCCCTGAAAAAAAGACTAGGCTGTTTTTTGGGGGGTGACTTAATTTCCCCCCTTGCGTCCTCGGATGGGCGGGCGGTGACATCTTGGGGTTTGGGAGGCCTTTTCCTTCTCCCTTGCTGCCGCAGCATTAGAAGAATGCCGCGGCATTTGGCGCAGCCACGTGCGGCCAGTCAGGGCTTCTCCCTGCAACCGGAGCCCTGAGGAGATACTTGGCTTCAGGCGCTCCCATCACCATGTTCCGAGGGAAGACACTCGCCCGAGAAGATCTCTCCCTCTCCCTCTCTCTCTCTCCCCACAAGGTCTGTGCTGCGGCTGAGGAGGAGGAGGCTGCAGCCAGTTCCTTCTGCTTGCTGAGAGGTGAGGAAGCTGCAGCTTTGCACAGCAAGTGAAGCGCTGCTCGCCCGGATGAGATTTGGGAACAAGGAGCAGGAAGAGGCATGCACACACCCACAGCTCACTTTCCCGGCTCTGCCCAGCCTGCACAGCTCTGGCACAGCCCTACCCACTTGCTGCCTCTCTGCCAGACTCTCCGCTCATTCTGCCAGGGCCGTGCCAGAGCCATGTGGGCTGGGCAGAGCTGGGAAAGTGAGCTACAGGTCCATGCATGCCTCCTACTGCTCCTCATTCCCAAATCTCACCCGGGCGAGCAGCGCTTCACTTGCTGTGCAAAGCCATGGCTTCCTCACCTCTCAGCAAGCAGAAAGAACTGGCTGCAGCCTCCTCCTCATCAGCTACAGTGCAGACCTTGCGGGAAGAGAGAGAGAGAGAGAAAGAGAGGGAGAGATCCTCTCAGGTGAGCGCCTTCCCTCGGAACATGGTGATGGGAGTGCCTGAAGCCAAGTGTCTCCTCAAGGCTCCGGTTGCAGGGAGGAGCCCTGACTGGCCGCACGTGGCTGTTCCAAATGCCGCAGCATTCCTCTAACATTGGAGGAGGTTGGAGGAGACCAAGAGGCACACCTGTCATGGTTTTCACTTGCCTGCATGGTACACAGGACGTGACATAGGTGTGGATATCATGATGTACTCAAGGCCACCAAAAAGTCCGTGTTACAAGATAGAGGGTCTTAAAATACCCAAAATGGCTGGCTGCAGGGTTGCCGTGACACTAAGCCATAATAAGGGCTTGAAGCGGCCCCATAGGTATGTACAACTGGCCCCGATGCTTGAGTAAACACTCCTCCAAAGTCCATGGGGATTCAGGTCCAATCTCCCCCATCCTCTGCTGTGACCAAGCATATTGGTGCTGAGCCTCTTGCACCTGAGTCCACAAGTCCACCGGTTCCTGGACTGCAGCCAAGGATTCTGCTGGCAGCACTGTCCGGGGATGAAGGGGGTCCTTGGGGAAAAGGTACTCGGGATTGCGGGACAGGGCATCCACCTTCCGATTGTGACCACTGGGGATATAGGTCACAGAAAACTTGCACCAGGCAAAAAACAACGACCACTGGATCTGCCGTTGGTTCAACTGGGCCTCCTTGAGATGATGTCTCCAAGCCTCAAATGCAGCCTTGATTGCCAGTAACTCTTTTTCCCAGATGGTGTAGTTGCCTTCGGAAGGAGTGAGTTTCCGGGAATAATAAGCGCAGGGAAAAAGAGTGGCACTATCCACCAGGACTTGCAACAGCACCGCCCCAATAGCCACGTTGGATGTGTCTGTCTCCACCACAAAAGGACGATGAGGATCAGGGTGCCTCAGGATGGGTTCTCTGATGAAGGCATTCTTGAGGGCCTCAAAAGCCTGTTGCTGCAGGGGGCCCCACTGGAACGGGACCTTCTTTCGAAGGATCTGGGCTATTGGACCTGTCAGCTTGGCAAAACCTGGGATGAAGGTCCAGTAATAATTAGCGAACCCCAATAGATGTTGAACGTCCTTTATGCCATGAGGGGGTTCCCAACTACATAAGGCCTTTACCTTGCACAGGTCCATGGCGATGCCTTCAGGAGAGATGATGTGTCCAAGGATCTCTATGGAAGTCTGAAATAAGAGACATTTCTCCAGCTTTGCATAAAGTTGGTGCTCCCGAAGGCATTGCAAGACCAGACAAACGTATTGAAGGTGGCTGTCCCTGGACCCAGAATAGATCAGAATATTGTCCAGGCACACCACCACGAACCGATCTAACATATCATGAAACACATTATTCATCAGGTGCTGGAAAATTGCGGGGGCATTGGTCAACCCAAACGACATCACAGTGTTCTCAAAATGGCCATATCAGGTGCCAAATTCCGTCTTTCATTCATACCCCTCTCGCATCCGTACCAGGTTGTAGACCCCTCGAAGATCGAGCTTGGTGAAGATAGTGGCCTCCCTTAACCTCTACAACAACTCCGGAATGAGTGGAAAGTGGTAGGTATTCTGCACGGTGATGGCATTTAGTCAATGGTAAACACAGCACAAGTGTAAGTCTCCTGTCTTCTTCTTGACAAAGAGGACTGGGGCTGAGACAGGGGACAACGAAGGCCAGGTGAACCCTCAGGCCAAGTTTTTGTCCAAAAAGTCCCATAGTGCGGCCAACTCGGACTTGGACCTTTAGTACAAATGCCCCTTTGGCAGTGGTATATTGGGCAGAAGGTCCACTGGACAATCATAGGGCCGATGCGGGGGTAACCGGTCTGCCTCCTTCTCACTGAACACATCCATGAAGTCCATCTGTTCAGGAGGTATGGAGATGGCAGAGGTGGTGATGTCCTGGAAGTGGTCCACACACTGCAGACTTGGAAAAGAAATGGCATTCCGGCGACCATGCCACCTGAGGATCATGAATCCTAAGCCAAGCCATGCTGAGGACTAATGGAAAATGGAGGTCCGTGGTGACATAAAAGTGGATTGCCTCCTCATATGCTCCAATGACTAGGCACAAAGGCTATGTGGTGAATTTAATGGGTCCTGCAATAAGTTCCCGCCCATCAATAGTCTTGACCCTCATCGGAGGTTCCACCGGAACCAAGGGGACATCAAAATGGGCTGCAAAGGCCTGGTCCATAAAGTTTGTCATGCCCCAAGTCCACCGGCACATTCTCTGGAATCTCTTCTGACTGGTCAGCCAAGAAAACCTGAGTGTCCAAAATCAGATGCCGAGGCGGCCCAGAGTCAACCTCCGCTAATTCAGGCGGGTGTTTGATATGTGCCCAGCCTAGGGTTTCCCCCCAGGTTGGGCCTGCCCTGTTTCCCAACTGATCACGCCGAGATTCAGGCACAGGCTTGAGCGCCCCACTATGCTTTAGAGAACAAGAATTAGAGAAATGTCCTGCTCCCCCACAATACAAGCACAAACCCCCTTGGCGTCTCCGCATTCGCTCCTAGGCCATCAGGCGAGGTCTGACTGCTCCTAGCTCCATTGGCTCTTCAGCCATTTCCATGTTGGGTTACCCAGGGTGCTGTTAGCACAGGGTGCTGCAGTACAGATGCAGATGGCTGCTCCTGGACAGTGCGATGGTTCTTTCGCTGTTGGAGACATGCGTCGATGTGCAAGCATTGTACCATGTATTTTTTTTATTACCATATCCTCTGAAGGAATGAGAGACAATTTCCAGTTTTGTGCATAGGTTATTCTGGCCGCAGTTATGATGTGCAAAATTAAACATTGATGTTTTTTCTCTATGTTTAAATCTATCATACTTAGCAGAAAGGTTTCGGGTTCATTTTTAAATTTAATTTTGTTATATTTAAAATCCAATTTCTAATATTTCTCCAAAATTTCTGAGCACATGGGCAAGTCCACCATATGTGAAAATATGTTCCTTGTGCATAGTTACATTCCCAACAGTTGGGTGGTAGGTTGGGGAACATCTTAGCCAGTCTCGCAGGAGGTAGGTGCCAGCGATGAACCATTTGATATAGGTTTTCTTTATACAAGACTGACATGGTTAATTTGTAATTTGTTTGCCAGATGTGTTCCCACTTATTTAATTCAATACTATGACTTACGTTTTTAGCCCAAATTATCATAGATTCTGTGACTGTTTCTTCTTTTAATTTGTAATTTACTAATTGTTTTCTTTTCCTCTCCTAGCCATATTTTATCTAATTCTTGTGGGATCATATTAAAGCCAAATTGTTCTCTATCTTTTTTATAATGGGTTTGTATTTGTGCAAAGGGCCACCATGCTATCTACTTTCCTTGAATTTGTATTTGGTCCCTATTTTTAAGCTCTCCAGTATCATATAGTAAATCTTCATACCTGACAATATTTTCATAATCCAATAGATTTGGATATGTGACTGCTTCCAATGCAGATAGCCACAATGGAACCTTTGCATAGTGGGTTGTTTTTTTTTTTTTTAATCTTTCAGAATACCAATGATAATTTATTGGCAACTAGGATCTTTAGTGGTTTGACATGGGAATAAAGTTTGTTTTTAATTGGATATGCAGTTTATTGCTTTTAATAACAATATGGTCTGTATAATATTAAGGAAAGTTGCTGTTGATGGAAAAATACATTCAGAAGAATTCTGTTATAATTACCATAAACTTTATCACTCAGTTAACACTGTGGCGGGGGGTGGGGGTCAACCTATTCCCCAAAGAATCTAAAGGCAGGACAAGAAGTAATGGATGGAAACTAACCAAGGAGAGAACTAAGAACTAGAACTAAGGAGAAATTTCCTGACTGTTAGAACAATTAATAAATGGAATGACTTCTTTCCAGAAATTGTAGCTGCTCCAACACTGGAAGTTTTTAAGAAGAGCCACTTGTCTGAAATGATGTAGAGTTTACTGCTTTATCAGGGGGTTGGACTAGAAGACCTCTAAGTTCACATCCAATTTTGTTATTCACTGAAGTCTCCAGCAGAAGTTTTGAAAGGGAAATGAGGGAAAGAATAAAAAATGAGTAAAGACAAGACAAACATAAAAAAAGATATTTTGTCACAAATAATGTATTCTCCTAACACTGCTCCCCATGTTGGTGTTAGATAAATGTCAATAACAACCATGCATTCAGCCTGGTGAAATACTGATAAGGGAGAAAAGACCAAGTCAAGAAATATTTAATTCTGAACATGTTTATAAACAGTGGTGTTTATGTAGAATGTAATGTACTTTCATTTACCTCTTTGGTGTAAAAAATAAGTGGACATCAATTTCCCATTATACATTTATAAATGCTGGGCATTTAGGAGACTGGGCTGCATGCCAATCAGGCACAGGAGCTCTGCAGAGAATGAAACAGCATGTTTCCATTCCAGTTACTTCATGTCAGGTGGAAGGAAAGACAGAAACTGTAAATATCTACCAAATGCATTAGTGTAAAATGTCTCACCATTTAAGAGGACACACATCATGCATGTTATCTCCATTAGATTATTTGGAATTTAAGAATTTGTGGTTGTTAGGATTGACTGGGAAAATATTCTTTCTTGCAAAGCAGAAAGTGCACAGATCTGTTACTCTACCAAAAAATCATTGATGTCACCCTTTCTTCCTTTCCCCATTGGAATCCAAGCAATGCACACACAAGTGAAAATAAGTATAAGAGAAAATGTAAATTTTTTGACTGAAAGTAAGAACATGTCAAACACATTGGTGGTGTGATGGAACATCATTTGCATTTTTCAGATATCAAGGGAATTTTTTTTTATGAACATGCTATTAGAGTTCTGAGCTCATGACAATAATGTGTGTTTTTGCCTGACTAGCTTTGGTTTTTCTGGATGTCAATTTTCTATGATATTTTGACAAGTAAGATTTGTCTTTTGACAATAAAATTAAATGTTGATGTCCACATTTTTACTCATTTCCTTGAGCTTGGAAAAATGAAGAATGAATTGGATATTGTATTACATTGGGCAAAGCACTCTTATAATATGGCCAAATTGCAGTGTCAAGTCTGAAAATATGGAACAGAAATTAGCTTTTTTTTGTTTTAGATTTGTGTTTTGGAAAAAAAAAACATTGAAACAACAATAATGCCTATATGCTGTTCTGATGCCTTAAACATAAGAGTTTTGTTTACTCATTTAAGCTCTTAAAGACACATGAAAAAACACCTCATTCTTCGTTACTTAAGCCCATGTCACACTGGCCAACGGAAGCAAAAAGGACACAGGGGACGAGCAAAATGTTCCATCCGTTGTTATCTGCTCTCAAAAGGGGCAAAAATTTGCATAACCAGAGCGGATAACACGGACGTGGGAAGGACGCAGGGCGGATGCAAAGCGGGTGCGGAATGGAAGCCCAGCGGAGGGAAGCGGATGGGAGCAGATGGGAGTGGATGGCATATCCGCAGGGCTTCTGGGGGGCCTCAGCGAAGCGGACGTGGAACGGATACAGCAGATACAGAGCGGAAGCCGAACGGATGAAGCGGATGCACAGCAGATGCACAGCAGATGCACAGCGGAAGCCTAATAGATGCCTGGCGTTAATTGCGCATGCGGGGAGGATGCATTGCCTCAGCCCCGCGGATATAATGGAAGCAGCTCGGAAGCAGGTCGCCATTCAGAAGAAAGACCTGCTGCCGGACAAATCGACTGCCTTGCCTTGCCTGCCCTGCCTGCATGTTTGCCTGCCAGCCTTGCTACCAGCCTTGCTGCCAGCCTTGCTGCCAGCCTCCCTGCCAGCCTTGCTGCCAGCCTCCCTGAAAACCTTGCTACCTACCTTCCTGCCAGCCTTGGTTCATGTCTGCCTGCCAGCCTTGGTGCCTGCCTCCCTGCAAGCCTTCCTGCCAGCCTTGGTTCCTGCCAGCCTCCCTGCCAGCCAGCAACCCCACAACCATGCGGAAGCACAGCAAGCCTCAGCCATCTGCTGCCAGCCCTGGCAAGAGGGACAGGGCTACCATCCTGCCCCCTGGCCCTCACTCTGGTTCTGCTGGGGCTTCTGCAGCACGGGCTCTCTCTTCTGGGGCTGGCGCTTCTGCTGCTTCTGCTTCTGGAAGAGCTGATGACAAGCACTCCAGCACCAGCCACCTCCACAACACCTGCACCCTTCACCGCTGAGACTGAGCGACCAAGAGGAGTGCCAGAGACTCATTTTTGTCTTATAGCTTGTTGTTAATAAAGTCTATTTATGTTTCACACACTTGCTTCATTACTTTTTTTTAATAAAGTTTTGCTGGAAACTTTTAGAAATGGTTTAAGCCTTTGCATGCTTGTGGGATGGGTTAAGATAGCAGTGGGATGGGTTAGGATACCTGTGGAATGGATAATAGCTGTGGGATGGGTTAGGATAGCAGTGGGATAGATAAACCTCCAGTGCAAGCATAGTGGGACTGTATGGTCCACCCTCCCAGGTGCCACACCTATGGCCCTTTATTATCAATAATAATGTAATAATTATCCACACGTGTCAACATAAGCACAACTCTTTATTAAACGCCCTGTTCATTGTAGGCCAACCCAACATACATGGCCCAATCTCATCTGTGTGATGAGACAGGCTGAAGGAAGCATCCATTAAGCATCAACTATCCTGTCTTGCCACTCCACTGCTCCAGCTGGGGAGTTGCACCATTGTCTCAGGAGGTTGCGCTGCTTCTTTGCTTCATGTGAGGATCTGTTGGGGCCTTGCACATCCTCAGTGTCGATCAGGTTTCGCCCTTGCCTCCATTCCCCAGGCTCCATGTCCCCATTGCCTTGTTGGAGGTCCACAAGCCTGTTCTGCAAGACTGGGTAGCGGGTGCGCATGAGATTGTGCAGGATGCCGCAAGCTTCCATGATCCTCCTCACGGTCTCTGTGCGATGCTGCATGGTGGTGAGAAGTACCTGGAACCTGTTGGCCAGGATGCCAAAGACACTCTCCACCACCCGCCTTGCCCTGGACAGCCTGTCGTTGAAGATCCTCTCTTCACGGGTGAGGAGTCTGGAGGTGTATGGCTTCATGAGGTAGGTTGTCAGGGAGAAGACGTCATCCCCCATGGTGAAGTAGGGCACATCTTGTGTGTCATTGGGCAGGGGTTCTGGATCTGGGAAGCCCACAATGAGGTTGCCTTCCAGCTGCTCCTTGAGATGACTGGCGTTGTATACCTGGGCATCTGAAGATGAGCCGTTGCCTGAAGCATCGATGTACATGAACTTGTAGTCAGCATCGACCATGGCGAAGAGGATGATGCTGAAGAAGCCCTTGGAGTTGAAATAAGTGGACCCCAAGTTGATTGGAGATTTGCAGGCCACATGCTTGCCATCTATGGCTCCAACGGTGTGTGGTAAGTTCCACTTCTGATACCACTGCTCTGCAACTTTCTTCCATCCTTCTTCAGTGGAGGGGTACTGGAGGAGCTCCTCCTTGTATTCTTCGATGATGGCCTGCACCACTTCTCTGACCACAATGCTGATGGTGTTGGAGGGCACCCTCCAGCTGTACTGCATGCTCCTGTAGGAGGTCCCTGAGGCCAGGTGGCGCAGAGTGAGTGCCACCTTGAGCCCAGGTTCCAGGCTGGGCCGGGAGCTGGTGTTTGCCTTGGTCAACCTGGGTGTCAGGCGCTGCACAACTTCGTCAAACATGGCTGGAGGCATCCTCATGAAGTTCTGGAACGCCCGAGTATCTTCGCTCCTGAGCTCCACCATCAGCTTGTTGTACAGTCCGTCCTCTGCTCTTCTGGCGAACCATCTTCGGACCCAGACTCTTTTTGGGTGGCTCCTTTTCTTCTTGCAGTAGTGTTCACAGAGCCTGCAGATGGCTTCGCACTGTTGCAGAACGATGGTGGCTGCCGAAAGGACTTTGTTACAATCCACGGTGGACATGACTGGATGCTGTGGAAGAGGAAGAGCCAGATGAAGGCTGCAGAGGTCTGCACCGCTGGGCTGCTGTTCTGAAAGTGAGATGCAGGTGAGTTGCTCCCCCTTTTTATAGGCAGTATAGGTTTTCTGCTAGGCATCCTCTAGGCATCCTCTAGGCATCCTCGAGACATCCTTAATATCCGAGATAGGTCCCCTCTGCGAACGTTTTTTCCGTTTTAAATGCTTTGTTTCCATTCTGCATCAACTAGGCATCCGTTCTGCATCTGTTCTGCGTCCATTCCACTTCCTCCCTATGTCTGGGCGGATGCAAGTTGCGCGGATGCACAGAGGATGCCTAGCGGATATAGCGGATGTGTAACGGATGCATAATGGATGCGTAGCGGATGCATAGCGGATGCAGAACGGACGAACTGGATACATTTCCTGCGCAAAAGTTTTAGGCAGCCCAAAACCTTTGGAGCGGATGAAACATCAATAAACGGATGCTGGACGGATAGAGAGGAAGCAAATGGAGGCAGTGAGTACATCGCGTTTTCGAATGGATGGCAAGGTTTTTTGTCCGTTTTACATCCTCTTTGCATCCGTTGGTTCAGTGTGACATGGGCTTTAGTAAAATTCTCATGCATTTTTGAAGATCTCATTATTTTTAAATTTTTGTTTATTCTTTATTTTACAAATCTCCATGCTTCAATTGTGGCTGAAATTTTATTTCAATTGCAACAGTGGACTGCAAATAATGAATGCCAGAAGCAACCTATATGATTTCATGTTTCTGCCAATGAAGGGTGACCTCCGGAAGTAGCTGTGGGATATAATTGAATGTTTGCAGAGTATTGAATCAGAATCCTGGAAAAAGAGGCTGTAAGCTAAGGTTTTTCCAAATGGATTACAACATCAATTACATTTGCATTCACATTGGCCTTTAAACACAGAGTGCAATCTGCAATGCCTTTGACCTGTTGTTAAACAGATGGCTAGATCCTCCAAATGAATAACACTTGATACTTTGGCCATTTATTCTTTTGTTTAGACCATTCCCCTCCCCTTATGGCATTACACTATGACAGTGATCTAATTTTTAACTCCTGCTGATTCCAATAACAAATGCAGTGCAAACTTAGGTAAATGTTTAGCAATGAAATCCAGAATGGATTTGAACAAATTTTCTTAACAATGGTAAACCAATTTCTAGATAGAAGAGAGACAGTTTGGTCCAATGGTTAAAACACCAGGCTAGTAACTAGAAAACTGTGAATTCTAGTTCTGCCTTAGACAAGCCAACCTTGCTCATATAGTTGTTGTTATGAGAAATTAGGAGGAAAGGGTGTTAGGTATGTTTGTCACCTTGAGTTACTTATAAAAACAATAAAGGTGAGATATAAATAAATGAACTTGGGAACCATAAAGATTATGGGTCCATCAAATTAAATTCATTAAGGCAGCCAATTTGCTGTTTGGAATTGTTTATCCTAAATATATGAAAACCTATGTTACTTTGTGTCTATACTGAAAAAAAAAAAGACACAGGACTTTCTCATACTACTTTAGCTCCTTAAGCCCCTGTCACACTGCACCAATGGATGGAAAGAGGATGTAAAATGGAGAAAAACACTTGCCATCTATTGGTTAACGCGATGCTTCCATTCTGTACTCACTGCCTCCGTTTTGCTTCCTCTCTATCCGTCCATCTTCCGGCTATTGACATTTCATCTGCTCAGAGGGTTTTGAGCTGCTCAAAACTTTTGAGCAGAAAATGTATCCAATGCGTCCATTCTGCATCCGCTAGGCATACGGGGGACATCCGTTCTGCATCCGTTCTGCATCCGCTATATCCGCTAAGCATCCGCTGTGCATCCGCGCAACTCGCATCCGCTCGGATGCAGGGAGGAAGCGGAACGGACGCGGAACGGACGCGCAGCGTTAGTAGCACAGACGGAGAAAGAATGAAAGCGGATGCAGCACGCAAAGAAAGCATTTAAAGCGGAAAAAACGTTTGCAGAGGGGACCTATCTCGGATAATAAGGATGTCTAGAGGATGCCTAGAGGATGCAAAATGACACATAGGGGAAAACCTATACTACCAATAAAAAGGGGGAGCAACTCACCTGCATCTCACTTTCAGACCAGCAGCCCTGCTGTGCAGACCTCTGCAGCCTTCATCTGACTCTTCCTCTTCCACAGCATCCAGTCATGTACACCATGGATCATAACAAACTCCTTTTGGTAGCCACCATCCTTCTGCAACAGTGCAAAGCCATCTACAGGCTCTGTGAACACTACTACAGGAAGAAAAGGAGGCGGCCAAGAAGCGTCTGCGTCCGAAGATGGATCGGGAGAAGAGCAGAGTACGGACTGTACAACAAGCTGATGGTGGAGCTCAGGAACGAAGACACTCGTGCATTCCAGAACTTCATGAGGATGCCTCCAGCCATGTTTGACGAAGTTGTGCAGCGGCTGACACCCAGGTTGACCAAGCAGAGCACCAACTTCCACCCCAGCCTGGACCCTGGGCTCAAGGTGGCACTCACTCTGCGCCGCCTGGCCTCAGGGACCACCTACAGGAGCATGCAGTACGGCTGGAGGGTGCCACACAACACCATCAGCATTGTGGTCAGAGAAGTGGTGTCGGCCATCATCGAAGAATACCTGGAGGAGCTCCTCCAGTGCCCCTCCACTGAAGAAGAATGGAAGAAAGTTGCAGAGCAGTGGTATCAGAAGTGGAACTTCCCACACACTGTTGGAGCCATAGATGGCAAGCATGTGGCCTGCAAAGCGCCAGCCAAGTCGGGGTCCACTTATTTCAAATACAAGGGCTTCTTCAGCATCATCCTCTTTGCCATGGTTGATGCTGACTACAAGTTCATGTACATAGATGCTTCAGGCAATGGCTCATGTTCTGATGCCCAGGTATACAACGCCAGTGACCTCAAGGAGGGGCTGGAACACAACCTCATCATGGGCTTCCCAGATCCAGACCCCCTGCCCAATGACACATAAGATGTGCCCTACTTCATCGTGGGGGATGACGCCTTCTCCCTCACAACCTACCTCATGAAGCCTTACACTTCCAGACTCCTCACCCGTGAAGACAGGATCTTCAACGACAGGCTGTCCAGGGCAAGGCGGGTGGTGGAGAACGCCTTTGGCATCCTGGCCAACAGGTTCCAGGTACTTCTCACCACCATGCAGCATCGCACAGAGACCATGAAGAGGATCGTGGAAGCTTGCTGCATCCTGAACAATCTCATGCGCACCCACTACCCAGTCTTGCAGAACAGGCTCGTGGACCTCCAACAAGGCAATGGGGACATGGAGCCTGGGGAATGGAGGCAAGGGCAAAACCTGATAGACACTGAGGATGTGCAAGTCCCCAACAGAGCCTCACATGAAGCAAAGATGCAGCGCAACCTCCTGAGACAATGGTGCAACTCCCCAGCTGGAGCAGTGGAGTGGCAAGACAGGATGATAGATGATTTATGGATGCTTCCTTCAGCCTGTCTCATCACGCTGATGAGATTGGGCCATGTATGTGGGGTGGGCCTACAATGAACAGGGCATTTAATAAAGAGTTGTGTTTATGTTGACATGTGTGGATCAATGCTTACATTGTTATTGATAATGAAGGGCCATAGGTGTGGCAGCTGGGAGGGTGGACCATACAGTCCCACTATGCTTGCACTGGAGGTTTATCTATCCCACAGCTATTACCCATCCCAAAGGTATCCCTGCCCACCCCATTGTTATCCTTACCCATCCCACAGCTATTACCCATCTCAAAGGTATCCCTGCCCACCCCACTGATATCCATACCCATCCCACAAACATGCAAAGGCTTAAACCATTTCTAAAAGTTTCCACCAAGACTTTATTTAATAAAATAAATGAGGCAAGTGTGTGAAGCAAAGATAAACGTTATTAACCACAAGCTGTAAAAGAAAAATGACCCAAGTCAAGTGTCCAAATAAAGACTACAGGTAGCCACCCAGTCTCTGGCAGTCCTCTTGGTCACTCAGAGGTGTGCCCAGTCTCAGGGGTGAAGGGTCCAGGTGCTGTGGAGGCGGCTGGTGCTGGAGTGCTGGTCTGAAGCACCACTGGGGTGCCTGGCTCTGAGAGGACAACAGGTGACAGTGTGATGAGAAAGCTCTCGGACGGCTGGCTCAGCCCCATGATGTTGAGAGCTCCTTCCTCCATGCCATGGGGTGTCAGCCCCTGTACCAAGCACAGATATACTGAGGCCGGGCTTGGCAGTGGGGTGGAGGAAGGAGCAGTGTAGTGGGGCTGTCTGGTCTGCAGCTGGGTGAGGACTGGCGTTGGTGGCATCGGTGGCATGGGTGGCATTGCTGTTGTCGGTGGCATCATTGGCATGGATGGCATCAGTGGCATCGGTGGAACCGGTAGAAACAGTGTCGCCCGATGACTCTGTGCCTGGACTGGGAAGGGCTGCTGTCTGTGCTGCTGGACCTCCTGGTAGTTGTAGCTCTGGTAGGTGAGGGCCTGTGGGAAGCCTTGGAATGGGAGGGACATCACCTGGGGTGGAGGAGCAGACGTGGACTGGGTGGGAGCAGGTGCCTCTGGGTCTGGAGGGTTGTGAAGCAGCTCGGTGATCCAGTCCTTCACCACCTGGTACTGGGGTTCCACCATGTCCGTGAGGGTCTGGTTGACATAGGTGAGGAAGGGCTTGCGGTTGGAGGATGAGGAGTCAGTATGGACCAGCTGAGAGAGGAGATCTATGCTGCTCCGGATGGTGTCCTTGATCTCCAGCAGGACAGTGTGGCTCTGCCCCTCCTGTCTGGCTCTCTGCCTTTCTGTGGAGGTGGAGCTGGGGGTGGATGCGTGTAGGGCTGTGGTGGAAGTGCCGTCTCCTTTCTCCCACTGCACCAGGGAATCCTCCACGTGCTCCACCATGGTTAAAATACCTTTCCACCTGTTCTCCGCGATGGCACGCTCCACAGAAACCTGCCTGGAGAAAGGAGCTGACTCTCGGCTGGAAGAGGACTGGCTCTCAGCAGGCTGACGGAGAGAGAGGGTTGTGAGAGGGGCTGCTGCTGCTGCTGCTCCTCGGTAGCGGATCTCACCCTCCAGGAAGCTGCACCTGGCCATGACATAGGTCTCTCTGTCCGTCAGCTTAACCGTGGCCTGGCCAGATTTCTTGAGGTGTAGCTTCCCGTACCAGGTGTGCATATGTTTCCATCAGCCGAGGAACACCTCCGATGTGTAGCCCAGGCTCTCCACCTTCTCTCTCCAAGCAGCCTGCTTCCTTTTGGTGTCCCTGTACAGCTGGTGTCCCTTCCGCCACAGATAGTCATTCTCTCTCAGCCACTCCAGCACATCATCCTCGTGTTCCTCCTCAATGGAGTATTGCCTCCTCTCCTGTTCCCACATATCCCTCTTCCTCCCTTTGGCAGGACCAGATGGGCCCTCATCAGAGGGGCTTCCAGTTTGGAGGGGCTGCTCCTCCACACCACCACCACCACCAGCAGCAGGATCATCATCAGCAGCAGCAGCAGCATCACCAGCAGGATCATCATCATCATCATCATCATCATCAGCAGCAGCAGCAGCATGTGCAGTACCAGGAGCACGAGCAGGACCAGGAGCACGAGCAGGACCAGGAGCACGAGCAGGACCAGCAGGACGAGCAGGATGAGCAAGACCAGGCGCACGAGCAGTACGAGCAGTACGAGCAGTATGAGCATGTCCAGGAGCACGAGCAGGACGAGCAGGACCAGCAGGATGAGGAGCAGCTTCAGCAGAGTAAGCACCAGCAGATGCACCACCTCCAGGAGCAGCCTCAGCAGAGCACCAGCAGAAGCACCACCGCCAGGAGCAGCCTTAGCAGAGTAAGCACAAGCAGAAGCACCACCGCCAGAAGCATCATCATCAGCTGCTCTAGAAGCAGAAGCAGAAGCAGTAGAAGCCCCAGCCGCAGAAGAGCGAGCCCGTGCTACAGAAGCCCCAGCAGAAGCAGAGTGAGGGCCAGGGGGCGGGAGGGTGGCCCTGTCCCTCTTGCCAGGGCTGGCAGCAGATGGCTGAGGCTTCCTCTTTTCCCCCATGTTTGTGGGGTTGCTGGCTGGCAGGGAGGTTGGCAGGAAGCCTGGCAGGCAGGCAGGGACCAAGGCTGGCAGGCAGCAAGGCTGGCAGGCAGGCAGGCACCAAGGCAGGCAGCAAGGCTGGCAAGATAGCAGACAGCAAGGCAGGTAGGTAAGGCACTCAATGCATCTGGCAGCAGGTCTTTCCTCAGAATGGTGACCTGCTTCCGAGCTGCTTCCCTTTATATCTGCGGGACTGATGCAATAAATCCCCCCCGCATGCGCAATTAACGCCAGGCACCCGCTCGGCTTCTGCTCTGCATCCACTAGACTTCCGCTCTGCATCCGCTTCATCTGCTAGGCATCTGCTGTGCATCCCTTTCATCTGCTCGGTGTCCTTTCTGCATCCGCTGTATCCGTTCCGCGTCCGCTTTGCTGAGGTCCCCCGGAAGCCCAGCGGATGTGCCATCCACTCCTATCCGTTTCTATCCGCGAGGCTTCTGCTCTCCATCCATTTTCCATCTGCCCTGCGTCCTCCCCCTGTCCTTTCCTTTCCATGTTATCTGCTCTGGTTATGCAAATTTTCGCCCCTTTTGAGAGCGGATAACAACGGATGGAACATTTTTCTCATCCGCTGTGTCCTTTTTACAAATGTTTTGCATTTTTTGGGCAGTGTGACAGGGCCTTTAGAAATGCCAATTATGCTTGCGAATTCTATAGATAATAACCAAGGGGTGTTCTTGAAGGAAGCTATGACGTTCAGATTTTAAGGGAACATTTTCTTGGCTAACTCCTATCTCTACCTCTGATACACAGTGTCATATAATGACACTGAAAAGAACGGCATTTTAAGGGCATGACTTTCTTCCTGTGGCAAAGGCATCGAAGTAGATATATGATAATCTGTGTCACTACAGGACTTTTGTTTCACTCTCTCTGTATATACACTGTACAGTCCACACATTGTACAGTCCACACAAAACATCAATGAAATCATCTAAAAAGTGATTTGAGTTCAAATGTAGGGAAAACAACAAATATTTAAGAGGCAGCAATAGAAAGTGGTGAAACCTCAAAGCAGAGAATGAGCAGTTTTCCAGTATGCTGTTTATATTGGTCCATATTTTATTGTGTAAGGAATGCTGGTAAAAGAAGCAAGGATGCACCAAAACACAGTGGCTGGACACCAATTAAAGCCAATAGAAGCCAGAGAGAAAAAAGAAAGAAAAACAACAACAAAAAAAAAAACAACTGAAACCATAAACGAATTGAAACGAATAAAATCGCTGAGAACCCATCATGATTGAAAAGATAACAACTTTATCATCTTATACTTCTATTATATATGAAAAATAAATATGAAGTAGGCCTGCAATTGAAGAAAAAATAAATATATAATTCAAATTAATACTTCATTTCAAAGCAAAAGACTCCATCTAAATGCCTAAATTTCTCCTCGGTAGTCGTATTGCTCATCAAAATGAGTCCTGTAGTTTTGCTTATTACAGCATTTCCCTTTATTCACATATGTATTCACATCTTGGATTAAAACAAGTCAGCTAATACAAACAAAAGCCTGATTTTATGTAATTATGAGATTTGTGACAGATACTTCTTCAGAATGTTTATAATTAATCTGTTGGAATTTAGAATAGAGTAGATCATTTACCTTGATAAATTTAAAGAGGGAAATAGATGAATCCAAAGCCCCAATGAAGCAAATTGGCTATAGTGTGCTGTGTTTTGGAAGTATATGAAAGTTACATTCCCACCTAGCTATGATATTGCAGTAGTATTCAGTTAATGATCTTTGCAAAACCCTTGCAAACTTTTCAAAATTGTGTTAGGCAGGGGCATTCATGGGAATGGTCAAGATGTCAAAATGGCAGGTGTGTTATCAAAATCTAATTCCTTTTACAAATGTGAAAATGCATGCTATCTTAACATCGAGACCCACTTTAGAGTTATTCTTTGCAGTGAGCCAGCAAAGAGTATACAATTTGTTTTATTTGCCATTCATTCATTCATTCATTCATTCATTCATTCATTCATTTATTTTGTTCCTCCAAAACAACATCTACTTAGAACTATACTTACATATTCTTTATATTTATCTCAAGATTCTAATGATGTTTGAATTCTCATCCTTGTATTTTTGCCCTTATATCCCAATTTGTATTCAGAGTATTTTAGGTTTTTTTTTTTTTCAGATTTTAATCATAGAACATAAAGTAAATTAAAAACAACAACTCCAAAACAACTAACAAGAACCATAACAATTAGTTTAGTATTAATGTTCCCTAATAGAGAAATCCTAATGACAGATGAGAAGTTACATTCCTTTCTGGAACGACTTCTTTACAAAGAACCTAAAAAACCATATTTCATAGTATTTAATCACCTTACAATTTTTACTTTAATTAAAAATAAACAATCCAACTACCCTTCCTATTGCTGCAATTTTTTTCTTAATGATTGCTGCTGAAATAGGTTAAAGCAAAGTTTTAATGAAATTTCCGCTGTAGCCAAGTCATGTCTTTATTACTGTATTATTTAATAATGTATCTAAACTTTTAAAGTTAGGCTGATAGTACGCAAGTATTTTACCAGTTTATTTAAATAATTATGGCTTACAAATTCATGTTTCTATTTTGCTTTGCCATAGTTTGCTGCACAGACTTTAGTTAATACAATGTAAGTCATAATCCCAAAATTCACTAGTTACATTTCATTCAGCAGTTTTATTTCTGTATAAACCTTATAAAGATGCACTAATGTTTTTCAGACATAATTACCCGTGTTTCTCATATAATAAGGCTGGGTCTCATTTTTTTTTGAGCCCCGAAAAAATGGCTAGGTTGTCTTTTCGGGGGTGACTTAATTCCCCCACCCTTGCATCTTCAGATGGGAGAGCAGCAACAGCTTGGATATTGACCTCGGCATTGGTGGAGCACTTTGTATCGGGGCCAATGCAGGCAGCACCATATCCAGGTGTGCAACAAAAGTACTTCCTAATGGCAAGCCCCCCCACCATTCCCCCCATTTCGCATGTTAATTTGGGGGAGGGGCTTAATTTCATTTCATGCCTATAAAACATGCTGGGACTTCCTATTGGGGGAGGCTGTATTGTTGGAAAAACAGGGTATATCTGAACATAGTGAATATATTAATAAAGCTAAAATGCAACATGCATTTATCTTATTCAGTAATAATGAAATTATAAGAATGACAGATGCTGAATCCCTTTTTACTGATCAACCATCAGAAGTCATAGAGTCTGGTGGCATAAGGTATTCTGCAACAAATAGAGGAGTGGAGAAATCTTCTTGTGAAATATTTCTGGACTTTCTCAACTGTGTTAATATCAGATACATAATGTGGGATCCAGACAGATGAGCTGTATTCAAGTATTGGTCTAGCAAATGTTTTATATGCTCTAGTTAGTTGTGTAATATTACCAGAGAAAAAACTATGTAGGATTAGGTTAACAACCCTTTCTGGCTATGTAGATACATGCCATTTATTGCAGGCACCTATGGGAATTTTTCCAGATTGCAACATGCACAATCTGTTATTTTGAAAAGACACATAAGCAATAAATTTGACTGCAGAAGCACAATTCTTCAAGGGAAACCTGCTGCTGGGATCCCATGCAGACCAATCTCATTGACAATGCATTTTTACTATTTTTACTTTGAATCCTAGTTTTTGCCCTGCAATTTCTGAGTTTTCAAAATGCCAACTTACATGGACAGAAGATACCCAACAGACAATTTACAGCAACTGATGAAAAACATTTCTCCAAAATGAATCCCTGCCTGTGCCAAATTCATCTAGATAAATAATTTGCTACTTCCAGCTATACAGAAAAGGTGGATATGATTTTATTGACCTAACCTTTAATCAATTTTGATTGAATCAATGTTATTCAAACCTGCTGATACAACCTTAATATATTTTAAAACTATTTTTATCTTGTTTCAAAGTCCTTAAACATTGCACCCAGCTACTGGCTCCCTAAATTTCACCCATATAGTTATCAAATACAAAATTATTTACATGTCACAATTTAAGACACAAATAGGCTTTCTGTGAAAAGTTTAGATGGAGTAGATAATCAAAATCTGATTAATAAAACATGAACAAATGAATAGTACAACAATAGCAAATCATTCTATCAGGCAAAAGCCAAGTGTAACAAATGTATAGAAGACAAAAGATGGACTTTTTGCAACATAAATAAAAGGATTTAGACTCTCAAGACAACTGTCTATTCTCTTAAATTATATTTTACAGTTGTAAGCCTTCCCCACATATTCTAAATGTAAAAGTACAACAAAACTTTTTTCTTTATCAGAAAAGCTATATTTAGACACTGTTCCATATTTTATTAATGGGAAGGTATACTCAAATTAGAAAGAGGATTCTTCAGTTAAATACCTAGGGCATTGTCTTTTAGCAGTGGGTAGTGTATTTTATGCCTTTATAAAAGCAGAATGAAAGTGTGTTTATATGTACTGCACTTTTCACATACAAACAGTAATTTATGGTCACATTATCTTGTTACTCATATATTAATATATTTTTATGTATTATTTATTATATCAACAGAAAACTTACATATAGTACTATCAACAATATTTCAACATATAAAAGGAAGGAAGGAAGGAAGGAAGGAAGGAAGGAAGGAAGGAAGGAAGGAAGGAAGGAAGGAAGGAAGGAAGGAA
>BLBF01000017.1:9698576-9710123 GCA_015471245.1 Laticauda colubrina | reverse complement strand
GAAGGAAGGAAGGAAGGAAGGAAGGAAGGAAGGAAGGAAGGAAGGAAAAATTATTCTGTAAATGAATTTCAGAAAAAGTCACCATACTATTTGAATGCTTCCCTCCTTGGCACCTTGTTAAAATAATTCCAGTATTGACAAGCAAAAAATATTTGTTGTTGCAAATTAATTGTGGATGTATTTTTATGATGTTGTGTGTAATTTTTTAGTTAGTATATAATTTTTTAGTTAGTACCCTGCTTTTCTATAACAATCATTCTTGATAGCTTGATAATTACTATGATGCAGCCAAAAAGAATCATTACATCTTTAGCATATACCAATCATTCCAGAATCAAATTAACAATTCTGTTATTTTCAGCCCCAATGTAACATTCAAAGGACAAGTCCAAATAATTCATAAACTGCCTCCAGAAAATGATTGTAAGAAAAAGAAAAGAAAAACAATCTTCTTATTGAATGCTCTTTAAGAGGTACAATATGCACAAAGCATTTTATCCTTGTATTAACTTTATTAAATGTTCATAAGAAACTAATTCACATTATTATAGCAATTTACCAGTGGTTAGCAGGACAGGATATTTATATATATGTAACTAATATTAATTTCATTGAGTTTCTTCAACTTGGTATAAAAAGAGTTACTAGCTTAGGAGTTATCATTCCTCAAAATGTCCAGAACATCAGAAATAGTACTAGCATCTGGATGAGATTAAATCCAATCAAATTAAACTCAAAGAAATAACCAATGTTTGCCAAGAAGCATTCCAAGATAAATCAAGCTGGTTTTTAAAATAATGCATTAAAATATTGGTTAAACATAGCACAAAAAGCATCTTGCACAAAAAACACTCTGTGCAAGAAACAGGAAAAAGTGGGTAAAGGAACCTACAAGAAGGAACCACAGTCAATATACATGGTAACATCATTCAATCTTTATTCAAGCATCAGGCCTTTTTAACAGCTGTCACAGTGTATTGAAGACAAAACAAGATTGAACAGTAGCTTATGAGCCACTTGATGTTTTGACTCCAGAAATAAAGCACAGTACTGCAATGCGAACAGGCTCTGAGGATTTATAGTATCAAATGAGCTCTGTAGCACACCTTCTGTTTCAAGAATGAACTATTGTAGCACCACACTTTGACAGATGATAAACCCCACCATCCTTCCATCAAACTGACAAATTATCATTACTGTCAAAGAAGCCAAGAGTTTTAGACAACTTTGAGCCTAGGGGCATTTTAGGGCATCCTTATCCCTTAATTCTTGTCAGATAGGTAGGGATGGGATCCAACAGGCTCTAAATGGCTCTGGATTATAGTGCTTAGAATTCTTTTTTACGGGCCATGCTAGTATAGGCTGTATAGACAACATTTGGAAGGTTTCCAATTTCCCCATCCTTTGTGTGAACCCACTTGTTTCCTGAAGAAGCAGCATTCTTATATACTTTTACCTTTAATACAGAACAAAATGTTAATATGAAGCAGTGATGAGTGGACTGAGAGGCTGTGGCTCATCATTATTCATTGATGCCAGCTGTCCATTTTCTTTCCCACAGATTGTCAGATGAATAGTTCCTGATGTTTATTTACAATTATATATAATGATGTTCATTTATGGCCTTCTCAACCAGTTGTCAAAAATATTTCTTCAAATATATAGAATTAAATTGTTTCAGACAAAGAATCTGGAAGACTCTTTCTATTTATGCTTTTGGAGATTATTTTCATGACTAATACTGTGATATTTCATAGCTCACTGGAGTAAAATTATTTGCTAGAAGGCCTCAAAGGTTCCTTTCAATCCTATGATTATATGATTCTATGAACATATTAATGGTGTCAAGTTGGCCAAGGAGAGGTTCCAGATTAATTTCAGATTTAATTAATTGGATTTCATTCTGCACCTGCATAATAAAGAAAAAATCACTTTTCTAAAATATTTGGCAGGAACTGAAAATAACAGCAGCAACAGAGAGCAGCTGTTTGTCTGGATTTTAAATTAGGATAACTATGACAAGAAATAACATATCATTTTTACCTAATATATAAATTCATAAAGGATTAATTAATTAAAGATGATAATTTAGACACCAATGCAGAATCTTTAGAATTCAACTCTACTTTTTAAAATACATGAGTAGAACACATCTGCTATGATTCGATTAGGAAAATCTGTTGTGATGGATCCAAATTCCTTTCATAGTTGTTCATTGAATCCTCTAAGGAAAAGTCCTGTTCTGACATAAATCATTCTGACTCTAAATCCAAAGTGAATGTTCTTATGATTCAGCCTCATGTAAAAATAAGGCTTTATGTTTTAAGCATGATTTAGTTTGAGCAAGAACACAGCTCATTAAAATGCATTTATTGTAATGAGCCAACTTATTAAAATAGCTACATCTTTTTCCAGACTTAAGCAAGTGGCTAAAAAAAAAAAAATTGTTTTAATCAGTTTGGTTGGCCAAACTGGTCCGAACCAGTAGCATACCACCACTGCATCTGCTCCATGTTCTTATACAGTAGCCTGAACAGTCACTTTATGGAACTATGGTTTTTTTTTTCTTAGTAGTTCCTTGAATGGCATATAAATGAATATGAATATGAATGGCATATAAATATGATTAATTTTTTTGCATCTATTCATGCCTGATTTGTCTGAATGCCAAGCTCCCAGGAATTCCCAGCTTTTGGAGATTTATCCTGGGCTAGGCTGCTCACAATTTCCCAGTTAAAACTATGGTTGAATCTGTCCATGTGTTCTGAGATGAAGGATCAGAAGCAGTCAGAAGATACAGTGAAAACTTCTTAAACAGGAAGCTAAGCCAACAGCCACTGGAACTGATGATATTACCTAGCTGGGTCATATAACATCTGTAAGCAAACAACCAAACTCAGAGAGCACCAAGGCCTCCTCATTTAGTAGTTATAGTATTCTACACAACTGGGGGCAGCTTATCTGTCTTGGAAAAAATGTAACTGTTTTATAGTTATTAATCATCGGGTTGGACCTGCAGAAGCATCTGTTGAGTTGCCCTCATTTAATTATGTATAAAATCTAGTTTATGAACCATCTCATCAGCAATATTTTATTATGGTTATAATCATGATATAAAAGCTAGAATGAACTTATAAATTAACATAGCCTTGATAATATCTGTGCACAGATGGTCTCTGCATAGAGTGACTAAAAATGAATCTAACAACTGCACATTTTTTATTGCACAATCAATTAATTCCTTGGTCATTTCAGCAAACGGGGAGGTAACTAAGGGTGTCTATAACATGCCACAATTAATATATGTCCATCATATCATTGCACAAATAGCATGATTAACTGAGTGCATCAGGGTACCTGATAAAAGTACTAAATTACATCACTGATGCGACCACTTCATGATGTGCCCAACATTTGCTCCCTTAGGTAGACTAGAATGGGCAGCACCAATTCGGAAGCTTGGCTAAAAATAATTTTAAAAACCTCTGTGTATAAAAGATATGTACATGCAAACATGATTTTATTCAAAATAGTATTTTTGATTTTAAAAAGTAGAGTGCACACATTGGAAATAATACCTGTACACTGTAAATGATGAAACATGAGCAGTGTTTCATGATTTTTAATCCTAGTTTATTTTATTTTTTGTCCCAATAATAGAGTGGCTTGACCCACTGTAACTGATTTTATTCGTGGTGGTTGTGGTGAGAAATACACTTGCACAACTATGGGTAGCACCCCACTGTGATCTTTTTTTGAGTGACTGTCACACTTTGAAAATAATCTGTCTTAAATACTACACAGTATCAATATGACACTATCATTGAACAGTGGCTGGGAGTTGCTAGTGGTTCAACTGTAGATCACTAGCTCATACAAGCGACAGGAATTACAAGTGGCCATTACTGAAAGATCTAGACTGACATTGGGTCAGTTGTCTTTTGGACACAATGTCTTTGAAACCCTAAATAATTTAAGGCACAACATCTGTGTTATGTATTAGATTACAATTCTTGGTGGATGAAGATGCCTGTGATCTTTTATGGTTGCTCAATAGTTTTGGGATGTCTGTGAAGGTTGCAGGTCTCCTGGGAATAAATTCCTCTTGAAGTAACTAATGCAGCAACCCAAGTAATCCCCCTTTTTTTTTTTTTACCATGAACCTGCCTTTGAGAGTGGAATTCTTGAGTAAATGCCTTAAAGTGGTACTTTCATGAAAAGGATGCTTCAGATATGGCAATGTAAACACATAGTTTTGATAAAGAATACTTTATTAAGAAAAGTATTAAATTCACTTAATAAAATATATAGATGGGATAATCATTATGATTTGGCTAAATGACACTTTTGAGAGAGTACTATCTTTATACCCTAAAATATTGAGGAAACCTCAATAAAGATGAGCAAAAAATAGGAAATAACCATGAGTCCTCTGGTATATCAACTCATATCTCTCTGGGCAATAGAAATGTTAGAGATTCAGCAACATGGCCCTTAGCTATTTTTGCGAATTTAATATTTTACTGGAACAATCTCACAAATGTATATAATATTATTGCAATTATGACCTGGAGATCCACCATAGAGCTGAAATTAGGGCTTGTAAAAAGGTAAGGCATTGCCTGATTTATATCCCTCCTTGGAAGTGTGCATATTTTCCTGGGAAGGCACTTGGAAGATTTGAAGACAGCTGGGATATCATGGCCTGTCTCCATCTTTTTAGAGGGACAGGAACTTAAATAATGCCTGATGTTTGGGTATATGAGTTATAATATTAATTTGGCTCATCACATATTTATTCCTACATATATGTGATATTGTTAGCATACCATCAATGGCAACTCCATTCATTTTCTATTTCTCCTACTTGATTTCACACTTTATCTTGCTTGAAAAACAGCCAGTGAATTGCTCTCAGAACTTATTCTGGTAACAATCTGATGAGTTAGTGGAATGGGTCATTGTGAAAAAAACAATTACAACAGAAGGAAGGGATAGTTACATATTTCGCAGTCATCTGTCTGTCAACTTTAGCACCTGTCCCTTCAATGTTATTCAGCCTTCCTGATGAAAGATGTTCAGAGGAACAGATGCTTAGCTACAGTGGAACTTAAACCATTGATATTAACTCTAGGTAATTTGTAGTCATCATAAGAATAAATTATTCAGCCCTATTGTGCATTGATAATCTTATGTGTAGTGATTGCATGTATTATTCTGCATTATGTTTATTTTATCTGTGAATATGTTTGAATGCCTTTGATTATATGCTTGATTTAAAAAAAAATTGAAAAGTTAATAAAAATGAAAGAAATTTTCCAAGCATCATTTTTTTTTCCTTCTTCTAAAACAAAATTTCTAACTTTAGTTGTCTGATGGGAAGTAATATCTGTTTATACTTGACTTTTATCACTGGATTTGTTTTTCCCAGAATAATGTCCTAATTTTTATAATAATTATTATATATCTCTCCTTAAAGTACACAAACTGTTGACATAATGCACAGAATATTGTTACAATAGAAGTATACATAGTCCTTTTATTTGATTTTATTTAGTTTATTTGGTTTGTCAATTGCTTACAAAATAATAGGTATAAGTAAAAGCATAGTTATGAATACATGGATACATATAAGAAAAATAAAAGAAACAATAGGACAGGGACGATAGGCATATTGGTGTGCTTATGCATGCCCCTTACAAAACTCTTAGGAAAGGGGTGAGGTCAATAGTAGAAAGTCTAAGGTTAAAGTTTTTGGGGTTTGGGGAAGAAACCACAGAGTCAGGTAGAGTATTCCAGACATTGATCATTCTGTTGCTGAAGTCGTATTTCCTGCAATCAAGTTGGTGCGATTAACCTTGAGTTTGTATCTATTGTTTGCTCTTGTATTGTTATGGTCAAAGCTGAAGTCTTCATTGACAGGTAGGACATTGCAATGTATGATTTTATATACTATACTTAGATCGGACCGAAGGCAGTGTAGTTCTAGGTTTTCTAGGTCGAGAATTTTAAGTCTGGTGGCATTAGGTATTCTGCAATGAGTAGAGGAGTGGAGAACTCTTGTGAAATATTTTTGGACTTTCTCAACTGTGCTAATATCAGATACGTAATGTGGGTTCCAGACTGATGAGCTGTATTCGAGTATTGGTCTAGCAAATGTTTTGTATGCTCTAGTTATTAGTGTAATATAACCAGAGAAAAAGCTATGTAAGATTAGGTTAACAACTCTTAATGCCTTTTTGGCTATGTAGTTACAGTGGGCTCTAACACTTAGATTATTAGAGATCAGTACTCCAAGGTCCTTGACAGAGTTTGGATCATCAACAAGGTCTTGACTATTCATCCTGTATTTTATTTTCTTATTTTTTTTGCCAATATGTAAGACAGAGCATTTGTTTGTTGAGATTTAAAGTTGCCATTTGTTTGATAATTCTGATACATAGTCAAGGTCTTTTTGAAGGGTAGCAGTATTATCTGTGGTGTTGAATAGCTTTACATCATCAGCAAAGAGGATGCAGTTGCTTTTAATATGATCACAGAGGTCATTTATGTAGACTATGAAGAGTGTTGGTCCTAGAACACTGCCTCAGGGAGCACCATTGTTGACAGGTACAGAATTTGATAGGACATTCCCAATTTTGACCATTTGTTGTCTGTTTGACAGGAATGCTTCTATCCAGTTATGCAGGTGTCCAGAGATACCGTAAGATTTTAGTTTTAGGAGTAGTTTGTTGTGTACCACTGAAACAGGCTTTAGAGATGTCTGTGCAGATTAGGTCTATTGCTTTGCCCTGATCGAGTAGAGTAGTCCATATGTTTTTGCAGTGTAAGATTTGCAAATTGCAGGATAATTTTTTTCTGAAACCAAATTGTTTATTAGAGAGTAGATTGTCTTATTTATGTGTATACTACGTGTCTACTATGTGTACTTGTAAGTAAAACCCAGATTAGATATGTATTCTTTAATCAGAACATAATGAATAATAATCTTATGATTATAATCAGTGGTGGGATTCAATTTTTTTTACTTTTGGTTTTGTGGGCATGGCTTGATGGGCATGGCAGGGGAAGGATACCATAAAATCTCCAGTCAGAGGTGATATTTGCTGGTTCTCTAAACTACTCAAAATTTCTGCTATCGGTTCTCCAGAACTGGTCAGAACCTGCTGAATACCACCACTGGTTTATAAAGCTTATTCATAAGAAAGCAAATATTACTTAACTTTTCTCTGATTTCATGCAGCTTGATTTCAGGGTTGTTCATAAAAAAATGAAGCATGAGAGCTGACTGGAGAATAGGTTCTCACAATTAAACCACAGCAATCAACAAGAAATACAGTTTTAAGATTATTGTGACATTTCATCAGCTATTCAGAGCCAACAGTATATTTAAACAACATGAAGTGACCACTCAATCAGCAGGACGAGGCAGCCAAATCTTTATTCTCCAATTTTTATTTAATTATCTGCTCAAATAAAGTACTTACTGCATTTATTTCTAACTGGCTCCCTGGAGCTGTTTGCTGCCCTAATTAACTAGTCTCTGTGTTGGAAAAGCAGAAAATGCAGTTTCTGATATTGCCTCCTCTTGACAATCTTGACTCCCTCATACAGTTCCTATTTCTTCCATATCTCATACACATTCATTAAGCATTCCAGCTGCAGCAACTTGCTTTATCTTTACCTGCCCCACAAAAAAGGAATACACAAGAGACTCAGCATTTTTCTTCATCAGTAGAAAACTCAGTTAACTAGGAACAAAGAGGAATATACATTTCCTAGGATAATGTTACAGGATCCAATCTGGTTCGGTCACTGAAACCATAGCTTTCGTCTTCTAAGCTTTCAGACTTGTGCTGGAGGCCATTTTCAGGGAACTTCTCTCTAACTGAGTGTATGCTTTGGGCTATTCTGTATGTGATATTCATATGGTACTTGTTGACTAGTTAACTAGAATTAGAACTGAATAAGTACTTAAATGGGATCATCCAAAAATGGACAATGACAGGAACCAGAGGTGCCAAACTGAGCCATCCTCCTGCCTTCAAAGACACCGCCCCTGGGAAAGAAATTTAAAGTGGTGCCTGAGGCACCAGGTTCCCACAACATTGGAACAAGATCTGATTGGACTATTCTTCCAGGGGGCAGGGTTTTGAATATTGGGGATTGCTTTTAAAATATGATTTTGGTGCAGTTTTTCTTCAGAGCTTTTCTTGCTCACATTGCACTCAGGATCTCTAATAAAAGTACCTTTTCTGTAACATCTATTGAGTCAAGGGTTGTTCTTTCCTAAGGAACAAGCTGAGGCTGGTCTGACACCTATACTAGGCACAGATAATTGCTGCAGTTATCACTTGCCAAGGCCCTGCTCTGAAAAACTTTATCGTGACATTTATATATGGAAGATTTGGTGGCAGGAATTTGGCAGAGATTCTACCTTTGTTTAGTAGCAGGGTCTTATTCTTTCACAGGAAATGAGTCCTCCTGTGCTACTCCAACTGAGACCTGAAGAACAAATCCTTTTTAAATGAGAAATCAAATTGAAATTTCCAGATAGTCTTCAGCTTACAGCCATTCATTTGGTGGCTGTTCAACATTAGAATAGCATTGAAATAATGACTTACAACTGGTCCTCACACTTATGTTCCTCACAGCATCCGCATGATCATGTGATCAGAATTCAGGCCCTTGGCAACCAGCATCCATTTATAACAACTGCATAGTCATGGAGTCTTATGATCACCATTCACAAGTTCCCAGATGGTTTCCAACCAGCAAAGTCAGTGGGGGTCATGCACAAAGTCATGTGCTTAACAACCACATGATTCACTTAACAACTGCAATGATGCACTTAATGACAGTGAACACTTGGCATAAAAGACTGCAAAATTGGGCTACATACCTGAACTTAGCCATAAACAATAGGGATCTGAAGAATTGTGACAAAATTATCACAGTCCTTTGATTTCTGTTTTATGTCAGTCATTGCTACTACACTATTTTAAACATTAGAAGTAGAATAGTAGAATTCTTTATTGGCCAAGTGTGATTGGATACAGAAGGAATTTGTCTTGATGCAAATACTCTCAGTATACATAAAAGAAAAGAAAATATTGAACAGGCATGTTAAAAAGAGTGTTTATTTAAGTGGGAGAATGAAAGAAATACATGAACTGGTATCACTGGAGAACTTAAAAGAAGGACCAAAGGGAAGCATGTTGGGAAAAAATGATTTTGGCTGTAATGAAAAGGTCATCAAGCTTAATTAGCAGGGCTGGTGGTTCAACTTTGAATTATTTAAGCAATATATTTTTGAAAGGCAGCATAAATTGACTAAGCTACAGCAGATGCCTTGATGACTAATGTTCAATATCTACCCAGAACCATATGGGCACTAATGTCCATTAAAAGGATAAGTCAAGGTGGCAGTGCCAGTAGCAGAGTCCAATGCAAATTACTTATGTTATTGAGAAATCAAGAGAACCAGAGGCAAAATACCAAAGACTCCAGATGGAGCAGCAGAATTCTGAAAATCATCTATGTACAAGTAGTAAACTCAGGAGGATATAAAGAGTTATTAAGCTGGAAAGGATCAGAAATGGAAAGGCAGCCAAAGACCTGCCTGAACTCAAATGCATATTGTTATGCAAAATAAAACCATGACCTCTCAAAAGCACCACGGAAACTTTAGGTCATTATATCATCTGGGGAATGATTAAAAATTTAAATGAAAGTCATGCTGGAAAAAAAACCAAGGCCCTCAACCTGCTGCAGATATGATACTATCCAGTAACACATAATCTGGTGGCTCAGATGAACATGCTGTATGTTGAATAATAACAACAAACTATGAGGTGACAGGAAAGTTTTACTGATTAATGATTTGTTTTTAATTTTTATAGCCTGCCTTTCCATTACAAGTAATCCTAAAAATTAAATACTTTGATTAAAATTAAAATAATAAATGCACATAAAAACAATGAATTCATCTTTTAAATTCTTCTAACTGAAACACAAGCATGCCTTGGGTATTTGTGCAATGTGCCCTTGTATTATTGCCTTCATCTCCAGCCCACAGAAAGATTTTGTCATGCCGGCGAATCTAAATTTGGATTTTTAGAGCTATGTCAGCATCTACTGTGATAGGAGGTGAAATGAATAAAAAATTATCTCCAAGTATATCATATGAGAGGAAAGAACTACAGATTGTCCCACAAAGCACAAAGCAATGGCATGTTGCCATTTTCTGAAGTACCATTTATAATTCTGTTTATATTGCATGTTCATCATTAAAACATATTTGCCATAGGAATGTCTTGGAATTGTTCACAATTCCATTTGCAAGACTCCTAAATACTATCATCTGTCATCAATAATAGAAAAGCTGATCTATGAATATTGGGACTCAGCATCTGAGTAGAATACCCCATAATCTCTGTGATCCTTGTGTTTTTATGTACTCTCTGAGTCTAGTGGGATTCTCTCAACTTCACTTATGATAATGATCATGTCTTTTAACTCTTAATCCATTCTCACAATGTTCTTCAGAGATGAAGAAGGATAGCAAACTCATCCAATGAATATAATTATTTTCAATGCAAGGCATATAATGATATTGTTTGCCACCCAGACTTAATTGTATTGTGATGGGCAGCTATTGAAAACTAGCAAATAAATTAACAAATCATTCTTTGTGTGTTAAACCAAATTTCCACCCCAAAAATTTTTTTTAGGCAAATGCATTAGATTATTCTGGAATATCTATTTAGGGGACTCAGAGGTAGGTCTTGTAATATTCATATTAAAAATATATATCTTGGCATCCAAATGTGAAATTGAAAGCAGAGAGAAATCATTTTCGCAATGAAATTTAAAATAGTGTGTCTGATATAGTAAATGGCAGCAGGGGAGAAGAGACAATAAGAGAGAATGTTGACAAGAAGGCATTGGCTATTGGTACCTGCCAACATAGTTTTAACCCCATTAGGCCATGTCACTGATGGGTGTAGAGCAGTGGTGGGATTCATTTTGTTTTTACTGCCAGTTTTGTGAGCATGGCTTGTTGGGCGTGGCAGGAGAATGTGCCTTTTTGATCAATAATTCAAGAATTCTAAAATGTAAGGGTTAATTGGAGGGCAGATAGATATTCTTTTCTCAGCATGGTTTATATAATGAACTAATCTTTGTCTTCCAGCCGCATAGATGGCAGAGCAAGATATAACAGAGATGTGACTCTTAGATATTTTGTTGTGGAGAAAGGAGCCTGTTCTTTGAGACATTATAGCTCTTGTGTATAAAAAGAGCAATGCCTCTTAGCTTTCACTATTTCAATCTGAGTTCAATCCATTAGCAGTAGAGGAATACTGAAGGATTAAAAAGAGTGGTTAACTGTGCTACACATATTTCCACTTCAAATCTTTTGGAGAATACAGCCAAAATATATAATGAACTTGAACTAGTGACACAGAGAATAAAATCCAGTTCAGATAAGATCCCTCCCTCCTTCCTTCCTTCCTTCCTTCCTTCCTTCCTTCCTTCCTTCCTTCC
>BLBF01000017.1:9659115-9698566 GCA_015471245.1 Laticauda colubrina | reverse complement strand
TCCTTCCTTCCTTCCTTCCTTCCTTCCTTCCTTCCTTCCTTCCTTCCTTCCTTCCTTCCTTCCTTCCTGTTAGCACACACACAACTTTCTCCTGTAGGATTCCATGTGAAATATGTTTAAATAAATTTGCTTAGATCATAGCCACAGTTTTCAATATTTGGGATAAAGCCATGTGATTTTCATGGATTACAGTCCCAACTTTATAAGTCTTTAAACGTGACTGTGAAAGGTCTGAACCCCTTGATAATTATTGAAGAAAGTGAGAGTTATTCAGATCAAGTGCCCCAGGGGAATTGTTTTTCTTTGAAGAAAATTTCAGATTGAAGCCCACTTCACTGGAGACTCAATGACCCATGGATACATTATTGTGTCTCCTGTAGCTGAAGGCTTGCAGCAGAAATTATTACTGCAATTCCACAAACATATGAGAGATATCCCCCAGACTGAAAGTCCAAGGGAACGTTTAGCAGCTGAGAAAACTACAAAATGCTTTAACTTGTACTGGTGATTGATGTATGTTTGTTTTCTTTCCTTCGTCATTTTCTCTACAATATATATTCAGAAAAAAGAGAAGGAATGGAATGCTGATCCAAGGAATAATGCCAGGAGGTTTCTTTTGAAAAAGAAAACACATTCACTGATTTATCTTTATATTTACTGACATGCAGATTGTATAGGCTGCTTCAACCCTGAGCAGCATACAGCTGCCTTATGCATAACTGGGATTGCAAACAATGCATATTAAATTTTTAAAAAAGACATGTATTATATATAAATGATAACACAAATCTAGGAGACTTATTCAAAAGAACATTCAGTTCCTTTAAAAACCAATTGGTTCTAAAATGTAGCAGTTTGACTGCACTCATGACTGAAATCTGCTATTTACTTCTAAGTATCAAGGACTAGTATTACACTTGCACTCTGTGAAAGCAAGCATTCCTAAAAGGGAGACCCAACTATGTTGAATGCTTCATTGTAATAGGGCTACCATCTGGACTGGGAAAATGTAGACACGCCCTTGATGGGAGCAAAATTATTGTGATCTATGTTCTGCTAGTCTGCATTTTTATAGTCCAGATTTGGTAGTTCACTTGCAATGAAGACAAGAAAGGTCATAAAATGAGGCAAATTTCACTTAACAAATGTCTCACTTAACAACAGAAATTTTGGGTTCAATTGTGGTTATAATTTGAGGATTATCTGTAAAATGAGAAACTAGGGTTCCATCCACACTATCAACATGCTGGTTTTAACTACATGACTAAATCATTTCAAAATAGCAATTTAATACCCGAGTCAAGGCTAGACCATCTTTGAAGATGATCACATGAAAAGTGCAAGTAAATTTAATGTGTTGTTTTAACTGACTCAGATCAGAAAACAGTGCTTCATTTTCTTTCTCAACAATGCAATTGGTTCTGTGTCTCTATAACAGTTGACTTGCAATTATTATCCTCTCACCTACATGGAATTCATGTCTTTACAATTTGGGTTAGGAATATTCTTCTGCCCATCTCAAACTAAGCCGGTAATTCTTGATCTTCTCAGAGAGACACAGAAAAGGAATGCCAAATTTATTCTGGATTTCAAATGACCAGAGTAAAAGATTTTATCAGTGGAATCTTGCTTCCAGAGAAAAACTGTTGCTTTAAATTTGATTACTGGGAAGAAACTTCAATTAGAATTGATAATAGTGGCTTTTTTTCATCTTGATTTTGATGATTGAGACAAGAGGCTAATCCCAAATGATTTCAAGAATCATGGTTCACTTAGGGATTTTCTTTGTAAATACCTGCTCCAGAGGAAAAAAAACTATGGAATCAATGTAAACTCAATTTAGGACAAAATGTATTAATATTTTAAAACAAATATTATTTAAAGAGGGAGCTCAGTTATTATGTACTGAGCTCTAGTCTTACATGCTGCTCTTTTCCTCCTCTAGTATAGCTACAAAGAGTTCATTGTTATAGTCTTTCTAATGTACATTTCCTTGAACATTAGAGTGATAGCTTTATCAATCATTAACAGTGCCTTGAACTTTTATGACAACTTTAAGATGTCAAGCTGAAACAACTACTGCCTCATCTCGCTGTTTCTTTTTATGTGCCGACATTAAATATGTTAAGACCAAAATAGATAAATACCATAAAAATGATATGATTTCTTAGTTATTTCTTATACATAAAAGAGGGAGACATATTCTTTCAACAAGCAACAAAAAAGAGTACAACTGCACTCATAGAAGTAAATGTACAGTATTTTATCATTCAATTGTAAAGATTTCCATATGAGCTATTTTTGTCATCACTCAGTAATGCTGCAGTGATTATAAAGCCTGCTTTCATTTCTGGAAATTTCCTATAAGATTTTTAGAGCAAATTAAAAGAAATGGCCAAAATTAAGCTGTTACTGATTTCTTTTATGAGAATTGTGGTAGAGAAGATGGTTTAATAATAGTAGGCCTCTAGCTGATGCACAAATCAATTAAACCATTACAAAAATGCAAAATAATATAAAGACAAACAGAAAAGAGGATCATGTGAACACAGCTGGGAGAAATGTCTTTAAGCTGTTTCTCCAAATTCTTTTATCTCAGTGGGAGGGTTCACATAAATCAGCTTGAAATTTAGGAAGATCACAAGGCTGGTAATGAGTGAAGCCTATTCCATCTGATCATATTGTCTTTTAAAGAGGTCCTATAATATAATTCACAGGTATTTTACTGCAGCTGTATTCTGTCTTAATTCTTGGTAATGATAGCTTGAACATCCGATGTTATTTAAACATGTTTCCTTCAATAGGAAGTAAAATTTTCTGAAGTAAGCAGGAGTTATTCAGTTGAATAATTGTGATTGTGATGAGTGGAAGGTAGAACCAGGGTTTTTGTTTTGTTAGCTTAGATAAGTAATAAATGTGCCGGAAGCAAAGTTTCTGCTTTGTAATTTTTTAATGTAATTTATCAATCAAATTAAAAATGCCTCCAAAAGTGACTCAGGGTGGCACACAACAGTCAAACGAAAATGTAAAAACAACAAATAGAAAATAGAAAAAATAAAAATCCACAATACAAATCATAGGCAATGATCACCTCAGCAATAGAGCCATCTAAGCAAGTCTCCAATTGCCTGGGAGTTCTTGGCCTGAAAAATTCTTAACCAGGTCTTTCTTTTGTCTGGGTTTAACTTGCATGCACTTGACTTTTTCTTCAGTCTGTCTTTCACCTTTCACCTGTCTTTCACAAAGATATCTAAATTAATATGTTTACATCAATAGGCAAATGAGATGGCTCCATCTATTAACATGCAGCAGCTACTACATAAAGAAGCTTTGCTCAACAGTTCAAGCCCCACCTTATACAGTATATTAATTCTACAATTTCTTGATAACTTTTTGAAAATACTGAAACATATGAAACAACACACCTTGAAAAATGGGTGTTAGCCTGGTTGCAAAAGTCTGGTCTTCTGTGGACAATACAGGGAACAGAGTGTCTACTGTTGGCTTTTGGACAGAAAATATAGTGTGATGAAGAAATAGCCAGACATGTGGTGTGACAACTAAATACTGCATTTTTGGACCTGATAATAAGTTAAAATGGATGAAAGAATATTCTCGTTGTAAAGCAGTAAATCAAGTTAAGGACCAAATGGCAAATATGTGCTTTTAAATTATATCCTTAAACAGAAGTACCAAGTAGAATATAAGAGTTTATCTCCAGAAAAAAGAAGAAAGAAGTCCAAAAATTTGTCTCATGTAGGAAAAGCTAAAATAAATAAAAATAAAATTATAAATGCTTGGAAGTCCACTTTTTTGCCCCTTAGTCAACAAATCCTGTGAACCTAATGTAATCCAAATGTTAATATACCACACTAAACAGAAATCCATAATTTGTATGAAATTATGTTAACAATTCTTTGATTTCAGCGCAAAATATGATAGCAGTAGAACATATCTAGACCATGTTGAATCATCAGCTTCATGATTAGAAATAACAGAATGCTGAATTATCTACAATTTGAGTTAAAGTAATTATATAAATTATAAATCTAACATCAGAACCTTGATAATATCATACTACAAACTCAGCCAGAACTAAGTGCACAGCAATTTGGGAAAACAAGGTATAATTCTTAGCACTTAGTTAAAATCTTAACACTCATTTATCAAACAAGCAGGTCTATAATAAAATTATTGCCTTGTATAGGAAGGAATATCATATCTGTAGTAATAAAATTAAGAGATAGCATTAGGTTTATTTGGAAAAGCTTTGATATACATCTCCAACAAAATAGAAAAAAAGAATCCAATATATGTTTTTGCCAATTTATTTAAAATCCTCAGTGTTAGGAGATTTCCTCAACTTCATAAACTGAATTGAAATCACAATTTTTGAAGGTTAAAAAGTAAAGTGAGTTTAGCAACCTGAAACTGTGATGGACATGCTGCTTTCATGTTTTATTTTTTTCTTTTTTCTTTGAAAAAAAATCATCCTTTGATGATAAGAAATTGAAACCATGCAATTTGCCTTAATTTTACTGTTGTTTGATCACTTATGTATGCAATTCCATCAATATGGCAAAAGGAATAGTAACAGAGACTTTGATTTATGTTTAACCACAAGTAGTTAACTAGAGTATTTTCACATTTCCCAATATTCTTCTTAATGATAATTTTTAAAGGTAAAATGTAATATTCACTTGTTAATATTTAGTCAACATCAAAGATGGATATGAGGATGAGTTGGTACTTTAACAATTTTTTCTTTAGAAGCGTACTTTAAATAATCTTTTTTTTCCCTTTTTCCAAGTATATCTAGTATGGCATATATTAAATATTTAGACTTTATCATGTACTGATGTCAGTCTGATTTGTCAAAGCCCTTTGATAATATAGATTGGGTTGAACTGATTTTAAAAGAATCAAATACTTTAGCCGATTGGCCACTTAGTATTACAGCTGCTATGTAACTGCCATCACCATTAGTCTTAATGTAGTACAAATGTGGGACTTTATGTTATCTAATGAGGAAAAAGAAATTGTATCAGTGCCGCTAAGTTCAATGATTTTTTTAAAAAAAAGAAAGGAGGAAGAGCAGTGTTATATTCTGAATGTCTTTAAAAATTAACTGTTTATACAGATTCATTGACTGCTATGAATCAGACAAACAAGGAATAGTTATAGTTCAGCCCTGATAAGTTTGTTTTTGCTACTATTTCTCAAATGTCAAATATTTCTCAGCAAATGTCAAGTAATATAATTCCAGTCACCTCTAAAGATAATATTCTAAGTACAAGCACAATATTTCTCTTATATTTGAGAATATAACCTTGTTGGCAGTTTGGGGTTTAGGCTGAATGGCTGCCAAATTTGGTTTTATGGGTTTTTTCCCCACTACTCCACGGTTCTAATCATCTTTTATTTTTACCTGGCTCTACTTGACTATTGCTGAATATAACAGTTTTCAGATTTGATGCTACTTTTTCTTCTTCTTAAGAACCACATGGGACCCCACTTGAAAGTCCCTGGGAAAACTGGGAAATTTTGAAGAATAATAACTAACGGACCTTAGGGAAATTTCTGAAAGCATATATTTTTCATTTGAGGCAAATCGGACAGGTAAAATGTTTGTGTGAGTTCAAGGGAAGCCACACAAGGTTTTGATTAGAGAAATATCTCAAAGGATATTTACCGTATGTTTCCAAAGCAATCTGAGATGTCTTGGCAGGTACTTAACTTTCTCAGATGCTATTGGGTTCCTGATACTAATTTTTTTGCTTCACTCCTTACATTGATTTGAAACTGGTTTCTCTTCCTTTGTCTCCTGTCAGAATATGTGTTCAGTAAGTGCACACAAATATATTCATTTATTTTATAGTTATAATTTATTAGATTTATCATGCATATAGATTAAGCTCTATAATATCAATACAATATTTCTCATCTAAAAAGGTGTGTGTGTATGTGTGTGTGTGTTCTGCACATTTACTCATATAACTTTTTAACATATTGGATTTTCAATCTTATATATGACATAGGGACCATTAATCAAGGCCTACTGTGCAAGTGTGTTCTTTTAACTAAGTAGTGCTTTTCTAATTACACTGCACAGCAAATGTGATCCTACAAAACTGGCATTTCATTAAGGAACAACATAATGAAAGCATGACATGGGGAAATGGCAATGAAGAGCATCAATACTGAATGTTAGGGATAACATTGTTTACCCTAACTGGTTTAGGTGAAATAATAACTATGAATCATAGTTATGTATGTTAAAGTGTCTGCAGCTTTAACTGTGGAATAGTAATTAAGGGAGTGGTCATGAAAACACTTTAAAAGTAGCAAGACTACAGCTTGCTCACTCTGGCTTTAATGATCCCTGATTACTGCTTGGAATCAAGACTGAATTGCTCGAACGGGAGAGACAACAAAGGACTGATTTGTAAGTGAACTGACATAGGATATTCTACATGGACTTTGCTAACTGAATATCCCTGAATGGACTGACTACTTGATACATGACTATTAGACTGTTATTTGACTATGCCATGAACTTATAATGGAATAAACTATATTCTTGATAGCACAAGCGTATCTGTTATTTTTACTGTATGTTAATAAACATACAAGCTTAGCTCAATCATTTATCTGTGTGCCTATCTGACTAACGCTGCACATTCTGTTTAGCTTGTCTACTTAACTCTGGTTGGGGAACCCAGGCTTAACACTGAAAATAGCATGTAAAGGGAAAACACTTTAAAAAGGAGGAACAGCATTAAATCCCTTGGGAATAGCATGGAAAGGATATGTATAGTATAATTTTTAAGAAAAAGAGCAAGTTCAGCACATTATATGCTCTGCACAAACTCTTTCCTTTGTGTCTAGCTCTTGACAATAGAATATAACTGTTATGATATGTCCAGAATAACGCTTGAGTAACAAGGATATACACATGGAAACGTTTATGATAGTAGTTATGAATAATTATTCAGCCACACACAGATACACTAAATTGAGTTAAAGTTTACTTTAAGAAATAGCACAGTCCAATAAATGGTCCAGGTCATATACGTTTAACAGTCCAAAGAATTTCCAATTACAAAGTCTTCTTACCAGTTGCCTTTGTCATTTACAGTAAACAAAGATATCAAAGTATAAGCATGGCATAAATACAATAGAAAACCTTAGATTGCAACAGAATGTCAGAGAGAGCAATCTATGATCTCTAGGTCCCTCTTATGGTAATTTGCAATATAATCAACCAATTGGAATATAGTATAAATCAATATAGCGATTTTGTCTAAAAGCTACAAACATACACTGTTGGTTTATATATTGCCAACCCAACTAATTGGTGGACAGATTCCTAACATTCTCCCCTTTGGGTAGGTCAATATATAATACATTACATCTTTAAACCATAATTCTCACAACACTCTTTATGATTAATTGCACCTTGAACTTTTGTGAAATGATTTGGAATATTATGTTCAGTCATGCAGTACTCTAACTGAATTAATTTATTTTGAACACACTGTCTAATGTTCAAATATCTCAAATCAGTATGTTTGGACCTTGTTTCAACAGCTAAATTAGTAGCCATACTAATTGCAGATTGATTGTCTTCATAAATAATAAACGGATCACATACAGTAATTCCAATATCCTTCAACAATTGTTTATAATATATCAATTCTGTACACATTAATGATAAACATGAGAATTCCACTTCCATAGTGGATAAACTAATATGTTGTTGCCTAATAGAATTCCATCCTGTTAAAGCATTACCCAACATTACAGTTTTTCTTCCTGTGGTTGCCTTTCTCTCAGTTGATTTTTATCTTGCCTTCTTCTTGACTCTTCTAACAGTCTTCCAGTTATGCCAGTCAATGTAAGTTCATCTCTGTTTAAAACTTCCAGTGAAGACACATAATCATCATAAGTTTCATCCAAAGAAGAAAGAATGATGTAAACTTGATGCCACCCCAAGAAAATCAATTTCTTTTCATGTAGCTCTTGAAAAGTTATTTTCATAAAGTTCAAATGGGCTGACATATCACCAACTTTTATAAGACGGGCTCTAAACAGTTTACATGTAAGGTGCATGTGTGCTCTCACACTATCTCGAACATAAATCCTCTTCAAAATGTCCCAAACCCTAGCAGCAGATTCTTCACCACGAATATGAACTAGCTGCTGATCACTCAGTGTCAGTCAAGAAATCAAGGAAATCAAGGAAACAGTCAGTCAACTAAAGAGAGAAGATGGCAAGGAACTAACAGGCAACAGAGAAAGCAGAACTGCTTAATTCATTCTTTGCCTCTGTCTTCACTAAAAAAGAAACTATAGCTCAACCTACCAAAAACATAACTGTAAAAGAGATCAGAAATAAAATTTAGAATGAGCAAAAAAATAGTAAGAGAACACCTGTCTGATCTTGATGAAAACAGGTCACCAACAAATCGCCTGATGGATTACATCCCAGAGTTTTAAAGGAGCTAGCAGAGGTCATCTCAGAACCACTGCATCAAATCTTTCAAAAATCCTAGAGCCCCAGGGAACTACCAGAGGACTGAAAAAGAGCTGATGTGGTTCCTATCTTCAAAAAATGAAAAAAAAAAAAACCAAAACCCAGACCCAGGAAACTATAGACCAATCAACCTAACATCGGTACCCAGGAAGATACTGGAGAAGATAATAATAATAATAATAAAAAGATCTGCCAACATCTAGAAACAAGTAAAATAATAACTAGCAGTCAGCATGGGTTTATTAAAAACAGAACATGCCAAACCAATCTTATTTCATTCTTCAACACAGTGACTAAATTAATAAACCAGCAAAATACTGTGGACATAATATATTTAGATTTCAGCAAGGCATTTGATAAAGTAGACCACAAGCTACTTCTTAGTAAGCTAGAAAAAAGTGGAATAGATAGCACCACCACTAGATGGATTCACAACTGGCTGGCAAACTGTACTCAATGAGTAGTCCTTAATGGATCTAAGTCTACATGAAGGGAAGTAAGCAGTGGGATGCCACAAGGTTCCGTCTTGGGCCCAGTATTCTTCAATATCTTCATTAATGACTTAGATGAGGGAATAGAAGGGGAACTTACCAAATTTGCAGATGATACTAAGCTGGCAGGAATAGCTAACACCCAAGAAGGATCTTGACAGACTAGAACACTGGGCCATATCTAATAATTTCATCATCATAATTATTCATAAAATGAAATTCAATATAGAGAAAAGTAAAGTCCTACACTTAGGCAAGAAAAACCAAAAGTACCCATATAGACTGGGTGAAACCAGGCTCAATAGCAGTAACTGTGAGAGGGATCTTGGAGTCGTTGTGGACAACCAGCTAAATATGAGCCAATAGTGTGCAGCCGCCACCAAAAAAGCCAATTCAATCCTAAGTTGTATTAACAGAGAGATACAGTCAAGATCAAGGGAAATACTAATACCACTCTATAAAGTCTTAGTAAGACCACACCTAGAGTACTGCATCCCACATTATAAAAAAGATGTTGAGACTGGAGAAAAAGTACAGAGAAGAACAACCAGGATGATTAGGGGACTGGAGGCTAAAACATACAACGAACAGTTGCAGGAACTGGGCTTGTCTAGTCTAGTAAAGAGAAGACCAGGGGAGAAATGATTGTGATCTTCCAATATTTGAGGGGCTACCACAGAGAGGAAGGGATCAAGCTATTTTCTAAAGCTCCTGTAGGTCAGACAAGGAATAATGGATGGAAACTGAACAAGGAGAGATTTAACCTGGAAACAAGGAGAAACTTTCTGACAGTGAGAACAATCAACCAATGGAACAGCTTGCCCTCGGAAGTTGTGGGAGTGCCATCACTTGAGACCTACAAGAAGAGATTGGACTGCCATTTGTCAGAAATGTTGTCGGGTCTCCTGCTTGGGAGGGGAATTGGACTAGATGACCAACTCTGATCCCTTCCAACTCTGATTATCTGTATTTTATCTCTATCAGTCCAATTATACTAAGAGCCTTTTCATTATCCTAGTTAAAGTCAGCTATTTTCTTTTTATCTTCATCATTCAATGGGTCCCAAGCTGTTACATCCGATGGACTATTAACTACAGTTGTTAGGAATGATAGTCACTTAACAGTTGGGTTGGCAATATATAAGCCAGGATAGTTATTTTATACTATTGTATCTTTAAGAGAATGCTGTAATTGTGATTGGCTGAGGTTCCTCCAACGGCCATAAGATGGAGCCAGAAACCTGGTTTGCTCTCTTCTTGCATTTCCCTATTGCCTTTTGCCTGATTGTTGTTCTGCTTGGATTGCCATGAGACTTGCAAACTGTCAGCAAACTCCGTTTACTGAACTTTGTTTATGATACTGGATATCGTTTTTGGATTATCCTTGGACTGATTGTATTGAATGCTACCTGCTTTAACTGTGTATAATTTGGACTGTTTGTTGGACTTTGTTTACCCGTTTACTGGAAGTAAAATCTACATTGTACTATTCAGTGTATCTGTATGCTGGTTGTGTGTTAATTCCTCACCACTCTCACGTTTCCCTGAGTGCACTAATTCTCCTAATGGAGAGGGGAATACCTCAACATTGGTTATGGGCCAAGGACTCAGGTAACTGAGAGTTAGCATGAATACACAGTACCATATACAGACAGGTATTTACTGTTTAATTGTGGGTTACTGTCCTGGTAAAAGATGGCACAAGACCAGTCAACAAGTTGATCACTGATAACCCAGTTGGATGGAACAAACTATGTTTCCTGGTCGATGAAGTGCAGTCTACTTCTGTGTAGGGAAGGGTTATGCACTGCAGTTCAGGATCCAATGGATGTAAATGCTTGGGATCCAAATAATGAGGATGATGCCAAAAAGTTAACTGACTTTAAATGAAACAACAAATGAGCTCTTTGTATAATTGGACTAATACTGAATGACCAGCAGCTAGTCCATATTCATGGAGAAGAGTCTGCTGCTAGGGATTGGGAGAATTTGAAGAGGATTTATGTTTGTGATAGTGCACACATACATCTTACATGTAAATTGTTTAGAGCACGTCTTCTGAAAGATGGAGATATGTTAGCTCATTTGAACTTCATGAGAACTTTTCAAGAGCTACATGAAAAGGAACTTATTTTTTCAGAGTTACATCAGATTTACATCATTTTTTCCTCATTGGATGAAAGTTATGAGGATTATGTATCTTCACTGGAAGTCCTGACCAGAAATGAACTGACATTGACTGACATAATCAGACAATTGTTAGAAGAGGCAAGAAGAAGGCAGGATAGAGACCAACTGAGATAGAAATAACCACAAGAAGAGGATTTGTTTTCAACTGCCTATACTGTTAGGAAATGTTTTTCTTGTGGGGCTAGGGGACATATAGCTGGATTCTGTAAGAAGGGAAAATGACAGAATTCTGGTCATCACCAGAAGGCTAAGATGAATGTTAATTTAGCTATGTCTAGCAATTCAACTGTAAACCATGATTTGTGGGGAGTTGATAGTGGAACATCACAGTGCATTAGAAATAGAGAGAGGTTTGTAAAGATGTCCACAAGGAAGCAACATGTATCATTGGCAAATGGATGGAAGATGAAAGCATCTGGTGAAGATAATGCATATTGTTCATGTGTAAATGAACATTTACCTATGTTATATGTACCTAAAGTGAAATTTAATTTGTTATCAGTAAGGGCTTCAGTTAATATTGGTTATGTAGTAACCTTTTGGGGAGATAACTGTATAATAGAGAAAGAGGGTAAAAGTGTTGCTGCTCCTTTAGAGAATGACTTCATATGTGATTCATGATGACTAATTGCAGATGGCTAACTCAGTTTATAACAATGTTAAGCCACATGATGAATGTATACATTTATTGCATAGATATCTGGGGCACATTAATTTTAAAATGCTGAAACAAACTGTAAAATTCTCAGAGGGAGTAAAATTAAAACCCTGTAGCAAGTACTTAAACTGTAATGCCTGTAATCAAGAGAAAAGCAAGATTACTCCAGCAAACAGACTGAATGGGTTTAAGGCCAAAGAACCTTTAGAAGTTGTTTTTGCTGACATAATTGATCCTAAGAAACCCAGTTTGGGAGGTGCCTGTTATGTTTTGAGTATAATGGACCATTACTCACAGTACGGTTTCTACTGTCTCATGAAAAACAAAACAGAAGCATTCCAACATTTCTTTAATTGGCTAAGATTTGCAGAAAGGAAAATGAGTTACACATAATGTGACTGAGTTTATTAATAATAGATTCCAAACGATGTTGAAATTGGCTGGTATCAAGCATAAGCATTCTGCACCTTACAAGCCACAACATTATTCATTTATAGAACAAAGAGGGCAAACATTACAAGCCATGGCTCACACTATGTTATCTGATTCAGATTTGCCTGAAACACTGTGGGGTGAAGCCATAATGTGTAGCAACCATGTGTTAAATAATGTGGTGAACACAACAACTGGTGAATTGCCATTCACTCATTAACTCAAATTTAAGTTATCTACATACATTTGGAGCTCCAGCATGGGTGCATATTCCCTCACAAGTAAGACTGAAAGGGCAACATAGAGCTGGGAAATTATTTTTCATAGTTTATGAGGCCAACCATAGATCATTTAGATTTTGGGATCCAGGCACAGCTAATATTTACTGAAGCACCAGTGCTAAATTTCTTGAGCACGTTGGGTGGAATAAACTAGAACAGGATCCAACAATGATGTTGTTATCAACACCCAAGTAGTCCCTAATGATGAGACAGTTAATCCATCAATCACCATTAAAGAGGAAGAACAGGCACAGGAGGAGGTAGAAGAACAGGAGCAGGTGGAACAGGAGAGTCTACCAGTAAGTCCTGAGTTGCCTAGATGTTCAACCCATGTAATACAACCACCAGATAGATATCAGGCTAGTATAGTATGCCAAGTAAATATAGTTCCTGCTAACTATAATGAGCTGAAATTGTATCCTGCTAAGGAACAGGTTGCTTGGCAGGAAGCAATGGATAAGCAACTGAAATCCTTACAAAGGTTGGAGGTATATGAAAATGTCAGGTTACCACCAGGTGAGCATGCCATAGGGTTTAAATGGATTTATAAAATTAAGACAGGTGTGGATGGGACTGTTACCCATAAAGCCAGGTTAGTAGCACAAGGGTTTGATCAGACAGCCAATGACTGCAATGAGGTGTTTGCACCTAGTCTGAAGGCTACCACATTACGAGCAGAATTAGTGTGGGCAGCTAAGAAGAAATACACAATAAACCATTTAGATGTAGAGATGGCATATCTTTATGCACCGTTGCAACATACTATATATTTAAAGAAGCCTTTAGGGATAAAAACTGACAACAAAGCTGATTGCCAGAGATTAAAAAAGAATCTATATGGCTTGAAGCAATCAGGCCAGGAATGGAACAAATGCATAGTGAAGGAATTAACAAAGATAGGTTTTGTAGCTGGTATGCCTGATCCATGTTTATTCAAAAAGGAAAGTGATAGTGTAATTTAATTGTTGCCAAGGCTACTGAGATTATCTCATTGTTAGAAAAGAAATTTAAAATAAAACATTTAGGTGACATTAAACAGTATCTTAGTTTAAAAATAGATAAAACTAAGGGAGGCTACAAAATCTCACAGGCAGATAAAATTAGCCAGTTACTGAAGAATTTTAAAATGGAACTTTGTAAGCTGGCTAAGACACCGATGAGCCAGGAGTTTAGCCACAGTGATGTGCAAAGTCCTGTTTTTGATAAAGACATTTATCAATAATTAATTGGTAGTTTATCCTATCTTAGTAATTGGTCTAGGCCAGACACAGCATATAGTGTCAACCAATTAGCCAGATTTAATGCTGAGCCTACAGAAAGGCACTGGCAAGCTGCTAAGCATGTGTTGAGATATTTTAAACAAACAATGAATTATGCATTATATTTGGAGCCTAAGGATGAACTAAGTTTTACTGCATATGCCAATGCAAGTTTCACTGCAGATGTACCTACACAAAAATCAATGTCAGGTACTGTAGTGTTATTAGGAAAGATGTTAATTGGATGGAGGTCTATTCAACAAAAACATCTAAGCTTATCAACAATGGAGGCTGTATTCTAATGTTTGTCTCTATTATACACAGACTTAATATATAAACAACTAATGATTGACATGGGAATCAATGTCAAGGAACCTATTGTTGTATATGAAGACAACCAATCAGCAGTTCAGATGGCTTCCAATCTCACTGTAAGGACAAGATCAAAACACACCGATCTATGATATCTGAATGTGAGACAATATGTTCAAAGTAAAATTATTACACTGGTGTATTGCATGTCAGAGAATAACACTGCAGATCATTTTGACAAAAGCCCAAGGCACTGTAAAACATAAGGCTTGCAGTTCTTCTCCAGTGAGTTCAGCAATTAATGATGAAAGGGGTTCCAAATGCTTTCACAAATGCTTTCAAAAAAGCATTTCCATCTGTTAAACATGATTTGTCTTAACATTATTTTAAAATGTCCTTTTGCTCTTGTGTTCATGACTGTCAGTATATACGAGATTGGTAATGCATTCAACTTTTCCACAGGACTGCTATATGCCTTTCACAAGGTTTAACTTGTGAAATGCTAGGGATTTGATTTTGTTACAAATGAATTGGAACTTTCATAGTATGGCAACAATGAAGGTATTATTGCTAAAAATTTTAAAATGTTATTGAAACTGAACTTAGAAAATGAAATGTAATACATTGTATGACTCAATGAGCAAGGAATTTTGGATATAATGTGATGCTTGAACAATGGGAAAATATGTGGATGAAGGGTTTAAAATTTACATTAAATTATAATTTAAAATAATTTTTATAAGATCATGTACCACTGGTATTTAACATCGATCTAAGATGTATAAAGATATGTCAAACGAATATTGGAAGTGTAAGAATAAAGAAGGGACTTTTTATCATCTATTATGGTCATTTGATAAAGCAAAAAAATGATTCACACTCTAATACAATCCTGAAAATGGGGATAGAAATGAAACCAGAATTTTTCCTTTTGGGAATAATGGAAAAAAAAACTGGAGAAAAAATTTGGAACTTTGTTACTATGCATGTTGACCTCAACAGGACTATTGTATGCATAAATATGGAAATACATTTTAATATCTACCACAGAAGAATGGTTGCAGAAGTTGATGGAGTTGGCTGAAATGGCAAAATTGACTATTCTGAGTAAAGAAAAGAACATAAGTACTTTTGTTTTCACATGGAAACCGCTTTTGAATTTTGTGCTTGATGTGGAAAAGAATGCAATTTTGACTTTGGATTTTATAGATTAGATTAATAGATCTTTATAGAAATGATTTGTTCATTTGATTATAAAAAACAAAAAGTTGTGATTTGGTGCTAATGTCTTTTTTTACTGTAACAGAGAGTGTCGGAAGTCAATGCTTCTTTTTCTTTTCTTTTCTCTACCTTTCCTCACTTCTCTTTCCCCTTTCCCTTCCTTCCTCATTACAATTTTATTTATTTTTGTATTTTGTATTTTACAATACTTAATAACTTAATAAAACTGTTTGAAAAGAAAAAGGAATACTACATGCCTGCTCTATATTTTATCCTTCACATCAGCATTGGCCTAAAATCTGAGCAAACAAGTAGTCCTTGTCTTAAGTTGGGACCAGAATTTCCATTGCTAAGCAAATCAGCTGTTCAGTGAGTCTCATCCAATTTTATGAGCTTTATCCCATGGTTGTTAATGAATCACTGCAGTTTGTTAAGTGAATCACATAATCGTTAAATGAATAAAGCTTCCTCCATTGACTGCTTGCTATAAGTGAGCTGGAAAAATTGTAAATGGTGATCACATGAATTCTGAGACATTACAACTTTTGCAAATATATGCCAGTTGCTAAGCACCTACATTTTGATTACACAGCTGTGGGATACTTCAAAAGTTGTAAGTGCAAGGACCAGTGCAATTATTACTTTGAACAGGTGCTGAATGAATGCTATAGATCAAGGATCACTTGTATTAGAAGAGGATGATGGGAAGAATAGATACGATGATCTTTCCTAACATTGCTTTCAAGCATCCTCTCATGTAGTGAAGGCTTTTGCTCTGAAAATCCAAATATGCTTTTTTCAACTGGACTTTGCTTTTTCTTGAAGATGTTTCTCTTCTCATCCAAGAAGCTTCTTCTGACTCAGAGGTTTCTTAAGCCCATGTCCCACTGAATCAACGGATGCAAAGAGGATGTAAAATAGACAAAAAAGCTTGCCATCCATTGGAAAACGTGATGCATCCGTTGTGTACTCACTGCATACGTGTTTCATATGCTCTATCCGTAAAACATCCGTCCACTGCTATTTCATCCGCTCAAAACGTTTTGAGCTGCACAAAACTTTTTCAGCGGATTAACTTTCCACCACGTACGATGTACATCTGCGACACATACGGGCAACAAATATTCTCATCCGTTGTCATCTGTTACACATCAGCTGTATCCTATCGGCATCCTCTGGCCATCCCCTCAACTAACATCCGCTGCAGCTGAAAGCGGAAAGAGGGAGGAAGCGAAAGGTACACGGAACGTCCACACAGCGTTAGTAGCACGGAAATAGAAAGGATGTAAATGGATGCAACTCATATATAAAGCATTAAAACAGACAAAACGTTTGTATATGGGATGTATCTTGGATATTTAGGATGTCTGGAGTATGCCTAGAGTATGTGGAAGGACACCTAGCGGAAAACCAATATTTCCTATAAAAAGGGGGAGGAAATCACCTGGATCTCACTATCAGTCCAGCAGCTGTGGTGTACAGACCTCTTCAACCTTGGTCTTGCTCTTCCACATCATCTATTGATCTCCACCATGGATCATCACACACTCCTTATGGTAGCTGCCATCATTCAACACCAGAACCAAGCCCTCTTCAGACTGTTTCACCTTTTCTATGCAAGGAGAAGAAGGAGATGTCCAGGAGCTGTGTGAGTCCGATGATGGATCGGGAGAAGAGTGGAGTTTGGACTGTATGACAAGCGGATGGTGGAGCTGAGGAACGAAGACCCTCGTGCATTCCAGCACTTCATGAGGATGCCACCAGCCATGTTTGATGAACTTGTAGAGCATCTGAGACCCAGGTTGACCAAGCCAAGCATCAACTTCCATCCCAACCTGAACCCTGGACTGAAGGTGGCACTGACTCTGCGGCACCTGGCCTCTGGAACCACATACAGAAACATACAGTATGCCTGGAGGATGCCACACAACACCATCAGCAAAGTGGTCAGAAAAGTGGTGCAGGCTCTCATCGAAGAATACATGGAGGAGCTCCTCTAGTGCCCCACCACTGAAGAAGGCTGGAGGAAAGTTGCAGAACAGTGGTATCAGAGGTGGAACTTTCCCCACACCGTTGGTGACATAGATGGGAAGCACATGGCCTGCAAAGCTCCAGCCAACTCAGGTTCCTCTTATCACAATTACAAGGGCTTCTTCAGTATCATCCTCTTTGCCATGGTTGATGCTGACTACAAGTTTATGTACATCGATGCTTCAGGCAATGGGTCAGTTTCAGATAGCCAGGTATACAATGCCAGTGACTTAAAGGATGAGCTGGAATGCAACCTCATCATTGGTTTTCCAGATCCAGACCCCCGACCCAATGACACACAAGATGTGCGCTACTTCATCATGGGGGATGACGCCTTCTCCCTCAGAACCTACCTCATGAAGCTCTACAGTTCCAGATACCTCACCCGTGAAGAGAGGATCTTCAACTACAGGCTGTCCAGAGCAAGACGGGTGGTGGAGAATGCCTTTGGCATCCTGGCCAAAAGGTTCCAGGTACTTCTCACCACCATGCAGCATCACCCAGGAACTGTGAGGAGCATCGTGGAAGCTTGCTGCATCCCACACAATCTCATGCACACCCGCTACCCAGTGTTGCAGAACAGGCTTGTGGACCGTCAACAAGGGAATGGGGACATGGAGCCTGGTGAATGGAGGCAAGGACGAAACCTGATAGACACTGTGGATGTGCAAAGCCCCAACAGAGCTTCATGTGAAGGGAAGAAGCAGTGCAACCTCCTGAAACACTGGTGCAACTCCCCAGCTGGAGCAGTGGAGTGGCAAGACAGGATGGTAGATGCTTAATGGATGCTTCCTTAAGCCTGTCTCATAACACTGATGAGATTGTGCCATGTATGTTGAGTGGCCCTACAATGAATAGGGCATTAATAAAGAGCTTTGTTTATTTTGAAATGTGTTGATCAATGAATAAATTGTTATTTATAAAAAGGGCCATATGTGTGGCAGCTGAGAGGGTGGACCATAGAGTCCCACTATGCTTGCACTGGAGGTTTATCTATCCCACAACTATCCTTACCCGTCCCACAACTATCCTTACCCATCCCACAACTATCCTTATCCATCCCACAAGCATGCAAAGGCTTAACCCTTTTTTCAAAGTTTTCACCAACATTTTATTAAGTAAAAAAAATGAACCAAGTGTGTGAAGCAAAGATAACCTTTATTAACAACTGTCTTAAGTAAACTGTATGACTTTATTAAAAAAGCAAAATGAACCAAGTAAAGTGTCTTTAAGGAAAGATAAAGTGAACAGGTAACAATTCAGTCTCTGGCACTATTCTCAGTCACTCTGAGGCATGTCCAGGGTCTCAGCTGTCGAGCGGCCAGGAACTGTGGAGGTGGCTGTGGCTGGAGTGCTGGTCTGAGGCGCCATTGGGGTGCTTGGCCCTGAGAGTACAACAGGGGATGGTGTGTTCAGGAAGCTCTCAGAGAGCTGACTCAGTCCCGTGAGGTTGAGAGGCCTTTCCTCAAGGACCTGGGATGTCAGGCACAGTACTGATGACAGATTTTCTGTTGAGGGGCTTGGCTGTGGGGGTGGAGAAAGGAGGAGTGTAGTGGGGCTGTCTGGTCTGCAGCTGGGTCAGGTGAGGCATCTCTGGCATGCAATGTATGTGGGCCTGGACTTGCAAGGGCAGCCTCTGCTGTGGGAAGTCCTGGTACTCATAGCCTTGGTAGATGATGGGCTGTTGAAAGCCATGGAAGGGCTGTGACATCGCCTGGGGTAGAGGAGCAGTCCTGGAGTTGGTCGGAGCAGCTTCAGCTGGGCCTGGAGGGTGGTGCAGCAGTGCTGTTATCTTTTCCTTCATCACCTGGTACTGGGCCTCGGGCAGGTCTATGAGGGTCTGGCTCACGTACGTGATGAAGGGCTTGCGGTTCAATGATGGTATGTCACTGTGGACCAGCTGGGAGAGAAGATCTGTGCTGGTTTTGTTTGTGTCCCTGATCTCCAAGAGGACAGTGTGGCTCTGCCCCTCCAGTCTGCCTCTCTTCCTGCTTTCTGTGGAGGTCGAGCTGGGGGTGGGTGTGGGTTGGTCTCTGGTGGCTGCTTCTTCTTGCTCCATTTGAGACAGGGATCCTCCATGTCCTCTGGCATGGGGAGTGCAGCTGTCGGGGGGGGGGTCTCTGCCATGGGGCCCTCCAAAGACACCTGCCTGGACATGGTAGCTGTCTCCTGGCTGGAAGAGGACTGGCTGTCTGTGGGATGTCTGAGGGAAAGGGTTGACAGAGGGGCTGCTGCTCGGTGGTGGACCTCACCCTCCAGGAAGCTGCACTTGGCCATGACATAAATCTCCCAGTCAGTGAGCTTGACAGCGGCTTGGCCAGATTTCTTCAGGTGCAGCTTGCCATACCAGGTGTGCATGTGCTTCCACCATCCCAGGAGTACATCTGCAGTGTAGCCCAAGTTCTCTGCCTTGTCTCTCCACGCTGCCTGCTTTCTCTTGGTGTCGCAATCGAGTCTGTGGCCCTTTCTCCACAAGTACTTGTTCTCCCTCAACCATTCCAGCACCTCCTCCTCATGGTCCTCGGAAATGGAGTACTTTTTCCTCTCTCCCTTCTCCTTGCCTTGCCTCTTCCTCCCTCTGGCAGGGGCTTCAGGGCCTTCAGCAGCAGGGCTTTGAGGGCCTTGGGGCTGGTCCACCACAGCAGTAGCACCACCAGCAGTAGGAGAAGCACCAGCAGCAGCAACACCAGCAGGAGAAGTACCAGCAGCGCCAGCAGCAGCAGCAGCAGCAGCAGCAGCAGCAGGAGAAGCACCAGCAGCACCAGCACCAGCAGCAGCAGGAGAAGCACCAGCAGCAGCAGCAGAAGCACCAGCAGCTTCAGAGTCAGCACCAGGGGGTGGGATGGTGGTTCTGTCCTTCTTGCCAGGGCTGGCAGGAGTAGGCACAGGCTTCCTCTTCTTCCCTGACTGACGAACCATGGTGTTCTTTCAAGATGTCTCTGGCAGCAGGTCTTTCCTCTGAATGGTGACTGCTTGCGAGCTGCATTCTTTTATATCCATAGAGCTGACGCAATTCATCCTCCCCGCATGCGCAGTGAATGCTTTGCATCCGCTATGCATCCTATAGGCGTCCATGATGCATCCGCTTCATCCGCTATGCATCCACTCATTCCGCTACGTATCCACTTTGCTATTCTCCCCCAGAAGCCCTGCAGATGTGTCATCCGCTTCCATCTGTTTCCATCCGCTAGGCTTCCTATGAACATCTGCTTTCCATCCTCGCTATGTACTACCCCCGTCTGTTCCTTTCCGTTGTTTTCCGTTCTGTTTATGCAAATTTGGGGCACTTTTTGGAGCGGATAACAACGGATGGAGCCACCCCCGAAATTTTGCTCATCCGCTGTGTCCTTTTTGCATACATTTTCCATCTGTCGGCCAGTGTGACCTATCCTTTAGATGAGAAGCAAAATGTCTTCAAGAAAAAACAAAGACCAGTTGACTTCTGAACAAGCCTTTGGAACTACCATGACCTGGATGACTGAGAATCTCCATAAACATTCACTTTTCCTCTCAATTAAACCTCACATGTTCATTATTGAAATTTCAGGAGTGAGGGTTTTTCAGGACCACAAAAGGAAAGGGGGTTCTGACCAAATGGGTGCCACATTTTAATCAGTGACATTTTATCTTTCAAAATGTGTTTTCTTTTTCCACACTTGCACACGCAACTGGCAAAATAGCTTAGGGTTAATGGTGGATGGTTCAACTTATTTTCAGTTCATTTTTTACTTTACAAGTTTTGTGCTGTCTTATTTCTGCATTAATGTAGAATTTTTAAAATTGATGCTATCTTATATTTAATTAGATTCATGAAAAACTTTCAAAGTACATTTCCCTTCACAACAGATATCATCTTAACAGATATTCATGATTAAATGTGTATGAAAATGAAGAACATTGGTTGGCAAGCCAATGTATCTGTAGTCAAGTGGTTATGTGAGCACTGGATATCAAAATATACTTGGGATCCTAGTGATTTCAGAGAATACAGAAAACATTTTTTTAAAATCATTTATAGATACATCTTGTTTAGAATCCTTTCAGAATAATCCACAGATACTTCTGGGAAATTCAGAAATAAAAGAGTAAAAGTAATAGTCCATTCCCATTGTTTACATCTAACAAAGGAATTACTCTGAGGTATTGTTTCAGATAAAAGTTCTATTTTTCATTGCCTAAAGAATCAAAATATACTTTTGCCTGTTTTAAATTTGTATGCCCCAAAGGCTGTTCCTGCATCTTTTGCTGTTACTTTTCCTTTCCATTCTTTATTTTCAAATAAAAAGGTCAGATACAAATTGGGAGGAAAGATACTCTGGATGAAAATTTTTCTTCCCACATGAATTTGTTGGCCACCACCTCAAGTAGATTGAATTTTGTTCACACAACATGGGAATGCTGCATCGGTTGTGTGAAAAATGGTCGTGTCACTTTTTTCAGTGTTGTTATAGCTTTAGATGGTTACTAAATGACCTGTTATAAGTCAAGGACTTCATGTATTGTCCTGATGAAGAACCTTTTTTACTTGTGCATTATATTCCATGGAAAGCAAGGCACAATACACATTTTGTGGGAAATGTTGGGCCTCGATTATAAATGCCTGCATTTCAAACCCATAGTTTTGATACCATAGAGCTGAACATCTTATCTCTATCTGCCATCTATATATAAAAATATGCCTTCAATCTTCCAGTAGCTCAGATTAAATTATATCATGACAGATTCCATCAAGCTATTTTTCGGGTGGCTCATTGATTGAGACGTAGGATAAAAAGCTACCAGGGGAGCATAAAGAGCTAATCTAGGAAAGAGAAAAATGTATTGTACTTACTTGTCTATAAGTAGCAAACTGTAGCTTTCCAGGATGTCTTTTTTGTAATTTGAAGCAAGAGGCATTTCATCATTTAGCATAAAGTTTGAGAGAGCATTGGTACCTTACCATAGAATGGTATCATCACAGAGTTGAAAGGCTAATCTAGTTTAACTCCCTGCTTAGAATCTATTAAAGCATTTATGACAGGTGTGCTCATCACATTATGTACCATCGAACTCCCATTGGCTGACAGCTCATGTCATGGTTGCCCTAGTCAGAACTAAAGACTAGGAGGGTGACTGGTTTTGCACAAGAGAACAAGATTTATTTGAGCATTACACATTAAAGCACAAATGGCCATGTCACCTGAATCTGAACAATTTTGATGCATATCAATAATGGTTTAGGGAAAATAGTCAACTTCAAACTGTAGACAATTTTAGACATAAACATATTGTAGTTTATCAAAAGGGAAAACTTCTTGATGGTATTGAAAAAGATGACAGAAATTGGAAGATGGATTGATGTGCCCAAAAGCATACAGAATCAGTTTGGTGTAACAGTTAAGAGAGAGGGATAGAAATCAGAACGCTGTCAATTTTAGTTCTGACCTAGGCACAAAATCAGATGAGTGACCTTAAGCCAGTCACTTTCTGTCAGCCCTAGGAAGAAACAATGGCAAACTGGTTCTGAAAAACCTTGCCAAGAAACTGATGGATTAGTTCAGGTAGTCACCCAAAGTCCAAAACTGATTCAAAGGCACAATATATTTTTGTAAAAGCATAAATTGACTTATTGTTCAGCATTTAAGTATAAAGTAAAGAGAGTCACCATATTTTAGCAATCAGCTTGCGAGCCTAGGACCTCCCTTAAGCACAAAAGCCAGCTGGGTAATCTTGGGCCAGTCACTGTCTCTCAGTCCTAATCAATGTCAAGATCTATGACAAGCTGGCTGAAAATAAAACCTTTAGCCACATATCCACTGATAGCTTCACTGTAAGAACTGGATAAGTATGGTGCAAAAATGGATCTTGAAATCACATGTCACAAATGCTAAGAAAAGCAACAATGTTTCAGGGATATGTGCTGTCTAGTTTTCTATCTTTTGTTTTTCCACTGAGCTTTCTATAGATTCAGCATATGTTTAAAGTATGACTACTTCAGTTATGATCATATAATTTTAATATTTTAACTGTTTAACACTGTTTTTACTAGTACGATGTTTATGCTGGGTTTTTTTTTTTGTTATTATACTATCTGGGGTTTAATTTAATTCCTGTTGAAAATAATTCCATTCCAAATTAATTTTGGAAATATATTGGAAGAGAGAAGTGGGGGGGCAGTGAGAGGGAGAGGGAGGGAGAAATGGCTTGAGGTAACAGAGAAGTGCCAGACATATATTTCAGTACGTATGTATTTTCTTCCCCCAATAAAAGCTTACATTTGTGCTATTTTTCATCTGCTCTGGCTAGCTTTAGTTTTACCATCTGTGGGGAATCAAGCTGCTTGATCAACAAACACCAAATTCTATTTCTGGAAAAAACCCACTATGAATAGAATCTGAATAATCTGAAATAGAAAACTGAGTTCTGTGATGGTTTACTTGATTTGATTTTGTGATATCGTGGCTATGCTGCTTTATTTGTTTTTATGCCATGGAAGACTGATTTTAAAAGGATTCCTACAAATATTTTTATTTCACTACTGAATTTGTTAAATGTGTTCAGGACAATGCCAAGCACTGCTTTTTTTTTTTTTTTAGTGATTGCAGTCTTCAATACACAGTTTTTAGCTGATTGGTATACAAAAGTGAGAACAGAACAAATAATTTTTATTTTATTCTATTTTATTTTCAATGTTCACATTCATGCATACTGAGGAAAGGAAAAGGAAAGAAAGGACAATATATATATATTGACCAGAATTATATTGACCTAGAAGATTTCTGCATTATGAATAGCATTTCTTCCAAGGAAATTATCATAGATGTCAATATGTATCAGGGTAGGAAAAAGCATCCAAAACAGAGGTGGTATTCAGCAGGTTCTGACTAGTTCTGGAGAGCCAGTAGCAGAAATTTGGGTAGTTCAGAGAACCAACAAATACCACCTCTGACTGGTCCTGCCTCCATCTATTTTCTGCCTCCTGAGTCCCAGCTCAGATCCTCAGATCCCCCAGGAGGCTCAGACCCTGGGTCTTCTTTTGTTGCCCTGCACAGGAGAACAGAGCTGAAAAGTAGGGTGGGGAGGAAATGGAATTTTCCAGTATCCTTCCCCTGCCATGCCCACCATGCCACACCCACCATGCCTGCCATGCCCACATAACTGGTAGTAAAAAAAATTGAATCCTACCACTGTTCCAAAACACTGTTCCTCACTACTTCTCTGAAGGCTTTCCTCAGGCATCTGACCATGAGAATGCACACGCAGATAATGTGTCCATTGAGATTGACAGGAAAGCAAAGCAACCATGAACACACACACACACACACACACACACACAAAGGACACACCAAGAGTTCAAAGCAGCTGCACCATTAATTCTGAATGATAAGGCTTTGTAATGATTTAAAGAGAAGTCCATTCTTTTCAAGCCACTTCTTTTGAATACTTTGCACAATGCTAATAAATATTGCAAATACACATATGTGAACATACTGATTTCAATTCCATACCAGGACAGTACTTTTTTAAAAATCTAATTCAAAATCACGCAGACAATTATATCCCAGCCTTTAGGATAGGATGAGTAAATGTAGACAGTTTGATTGGGAAGAAGATACTCCAGGTATTAGAACCAACTGGATGTTGCTGTGATGAAGGAAGAACATAGAAGATCATGTTCCCAGAATTTGAGATTTGTTGTGTATAGTATAGAGTAATATTGGATATGGCATCAGTATCACAGATACATGAAATAGTCTGCAAGTTTTAGAGGTTCCAGAAGTTTTCATCAAAAAATAATAATTGTAATGGCACTTATAACATATGCCTTGACAGTATATTCATCTGTTAATTCCAAAAAACCCACACTGCTTGGATCCTTATATATACTGCACCAATATATTCTAACATCCTAAGCTCTTGGGAGAAACTTCCTGTGTATGAAGGCCAATACTAGCTAAAGAACTGGCAGCAGTGACTTCATATTGTTGTCAATAGATAATAATAATAATAATAATGACCAAAAAATTCCAGATAGTAAACACTGCAAATATCTGGAGAAAGCAGAATAGAAGAGAAAATCCTAAAATATAAAAGTGTGAAAATAGAACAACTGTTGCAAAAGAAAACAAAGATGGTATTACAGTAATAGGTGCTTTGGATGCAATTTCAAAACATCTGGAACATCACTTGAATACCATAGATGGATAAAAATGCCAAATTCCATCTAAACATGTGGCTGGTGTGAGAAATCATCATAATTAATACAATGAAATATGAATGACAATAGATTATAAGAACAGAATATTCAAATCTGCATTTAATTCCAGTTGTCATGGTGAATAGAATAGAATAGAATAGAATAGAATAGAATAGAATAGAATAGAATAGAATAGAATAGGACTTCCGGTTGGGCGCTGTGTCAGTGTGGAGCTGAGGAGCAGATTGTGTCAGACCCGGGAGGGGTAGGCAAAGAAAGGGGAAGACATGGTGGTCTTGGGGAGGTACCGCGATCCTGGAGACTGGAAGAAGAAAAAGGACCCCCTGAAAATCAATGGCAGAAGAAGGAGATCATGACAACCGTGATGATCAGAACCAGAGACGCAGCAGCCCAGACAATTAAAAGAAGCGAAAAGAGGGAAACAGCAGGTTGAGCACTGGAAAGGCTTACTTAAAAAAGATTTCCAGAATATTGTTGTATATTGTTAAAGGAAGCTCCAATTTGAGTTGTGTGGTGAAGCGGTGGAACTATTGACAGGACCGCTGACCAAAACAATGGCAGAGATATATGCTGACTAATGGAATTGAGATGAAGATTTATGCTGATTAAAGAGGAGATGAAGGGTGAGATAATAACATTTGCTTTGCGAGTGGAGGAGTGAATGAGAGAACCTTACTGTCAATTTATCTGAGAAGTAGGGAAAGAAAGAAAAAGAAGTGAAAGTGATTAAGTGGTATAGGAAAACAAAAGGACAGTTAAGAGTGTAAAACTTTGAAAAGAAATTTTGACGCATTGAAAGATTGGAAGAAAGGACTGGGGAAAAGAAACTTTAATTTGATAAATATTAATAGACAACTCTGACAATAAAACAAGGAAGATCTATTTAAGGTTTATCAGTGGAACTGTGACTGTAAAAGAACAAAAGAGTAAGAAGAAAATATACAAATAGAAGAAACAAAATGGAGAAAGTGACTGTGCAACTTAGAATGAGGACATTTTGAATTAAGAGTTGTAAGACAGTTAGCAAAAAGACTTTGGATGTGACTTAAAAGATACTGGTAAAATATAAACCTGCTTAAGTGACGTTAGTAGAAAACTAACTTGATAGAGGTAAATACATTAGAAATTTGTATATAGAATATTGCTTAATACTGATTGAACTTTTGGATTAATTGAATAATTGCTGGAAAGTGATTCTATGAGCATATGAATTAGATGGTCAAAGAATAATCATCTAATACTATTATCCTTATCTTATTGTTTTATTGATAAATTATATTAACCAATTAAGAAAAAAGAAATTAGATTTATTTACTTCAATTAAATGTATAATCTTGAGGAAATATATATAGGAATTCAAATATATTAATGAGCTGGGTGCTTTAACTATTTATATTAATTAATTAATTATATAGGCCTGTTGTTTTCTGGTTAAGCATACTTGTATCTATTTAATTATATTTATAGTGGATTAACTATATCTATTGGATTAATACTTCTTAGAATATTTGAGTATTTAAGAAATAGAAATAAGATTTGTCTGGACTATCTATAATAGAAAATTCTTAATTAACAATATATGTATTAATACATACACTGAATTCAAGGGAGAAGACAATGTGATTTTATTAGGGATAGTTTATGGTGGATTGGAGAGAGCTCCTACAAATAGTTAAAATGGCAACAATAACTACAACTGTAAAATCAGGGAAGAAACTGACAACAGGGACATCTTACCTCTGGGACAGAGATTGATTGACACAATTTTAATGGCAGAAAAGACAACTTCTGCCCAAAGTTTGCAGACAGTACAGTCAACACTTGCTATGATGCAGGAAATGATGGTAAAAGCCCATGAACTGATAGCAAGTAATCACAAAGACATGAAATAAGAAATGAGAATGGAAATAGGAGAAGTGAAGAATGAGATACAAAATCTGGATCGTAAAATCGGAAAGATGCAGGAGACAATGACAAAAAATGAACAAAAATTAATCACAGTAGAGGCAAGAACTGAGGTGGTGGAAAAGAGATTAGAGGAACCTGAACAAAATTGGAAAGTCTTATATTGTGAACTTTTGAGATTCTGTGGCGCAAATAGAATTAGAAAAAAGCATAATTTATTTGAGATTCCAGAACACTGTTGAAAACAAAAAGGGAAATCTACATGAAATAATGGTGAACTTGATTGCAACAGCCCTACAGAAAGACAAACAGGAAATCGAGAATGACATAGATGAGGTCTACAGAGCATACACAAATTATGCCTGAAGGCACAAACTACCCCGAGAAGTCCATGTCTGATTCATGAGAAAGATAATACAAGACATGCTAGAGATCAGAGACAAGATCAGAGATGAGCCACTGATATATGAAGCCCATGTCACACTGAACCAATGGATGCAAAGAGGATGTAAAATGGACAAAAAAGCTTGCCATCCGTTCGAAAACGCGATGTACTCACTGCCTCTGTTTGGCTTCCTCTCTATCTGTCCAGCATCCGTTTATGGACGTTTCATCTGCTCCGAAAGTTTTAGGCTGCCTAAAACTTTTGCGCAGAAAATGTATCCAGTTCGTCCGTTCTCCATCCGCTACGCATCCACTACGCATCCGTTCTGCATCCGTTACACATCCGCTATATCCGCTAGGCATCCGCTACGCATCCGCGCAACTCCATCCACCCGGACGCAGGGAGGAAGAGGAACGGACGCAGAACGGATGCAAAATGGATGCCTAGCGGATGTAGAACGAAACAAAGCGTTTAAAACAGAAAAAACGTTCTCAGAGGGGACCTATCTCGGATATTAAGGATATCTAGAGGATGCCTACAGGATGCCTAGAGGATGCCTAACGGAAAACCTATACTGCCTATAAAAGGGGGAAGCAACTCGCCTGCATCTCACTTTCAGAACAGCAGCCCAGTGGTGCAGACCTCTGCAGACTTCATCTGCCTCTTCCTCTTCAACAGCATCCAGTCATGTCCACCATGGATTGTAACAAAGTCCTTTCGGCAGCCACCATCGTTCTGCAACAGTGCGAAGCCATCTGCAGGTTCTGTGAACACTACTGTGAGAAGAAAAGGAGCCACCCAAAAAGAGTCTGGGTCTGAAGATGGTTCGCCAGAAGAGCAGAGGACGGACTGTACAACTAGCTGATGGTGGAGCTCAGGAGCGAAGACACTCGGGCGTTCCAGAACTTCATGAGGATGCCTCCAGCCATGTTTGACGAAGTTGTGCAGCGCCTGACACCCAGGTTGACCAAGACAAACACCAACTCCCGGCCCAGCCTGGAACCTGGACTCAAGGTGGCACTCACTCTGCGCCACCTGGTCTCAGGGACCTCCTACAGGAGCATGCAGTACAGCTGGAGGGTGCCATCCAACACCATCAGCATTGTGGTCAGAGAAGTGGTGCAGGCCATCATCGAAGAATACAAGGAGGAGCTCCTCCAGTAACCCTCCACTGAAGAAGGATGGAAGAAAGTTGCAGAGCAGTGGTATCAGAAGTGGAACTTACCACACACCGTTGGAGCCATAGATGGCAAGCATGTGGCCTGCAAATCTCCAGCCAACTTGGGGTCCACTTATTTCAACTCCAAGAGCTTCTTCAGCATCATCCTCTCCGCCATGGTCGATGCTGACTACAAGTTCATGTACATCGATGCTTCAGGCAACGGCTCCTCTTCAGATGCCCAGGTATACAATGCCAGTCACCTCAAGGAGGGCCTGGAACGCAATTTCATCGTGGGCTTCCCAGATCCAGAACCCCTGCCCTCGACACACAAGATGTGCCGTACTTCATCGTGGGGGATGACGACTTCTCCCTCACAACCTACCTCATGAAGCCCTACACCTCCAGACTCCTCACCTGTGAAGAGAGGATCTTCAACTACAGGCTGTCCAGGGCAAGACGGGTGGTGGAGAACGCCTTTGGCATCCTGGCCAACAGGTTCCAGGTACTTCTCACCACCATGCAGCATTGCCTAGAGACCGTGAGGAGGATCATGGAAGCTTGCTGCATCCTGCACAATCTCATGCGCACCTGCTACCCAGTCTTGCAGAACAGGCTCGTGGACCTCCAACAAGCCAATGGGAACATGGAGCCTCGTGAATGGAGGCAAGGGCGAAACCTGATCGACACTGAGGATGTGCAAGGCCCCAACAGAGCCTCACATGAAGCAAAGAAGCAGCGCAACCTCCTGAAACACTGGTGCAACTCCCTAGCTGGAGCAGTGGAGTGGCAAGACAGGATGGTAGATGCTTAATGGATGCTTCCTTCAGCCTGTCTCATCACACGGATGAGATTGGGACATGTATGTTTGGTTGGCCTACAATGAACAGGGCATTTAATAAAGAGTTGTGTTTATGTTGACATGCGTGGATAATTATTACATTATTATTGATAATAAAGGGCCATAGGTGTGGCACCTGGGAGGGTGGACCATACAGTCCCACTATGCTTGCACTGGAGGTTTATCTATCCCACTGCTATCCTAACCCATCCCACAGCTATTACCCATTCCACAGGTATCCTAACCCATCCCAAAGCTATCCTTACCCATCCCACCAGCATGCAAAGGCTTAAACCATTTCTAAAAGTTTCCAGCAAGACTTTATGAAAAAAAAAAATGAAGCAAGTGTGTGAAACATAAATAGACTTTATTAACAACAAGCTATAAGACAAAAATGAGTCTCTGGCACTCCTCTTGGTCGCTCAATCTCATGGCTGAAGGGTGCAGGTGCTGTGGAGGTGGCTGGTGCTGGAGTGCTTTTCATCAGCTCCTCCAGAAGCAGAAGCAGCGAGCCCGTGCTGAAGAAGCCCCAGCAGAACCAGAGTGAAGGCCAGGGGGCGGGATGGTAGCCCTGTCCCTCTTGCCAGGGCTGGCAGCAGATGGCTGAGGCTTGCTGTGCTTCCGCATGGTTGTGGGGTTGCTGGCTGGCAGGGAGGCTGGCAGGAACCAAGACTGGCAGGAAGGCTGGCAGGGAGGCTGGCACCAAGGCTGGCAGGAAGGTTGGCAGGGAGGCAGGCACCAAGGCTGGCAGGCAGACATGAACCAAGACTGGCAGGAAGGCTGGCAGGCAGGCAGCAAGGCTGGCAGGCAGGCAGCAAGGCTGGCAGGGAGGCTGGCAGCAAGGCTGGTAGCAAGGCTGGCAGCAAGGCTGGCAGGCAGACATGCAGGCAGGGCAGGCAAGGCAGTCGATGTGTCTGGCAGCAGGTCTTTCCTCTGAATGGCAACCTGCTTCCGAGCTGCTTCCGTTATATCCGCGGGGCTGATGCAATGCATCCTCCCCGCATGCGCAGTGAATGCCAAGCATCCATTAGGCTTCCGCTGTACATCTGCTAGGCTTCCGCTCTGCATCTGCTCTTTCCGTTCCGCGTCCGCTTCGCTGAGGCCCCCCGGAAGCCCTGAAGATGTGCCACCCACTCCCATCCACTCCCATCCGCTTCCATCCGCTAGGCTTCCGTTCCGCATCCGCTTTGCATCCGCCCTGTGTCCTCCCCGCGTCCGTGTTATCCTCTCCGGTTATGTAAATTTTTGCCCCTTTTGAGAGGGGATAACAACGGATGAAACATTTTGCTCGTCCGCTGTGTCCTTTTTGCATCCATTGTCCAGTGTGACATGGGCTTAAAGATCATGAAGTGGTAACATTGAAGCAAATACCCAGGAGAGTCAGGGAGCAAAGGGGCTACCAGTTTTTGTCATCTCAGTTAATTAAGAATGGTATATCATTCAGATGGCTCACCCCAGAAGGACTCCTAGTAGCATGGCAGGACAAAAAATATAAAATTGACACAATTGAGAAAGCACACCAATTTCATGAACAATATCTGGGACCTGAGGAAGAACATGAAAGTGGAGAAGATTTAAATTCAAAATGCAGACATAACTTGTATTCAAGAAGTACACATCATAGATAAACAGGCAGATCTTCTAAAGGATACTAATTTGGGAAAAATATATTGGGCTCCTTCAAATCAAAGAAAAAGTTGTATTGTAGTATATATATAAAAGATTGGCTGCAATACAAACAAGCATATAAGGATGATGAAGGGAGAATGTTATTTGTAGAAATAATATTAAACCAGAAAAAGATTTTGTTAATTACAGTATATGCCCTGAATGTAAATCAAAAAGAATTCTATAATAAACTCCATCGCAAGATAATTGCAACTAAATATACAAGTGTATGTATTGTAGGAGATTTAAATGCTGTTTCAGAAAAAGACAAGACTATAAAAGCTCCAAATAAACAACTGTTAAGCCTGGGTTCCCCAACCAGGGTTAGGTAGACAAGCTAAACAGAATGTGCAGCGTTAGTCAGATAGGCACACAGATAAATGAGTGAGCTAAGCTTGTATGTTTATTAACATACAGTAAAAATAACAGATACGCTTGTGCTATCAAGAATATATTTTATTCCATTATAAGTTAATAGCATAGTCAAATAACATTCCAATATTCATTTACCATGTAGTCAGTCCATTCAGGGGTATTCAGTTAGCAAAGTCCATGTAGAATATCCTATGTCAGTTCACTTACAAAATCAGTCCTTTGTTGTCTCTCCCGTTCGAGCAATGCAGTCTTGATTCCAAGCAGTAATCAGGGATCATCAAAGCCAGAGAGAGTGAGAGCAAGCCGTAGTCTTGCTACTTTTATATTGTTTTCTTAACCACTCCTTTAATTGCTATTTCCCAGTTAAAGCTGTATACACTCTAACATACACTAACTATGATTCATAGTTATTATTTCACCTAAACCAGTTAGGGTGAACAATGTTATCCCTAACAACAACAAAAAAAAAAACAAATAAATAAATAAATGGAGACTATTCCAATCTTCTTTTAATAACATGTGAAGGAATTAAATTTGAAGAATGTGTGGAGAGAACTGCATCCAATTTAAAAGCAATACACTTTCTTTTCCAATCCCCATCACTCTTGATCCAGAATAGATCAGATATGGATGGACCCAGGCTTAATGGAAAACAATGAAAATATAGAGATCTTGCCAAATGTATGGGCTGACCATAACCCTATTTAGATTAAGTGGAAAGGAAAGAGAATGATTGGAAGATGGACATTTAATAATAGTATATTAAAAGAAAACCAATACATTGAAATGTTGAAACAAGAATTGAAAATATTTTTTGAAATAAATAAGAGAGAACATACATCCATTCAAAACTTCTGGGATACAACAAAAGCTTACATGAGAGGTTTAACTATCGGCTATAGTATTACACAGAATAAAGAAAAAAGGCAACAACAAAACGTGTGGATAGAGAAACTTAAAGATCTAGAACAAGTACACAAATTCATCCAAATAATCAAAATATTGATAAAGAAATAGATTTGGTAAAACATAAGATAAATTTAAATATGCAGGAAGACCTGGCTCAAAAAGTCAAATTAGTAAAACAAAATTATGTTGAAAATGCAAATAAGCCAGGGAGATGGTTAGTCCATAAAGTAAAAAAAGAACAAGGAAAAAGAACGATTGTAGCTCTCCAAGACCAAGAAGGGAAAGTAAGTACTCAGGCTAAGGAAAAGAAAGATATTGCTAAGGACTTTTTTACAAATCTATGCAATCAAGAAGTACCAGAAGAACTTATTAATCAATATCTGAAGGAAAAAAAATGTCAGAAATTACGGATGAAGAGGAATGTATTTTAAATAATAAAATATCCATAGAAGAAATTAGAAAGGCAATTGGAGCTCAAAAACCAAATAAAACCCTGGGCCCAGATGGAACTGCATCTGAATTCTATAAGGAGTTTCATTGGAGGAGTTAATGACCTTCATTTGAGGAGTTAATGACAGACTTATATAATGAAGCCTTGTATAGTGCTAATATACCAAAGTCATGGACTGAAGTGTATATTACCCTTATTCACAAAGAACAATCAGATCCACAAAAAATTATAAATTATAGGCCAATATCACTTTTAAATGTAGATTACAAGATTTTGGCCACAATATTGGCAGAAAGATTAAAGAAAATATTAAGCATGATTATTCATAGTGACCAAAATGGATTTCTACCATACAGACAAATGAAGACAAATACCAGAATAATTATGGATATTTTAGAATTCTATGAAGTACACACAACTAAAACAATGGCACTGATGTTTTTAGATAACCAGAAGGCTTTTGACAACTTGAATTGGAATTTTCCTATTAAACAATTGACGGGCATGAAATTTGGCGAATTTTTTTTAGGATTCATTAAAACAATATACTGTATAATACCCAAACTGCAAAAATATTAATAAACGGGGAAAATACAGATAATATAAGGATAAATAAGGGTGTAAGACAAGGATGCCCCTTAGCTCCCCTACTTCATATATTAATAGAAGAGACATTATTGGTACAAATCCAATAAAATCAAGAGATCAGGGGATTAAAAGTTAAAAAAGAGGAGTACACATTTCAAGCATTTGCTGATGATATGGAATTTATAGTGGAAAGTCCCCTGGAAATGACACCTACTTTAATGAAAAAAATGGAACAATATGGAAAGGTGGCAGGGTTGAAAATTAATAAAGAAAAAACAAAAGTGATAACAAAAAACTGTACAAATAAACAAAAGGAAGAACTAACAAAGAGATTAGGGATACAGGTGGTAAATAAAGTAAAATATTTGTGGATATGGCTGACAGCTAGGTGCTCATCAATTAAAAAATATAATTATGATAAATTAACAATTCAAATATTTAAAGATTTAGATAATTGGGATAAACTACAAATATCTTTATTAGGTCAAATCGAAATAGTAAAAATGAATATTTTGCCAAAATTTTGTTCCTATTTCAGATAGTACCAGTCAAGTTGGAAAAAAAGCTTTTTTGAAGAATTAAATAAACATATGTCCAAATTTATATGGCAGGAGAAAAACCCCAGAATAAAATATAAGTTATTACAGGACAATAGAAAGAAAGGAGGCTTTGGTCTTCCAGATTTCAAAACATATTACTATGCTGTGATAGCAACCTGGCTCAAAGACTGTGTTAATTTGACAAATAAAAGGATTTTAACATTAGAGGGCTTTGATCTCCAACTTGGGTGGCACACATTTATGTGGGATGGAAAGAGTAAACATCACTTGTACTTTCAAAGGCATTATATAAGGAGCATGTTATTAACTATTGGGGAAAAGATTAAAAAAATACATTACTGTAAGGTCGCACTTTGGTTATCTACAATGGAGGCAGTTACGCATCCAAACGTTTTAGATTTTGATAATATTGTAAGATATAAAGATCTATTACATGAAACAGGAGAGTTAAAGGGTAGGAATCAAATACAAATCCAAGAAAAAGAGATAGCATGGTGGTCCTATGTGCAGATACAAATGCATTGCAAAAAAGATAAAGAACAATTTGGTTTTAATATGACATACCAAGAATTAGATAAGATTTAGCATGGAGAGGAAAAGAAATTGATCAGTAAAATATATAAATATCTTTTGGATTACAAATTAAAAGAACAAATAGTCAAGGAATGTATGATTATTTGGGAAAAAATTGTGGGCCACAGTATTGAATTAGACAAGTGGGAACATATTTGGGAAATAAGTTACAAACTAACTACGTCAGGCTCGTACAAAGAGAATCTCTATAAAAATGGTGTATCGTTGGCACTTGCCACCTGCAATACTGGCTAAAATGTTTTCGAACCTCCAACCAAATTGTTGGAAGTGTAACTGCGTCCAGGGAACATACATTCATCTGTGAAGGAAATGTCCATATCCCCAGAAGTTTTGGAGAAATATTAAAAATTGGATTTTAAATATAACTAAATAAGATGTAAAACTTGAACCCGAAACCTTTTTGCTGGGTATGATAGATTCAAAAATAGAAAAAATAATCAATATTTAATCTTGCACATTATAATGGCAGCCAGAATAAGCTATGCACAAAATTGGAAACTATCTATTGTCCCTTCAGTGGAGATGGCCATTAAAAAAAATCATGAGTATGCAGAGATGAATAGTCGAACCAAATTACTAAAAAACAACAAAGATAGTGAATACTATAAAGTTTGGAATTGTTGATATGAATGGTTACAGAGAAAGCAACATTTGACAAGTGAATAAGTTATGACACAATGGAGGACGTGCGTTTAATCATAAAGTATTCTGTGAAATTAAACATTAAAAGAACAAGGAAGGTATTGTAACAAGGTAGATCATGTCAATGTTATGGGGTAAAAGAAAAAAAGAAAAGTGTAACCAATGCTCAACACCTGCTGCAAAATGTTTATATGTATAGATATTTGTTTATATGTTTGTTTGTTTTTAAATGTATTAAATATATGAAACAAACTTTATTTTTTAAAAAAGAATAGAATAGAATAATAGGGTTGGAAAGGATCTTGGAGGTCTTCTAGTCTGAACCCCTACTTTGGCAGGAAACCATATACCATTGCAGACAAATGATTATCCAATCTCTTCTTAAAAACTTCCAGTGTTGGATCATTTACAACTTTTGGAAGCCAGCTGTTCCACTGATTATTTGTTCTAACTGTCAAGAAATTTCTCCTTCTTGGTTGGTTCTTTCTTTGATTAGTTTCCATCCATTGTTTCTTGTCTTGCCCTCAGGTGTTTTGGAGAATAGCTTGACTCCCTCTTCTTTGTGGTAGCTCCTGAGATATTGGAACACTGCTAGCATGTCATGCTTAGTCAAAGAATATCACACTTTCATTAAACTAGAATACCCAATTCCAGCAACCATTCTTCATATGTTTTAGCCTCCAGTCCCCTAATCACCTTTGTTGCTCTTCTCTGCACTCTTTCTAGAGTCTCAACATTTTTTCTACATCATGGCAACTAAAACGGGATGCAGTCTTCCAAGTGTGGCCTTACCAAGGCATTATAAAGTGGAATTAACACTTCACGTGATCTTGATTCTATCCCTCTGTTTATGCAGCCTAGAACTGTGCTGGCTTTTTTGGCAGCCGCAGCACTCTGCTGGCTCATATTTAAGTGATTGTCCACTAGGACTCCAAGATTCCTCTCACAGTTACTACTATTGAGTGAGGTACCACATATACTATACCTGTATATTTTGTTTTTCTTACTTAAATGTAGACCCTTACTTTTTTCACCATTGAATTTCATTTTGTTAGATAGTGCCTAATGTTCAAGTCTGTCTTAATTCTACAAGAATAAATTGTGAGACCCTTGACAACTTGCAATAAAACAAAAGCACAAAACATGTCATATAAAACAAGAACAAAATCTTATAGCAGGTTGGCATGATCTGATCTATCATTCATATAACCAAAAGACAGGCTGTAATACATGCCCTATGTCCCAAGTTCACATACAAACTCAAGCTGGTCTTAAAGAAGACAACAGTCATAGGGCCAATCTAATCTCAGGGCGAATGATATTTCAAAGGATAGATGCCATGGCAGAAAAGGCTTTCCTTCTGGGGCCCACCAAATGAAACTTCCTAGCTGACAGCACCCAGAGCATTCTCTTCTTACCCACTATACCATAACTTCTTTGATATTAATTTTACTCTTGTCTTGCAGCAAGTTGTCCTGTGGCTAGTTGGCCATGGTGAATTGTCCCACACTGAATTGGCCATGGCAAGTTGACTGTGATGAGTTAGCTGTAGCAAGTTGGCATGGTGAATCGTCATTGATCCACCTGCAGATGAGTATCAAAATCTGCAAAGTGGTTGGCACAACTCTGCATCCAAGTTCTATCCTTTTTGTATGTTGGTTGACATCACCTCAAAAAATGCAGCAGGGATTAAATCATGGCATTGCACCTGCCAAATTGCTGATGTTATATCATTCCTCCTCATCACCCTCACCCAGCAGACCATGAAGGCCAAGTTTAAGCCACTTCTAGCAATGAAAGTTCACTGGGTGATGTTGAACCAGTCATACCTTAGACTAACCTCTCTCATGGGTTTGTTTTATTTAGGTGGAAAAAAGGAAGTTCCTATGAAAGCCATCTCATATCACTGAAGGAAAGGCAGGATAAAGAACTAATGACCATATAGATTAGCTTTGTGTCTCCATTTTATCAGAGGTACTTGTGAAAAAATACTCAGACCTAATCCCTGCTCTGATAAAACCAAAAAGACAATCCTTCTCAATCTGGTTAGGCTACTATTTTTTATTCCAAACATAAGCCCATCTTCTTGATAAACATGTACAGTTGTTAAGTAGGGCTAAAGAATTATGTGGATTCTAATACTGATATAAGTTGTTATCAATGGAATAAAATCACTACAAAGCTAACAATGTCTACCACATCCTTCACAGCCCCTGCTCCCAACATTTTTTTATTATAGCTCACCTTAAACCTTAATTTTGCTCTTTGTCTCTTGGATTAATTAAATTATACTCTGCTGTACTGTTTCAATACAAATGGGAGTTCAACTAAATATGGGCTTAAGGTTGATCAGTCCAGCAGTTACATCAGTGTGAATTTTTGAAAACTGAGGCATATTGAAGTTTTGTGAGAATGAGGAAAAGATGCCAAGCTAAAACAGAAGCTGGTTTAATTGTTTACTGTTTTAATAAAGTTCCAAATACCACTTGTCCTTGCCAACCTATTTCTCTTTAGCAAGCCTGCTCTATGGCACTATATCTCGCTGTAACAACTTGTTTCTGTTGCCTCTACTAGTTAAGCCCATGTCCCACTGTACCAATGGATGCAAAGAGGATGTAAAACATTAAAAAAAGCTTGCCATCCATTGGAAAACGTGATGCATCCGTTGTGTACTCACTGCATATGTGTTTCATACGCTCTATCCCTCCAGCATCCGTCCACTGAGATTTCATCTGCCCAAGAAGTTTTGAACTGCACAAAACTTTGTGAATGGATGAACTTTCCGCTGTGTACAATGTAAATCCGTGACATCCGAGCAACAAACGTTCTATGTCCATTTATCATCCGTTAAACATCCGCTGTATCCTCTCTGCATCCTCTGGGCATCCTCGCAACTCACATCCGTTGCAGCTGAAAACGGAAAGAGGGAGGAAACAAAAGGTACACAGAACGTCTACAAAGCGTTAGCAGCACGGAAATAGAAAGGATGCGCAGTGAACGGTTTGCATCCGATATACATCCACTAGGCTTCCTTTGAACATTCGTTTAACATCCCCGCTACATACTACCCACGTCCGTTCTTTTCCATTCTGTTTATGCAAATTTTCGCTACTTTTTGGAGCGGATGACAATGGATGGAGCCACCCCCGAAATTTTGCTCATCCGCTGTGTCCCTTATGCATACGTTTTGTGTTTGTTGGCCAGTGGGACGGAACCTTTAGCAAACCATATAATTGGTATATGATGCTTGCAGCATTGCTTCATCTCAATTTAAGCTGTTGTGGACAATTAGGAGATTGCTGTGGTGATTTTTACACATCCCCGCTATTGCTGGGAAGGGGGGGGATAATGCAAAAATATACAGTTTAAACTATAATTAAATTATAGTTTAATCATATTTGGCAGCCAGTCCTTTTGAAGACATCTAATTGAAATTTTGGAAGGTTTATGCCCTTGTCTATCCCTGCTCTTTTCATTCTCTTTTGCCAAAAAGATATGCAATTGTGGTGAATATCTGTAGCTTGGATTGTATTCTCTGAGCTTGTGGATTGGTTTCCAAACATTTCATTACCAGGCTGACAATGATAACCCCTAAACTCTGCTGAAGATGTTACCTAGCCTGATAACAAAATATTTGGAAACCAATTCACAAGCTTGGAAAATGAACCTTCATTTTAAGACAGAGATGGTTTTTTTAGCCTTCTCCAAGGAGATAGATGAATAGATAGATAGATAGATAGATAGATAGATAGATAGATAGATAGATA